>CM054125.1:118940808-119324327 GCA_028751855.1 Ambrosia trifida | reverse complement strand
TAAAATACAGGATTTGCAGCTATTGGAAAAGCTGCATTGTTGTCACATGAGTCTTTACATACACACTTAATTTCAAGTAAGTTTCTTAACCACATCACATCACAAGAAACAGAACACATAGTACGATATTTAGCTTCAGCTGATGACCTGGAAACTGTAGATTGTTTTTTGCTTTTCCAAGATATTAAATTATCTCATAGGAAAACACAAAAACTAGTCACAGATTTCCTGGTACTGATACACTTTCCCTAGTCAGAGTCTGAAAAAGCTTTCAGATTAAACTGATCACTCTTTCAAAACCTGATTCCTCTACCAGGGGAGAGTTTTAAGTATCTAAGTAGCTTAAAAGCTATATTTACTTGTCCATTTAAAGGACAATGCATGTACTGGCTAAGGAAATGAACAGCATAAGAAATATCTGGTCTAGTATGAGCCAGATAAATTAACTTACCAACCAACTGCTGATACGCAGTTATATTCTCAACAGGTTTTGACTCATTTATGGACAATGAAGTTAAAACATGATTTTGTTCAATAGGAACATTAACAAGTTTACATGTCAACATACCATATTCAGATAACAAATCAGTACAATACTTTCTTTGAGTCAAAATGTGACATTCACTATCTTTTATGACTTCCATTCCAAAAGAATATTGTAATTTTCCTAAGTCTTTAATCATAAACTTAGACTTAAGACTAACTTTAAGTTTTTCAATTTCACTTACAGAGTTACCAGTCACCACTATGTCATCAACATACATAAGAAGAACAATAAACATAGAATTGGAATTTTTGAAAAACATTGAATGGTCACATTTACTTATATGAAATCAAAATTCAATCAAAACATTCACTAGTTTTTCATTCCACATTCTGGGAGCCTGTTTTAGTACATCTAAGGACTTTTTTAATTACAGACTTTATTTTCTTCTTGACTACAATAACCCTCAGGAAGTTTCATATACACTTCCTCATTCAAATCACCATATAAAAAAGCAGTGTTTATGTCTAATTGATATAATTGCCAATTATTATAAACAACAAGAGAAATAACACATCCAACTGTAACAATTTTGACAACAGGAGCAAAGGTCTCATCAAAGTCAATACCCTCATTTTTACTATACCCTTTGGCTACTAACCTAGCCTTATATCTTTCAACTTCAACATTGGATTTATACTTAATCTTAAAAATCCATTTACTTCCAACAATACTTTTATTCGTGGGAGTATCCACAATAGTCCAAGTGTCATTCCTATTTAAAGCTTCTATTTTATTGTTCATAGCCTGAATCCATTCAGGGCTTTTAGAAGCTTCAAAATAGTTTCTAGGTTCATGACTTTTGGCCAATGTAGAGGAAAATCATTTAGACTCAATAGGTAGGTTAGCTAAATTGACTGATTTTTCTATACCATACTTGACCTTCCCTTCAACCACATATTCATTGTATTTTGAAGGAAAAATAGAATTCCTAGTAGAGTTTCTGATACTACTAAGATCAAGAGACTCGGAAGTATCACCCTCAGAGCTGTTTTGGTTATCATTTGTGGTATTCACATGATCTGCCTTATCAATGTCCTTTACCCAATTATTTGACTGCTAACTCCTAGCCATGTCATGAATAAGAGGTTGACTATCTGATTGCTGATCTTCATGTGTTCCTACATCTAACTTATCTTGCCCCTTTCCATCATCATTGGGCTAATTTACATCAAAACAGTTTTGAGAGTCTGTGTTTTCAAAATTTTCAAAAACGTTTAAGCTAATAATTTGTTTTTTAGGATTTGAATCAAAAGTGTCAAAGTTTTTTGTTCTTTAAAAGGAAAACAGTTTTCAAAAAATTTAACATCTCTTGAATAACCTATTGTTTTACTATCAAAACTAAAAACCTTATAACCCTTTTTTCATTTGAATATCCTATAAAAACTCATTTTTCATCTTTACTATTAAACTTATCTCAATCATTTAATATAGTGCAAAAACACAGACACCCAAACAATTTTAAATGATCAAGAAAGGGTTCAAAAACCATACAGCAACTCATAGGGAGTTTTTCCACCTAACACACCAGAAAGGGTCCTATTAATCAAGTAAGTAGCAGTTAATACACATTCAGTCTAAAACCTAATTGGAATGTTGCTCTGAAACAGCAAAGCTCTAGCAACATTAAGAAGATGCCTATGCTTCCTCTCAACAATGCCATTTTGTTGAGGAGTATAGGCACAAGTTTTTTGATGCACAATTCTCTTATCTTTACAAAACCTTGACATTTGATTATTTACAAACTCAAGACCATTATCACTTCTGAAACATTTTATATGTTTACTAAACTGAGTCAGAATAATGTTAAAGAAATCTTTAATATTTTCAAAAACTTCAGTTTTGTTCTTTAATAAACATACCCAAACTGTCCGGGAATAGTCATCAAAAATAGTAAGAAAATATTTAAAGCCATCTTTACTAACGACCTTATAGGGACCCCATAAATCTAAGTGAACAAGCTCTCCAACCTGAGTTGATCTGTGTTCACTTAGTGGAAAGGGTTCTCTATGATGTTTGGCTCTATGACATATCTCACAAGGTTGATTTTTATCATGTTCTCCTATGTTGAGTTTGGTTTTAAGAGTGTTAATAGCTGGTTCTGCAGGATTTCCTAATCTAGCATGCCAAATCTCATATAACTCAGAAATAAAACAGACCTTAGTATTTAAGCATGCATTCCCACACAAATAAAGTCCATCAATCTTTTTACTAGTCACCAGGACCTTCTTGGTTAGTCGGTCCTGTATGTAGCATGTATCCTCATTAAAACCAGCATACAACTTATTATCCCTAGTAAGTGGAAAGGGTTCTCTATGTTGATCTGTGTTCACTTAATGGAAAGGGTTCTCTATGTTGTTTAGCTCTATGACATATCTCACAAGGTTGATTTTTATCATGTTCTCCTATGTTGAGTTTGGTTTTAAGAGTATTAACAGCTTGTTCTGCAGGATGTCCTAATCTAGCATGCCAAATCTCATATAACTCAGAATTAAAACATACCGTAGTATTTAAGCATGCATTCCCACACAAATAAAGTCCATCAATCTGTTTACTAGTCACCAGGACCTTCTTGGTTAGTCGGTCCTGTATGTAACATGTATCCTCATCAAAACCAGCATACAACTTATTATCCCTAGTAAGTTTATGTATAGAAATAAGATTAACTTTGTATTCAGGAACCACTAACACATCTTTTAAAACAACTCCATTTGCTAAACTCACATTTCCTATTTTTCAACCAAAACATTCATTAGTTTTTCATTCCACATTCTGGGAGCCTGTTTCAGTACATCTAAGGACTTTTTTAATTACAGACTTTATTTTCTTCTTGACTACAATAACCCTCAGGAAGTTTCATATACACTTCCTCATTCAAATCACCATATAAAAAAAGCATTTTTTATGTCTAATTGATATAATTGCCAATTATTATAAACAACAAGAGAAATAACACATCTAACTGTAACAATTTTGACAACAGGAGCAAAGGTCTCATCAAAGTCAATACCCTCTTTTTTACTATACCCTTTGGCTACTAACCTAGCCTTATATCTTTCAACTTCACCATTTGATTTATACTTAATCTTAAAAATCCATTTACTTCCAACAATATTTTTATTCTTGGGAGTATCCAAAATAGTCCAAGTGTCATTCCTATTTAAAGTTTCTTTTCATTGTTCATAGCCTGAATCCATTCAGGGCTTTTAGAAGCTTCAAAATAGTTTCTAGGTTCATGACTTTTGGACAATGTAGAGGCAAATCATTTAGACTCAACAGGTAGGTTAGCAAAATTGACTGATTTTTCTATACCATACTTGACCTTCCCTTCAACCACATATTCATTGTATTTTGAAGGAAAAATAGAACTCCTAGTAGAGTTTCTAATACTACTAAGATCAAGAAACTCAGAAGTATCACCTTCAGAGCTGTTTTGGTTATCATTTGTAGTATTCACATGATCTGCCTTATCAATGTCATTTACCCTATTATTTGACTGCTGACTCCCAGCCATGTCATGAATAAGAGGTTGACTATATGATTGCTGATCTTCACGTGTTCCTACATCTAACTTATCTTGCCCCTTTCCATCATCATTGGGTTCATTTACTTCAAAACAGTTTTGAGAGTCTGTGTTTTCAAAATTGTCAAAAAAGTTTAAGCTATTAATTTGTTTTTTAGGATTTGAATCAAAAGTGTCAAAGTTTTTTGTTCTTTAAAAGGAAAACAGTTTTCAAAAAATTTAACATCTCTTGAATAACCTATTGTTTTATTATCAAGACTAAAAACCTTATAACCCTTTTTTTCATTTGAATATCCTATAAAAACTCATTTTTCAGCTTTACTATTAAACTTATCTGAATCATTGAATATAGTGCAAAAACACAGACACCCAAACAATTTTAAATGATCAAGAAAGGGTTCAAAAACCATACAACAACTCATAGGGAGTTTTTGCACCTAACACACCAGAAGGAGTCCTATTAATCAAGTAAGTAGTAGTTAATACACATTCAGTCCAAAACCTAATAGGAATGTTGCTCTGAAACAACAGAGCTCTAGCAACATTAAGAAGATGCCTATGCTTCCTCTTAACAATGCCATTTTGTTGAGGAGTATAGGCACAAGTTGTTTGATGCACAATTCTCTTATCTTTACAAAACCTTAACATTTGATTATTTACAAACTCAAGAACATTATCACTTCTGAAACATTTTATATGTTTACTAAACTGAGTCTGAATAATGTTAAAGAAATCTTTAATATTTTCAAAAACTTCAGTTTTGTTCTTTAATAAACATACCCAAACTATCCGGGAATAGTCATCAAAAATAGTAAGAAAATATTTAAAGCCATCTCTACTAACGACCTTATAGGGACCCCAAACATCTAAGTGAACAAGCTCTCCAACCTGAGTTGATCTGTGTTCACTTAGTGGAAAGGGTTCTCTATGTTGTTTGGCTCTATGACATATCTCACATGGTTGATTTTTATCATGTTCTCCTATGTTGAGTTTGGTTTTAAGAGTATTAACAGCTTGTTCTGCAGGATGTCCTAATCTAGCATGCCAAATCCCATATAACTCAGAATTAAAACAGACCTTAGTATTTAAGCATGCATTCCCACACAAATAAAGTCCATCAATGTTTACTAGTCACCAGGACCTTCTTGGTTAGTCGGTCCTGTATGTAACATGTATCCTCATCAAAACCAGCATACAATTTATTATCCTTAGTAAGTTTATGTACAGAAATAAGATTAACTTTGTATTCTGGAGCCACTAACACATCTTTTAAAACACCTCCATTTGCTAAACTCACATTTCCTATTTAGGTTACTAAGGCTTTAGTGCCATTAGTGTGATTGACAGGAATATTCAAATCAGACACTTCAACATAATCAGTTAGTTCAACATCATTAGAAACCATATGTTGACTCGCTCCTAAATCAACAATCCAACCGATTTT
The DNA here is from genome assembly GCA_028751855.1 of Ambrosia trifida. Taxonomy (NCBI): domain Eukaryota; kingdom Viridiplantae; phylum Streptophyta; class Magnoliopsida; order Asterales; family Asteraceae; genus Ambrosia; species Ambrosia trifida. Next base: position 119,318,816 of record CM054125.1, on the reverse strand, counting down.
AATTTTATTCCCTAGTTTACTAGCAAAACCAAACACAGGTTTACCATTTATATTAGCACAGAAAAACTACCTGAAACAATGCAGCTCTGTTGGCTTTCCTTAGTTTTTTTCATTTAGAAGACTCAACAGTTTAGCCGTTTGATCATTTGTTAAAGAAGTAAAAGGAGCATTAGTGTCAATATCAACATTATTACTGCTATTGTTACCCTTACCCTTCCTTAACTGATTACCCCTTGACCTCATCCAAACAGGGTACCCAATCAACTCAAAACATTTTTCAGCCAAATGACCATTCTTATTGCAGTGAGTACATTTTAAGGATGACTGACTAGTATTTTTATTACCAAACCACTTATTAAAATTAGCAAACTGTTCAGTTTTTGCTAAGAAACCAATAGTTTGAGGTTTCTTGTTAGAATCACTAGAATTTCTATGTGACTCTTCTCTAGATACTATAGAATAGGCCTCCCTTACAGATGGCAAAATATCCCTAGTTAACAAATTAGTTCTAACAGTTTGATAACAACTGTCTAACCCCATTAAGAGCTACATAAGTTTTATCATTTGACTTAAACTGTTGAAATCCCTTGAAGCATCACAAGTACATGGTGGTAATTGGAGAATTTGATCCAATTTCTTCCACATAACATTTAACTTTTGATAGTATTATGAAACAGAAGTACCATCTTGACTAAAACTATTTATTTTTTGATACAAATCAAAGACCATAGAACCATCAATCTTGTTATAAGTTTCTTTATGTTCTTTCCACACATCACTAGCTAGTTTAGAGAACACTTGTCCTAAATACAATTCCTCAGACATAGAATTTATGATCCAAGTTAACACAATAGAGTTACACCTATCCCATTGTCTAGCAAGAACATGATCATCAACAGGTTTAAAACATTCCCCATTTATGAATCCAAGTTTATTTTTAACTTGTAAACCTACAATCATAGCATTAGACCATAAACTGTAGTTATCAGTACCTTTTAGTTTTATACTAACAATAGTCAAATTGGTAGAATCACTGGGATGAAGATAAAGGGGGTCTTCGGCATCTATCTTATTGACCAGAGTTACAGGGTCAATGATAGAGCCAACATTACCCCCTCCACCCTCTCCTTCCGTTTCATTCACCATAACTAATCAAATAACAGGTAAATACAACAGCATATCACACAATGAAGACAAACAAGCAACAATCACAAACAACCAAATCAAGAAGACACAAGGCGAAGCTGTACTGGTGATCCAGATCACTGGTTCATCACTCAAAAGGTGCCAGTGCAGGTCCTCGTACAGGAACCACCTAAACTCTAGACAAACCTTAAATCTAAACAGGGATGCAAACCCTGGCACAGACTTTTTAGGACAAACTCTAAACAACAGAATTAAAATTTAGGAAAGATCTCACTAAAGGGGGCCCAAGTTAGGGTTCGCCAATAACTCGTAGTGTTATAACCTTCACTTAGGGTTATAACACCAGAGAGCAAAGAAGAATCGCCTTCCAATAATATCACAGATCTTGAGAGTAGACCCGACTCCCCAAAGTCCAGCTTATTCCTTCAAGAACAGAAACCATAGATCTGTGTATATGAATACAGATCGACACAAGTATGTCCCAAGAACTGAACCTCAGGATACACAACTGAAAGAAGATGAATAATCACCTTTAAACAATCAGAAACCCTAATATCAGTGGAAGAAGATAACAAAGACCGATAACAAAGCCTAGAGCTCTAATACCATGTTACAAACTCAACATGATATCAAGAAACTCAAAACACTTTATTAATAAAAAAGAATCAGAAGTTTTACAAGATCTAAATCCTCTCAAGAACAAACTCACACAACAATAATAATCTCTCAATACCTATCAAACAGATTACACGAACTTCACGAGATCAAATACAAGATGTATTTGACTAAACACAATGAAACCCTAATCTGAATCAGACGAAAGAGAGACTTAGAGAGAATAACAAGAACGAGTGAGCTAAACCTCGAACAGAGAGAATGAGAGCTCTTATATAGAGACTCTAGAACATTCTAATGAGAAAACACACATTCACACAATATCAGCCATTAGATTGAGTCACACGGATAGCTACAATCAACTCAACTCATCTACTGGGCCACATCAATAGTCCACAGCAATATCATTATAAGCCCAATTCATCTCCACCTTACAAAAGACAAATAACCATAAGGAGTAACTTATTCTTTGTGAAAGGCAAAAGTAAAAAGTAAAAGAGTTGAAAAAATGGAACCAGCGTCAAGTTATTTGTCTTTGTTTTATTTGGGTTGTTAGGTTATACGACTAGAGAGTTGTTGTCGGAAAAACGATGACAATAAAATAGCAAAGCATTTTTTAAATATGAAACTGAAAGTGATGAAATTAACATACCAATGATATTGATTTTGGGTTTTTTTAGTGATTAATTAAGGTGAGTTGCTTTATAAAATGGATGGGAAAATCACTAAAATACCCATTGACCGTCCAAAATCACGAAAATACCCACTCCAACCATCTTTGGAGTGGCGGTTGGAAGATCCCGAGGCCTATGAGCCGACTCCGGAGACGGGGGCATGATGTCCAATCAAAACAAGCCACGTGTCCGATAAACCTGCGAAACGTCTCAGAGACGTCTGAGTGCTCCAAGACGGCTCCAAAGATGTGGGAGACGGCACCAGGGGTGTTGGGGCTTGGCTTGAGCCGCCTAGCTCATGACTTGGCTTAGCTTTCACAAAGACGACTTTAGCCACGGTTTTTCTATTATTTTTTCTTCAAAACTTGGGTATAATTAGGGATGACCACTTTACTTTTTTTATAAAGTTAAGGTATACATGTGGCTCGGTTCTAGAGTTTTCAAATTATGTATATTCACTTTTCTTATAAAGTTCTTTTTTTTCTCATATGACTTCACAGCTCCCTTATATTCAATCTTTTTATAAAGTTATCAAAGGTTTGGATCGTTGTTAAATTTGCGTACTACTACTTGGAACGTTGCTACATTTGCACGTTGTATAACACGTGTACAATGCAACTTCGGTTTGGTAGTTTATAATATAGGAGTGATCATGCACCTCCCAAATCTATATCATGTTGTTGCTGGAACATCTTTCTCCCAGGCAGAAAGGACGTCAGTTGTTGTGATTGCAGTGGTGGATGCCGACGAGTTCTAAGGACGGACGTAGGGAAGCGAGGAGCCCTTAATTGTTGTTGATAGGATATTTCCAAGGTTTACTTGCTTTTGAACTCCCTTGCAATAGCTAAGCTATCAGATATAGGGAGATGGGAGAACTCGCCTTTTATCGTTTCAGAACCACGTCAATTGCGTTTATTAATTTTTTGTCTATGTAACGATACCGAGTATTTTGTATGTAGATAGGTAACTTGAATATATGTTGTATGATACGCAGTATTTTGTAAGTAAGGATACCAACATATAATTATGTTTTACAGTATGTTGTAATTTTATTTTTTTTAAATGTTTTATTATTTTAAAAATAATAATTGCCGATAAAAAAAAGAAACAATAAATATAAATAAGCCTAAGATTAACTTTTCATTCGATTAAAAAATAAACATAAACAAACATTTATTAAATATACACCACAACCATCACCTACAACCATCAAAACGAAGAACACAACCATCAAAACGAACAACCGTGATGATTTCAAAAGATGAAGATGATAAAATAAAAGCAATCAGAGCCTGGTATCCAAAAAATGTACACTGAAAATGTGTCCCGAATGGGGAAATATACTGCCCCGAGATTTGGAGTACTTTGCTTGCTTATGAGAGTAGCGGTTGGCTTTCCACTGAGGTAACGAATAATAGTTACAATATTTTTAGATGTTTTTCTTGTTTGTAATTTTATAAATACAACATATTAACTGAAATTGCCATTGTTTAACAGCATATTTTTGGGTGGACACTTTACATGTATAAGTCAAGGCTACCAACCGATCGCTGGACCATTCTTTCTCCATTTTTTAAGCTAGGTTTGATTAACCCGCTATCCACAACGACCTTTGGGGATATGTATGACGATTCTTCTGAACCTTTTCCATGTATCCGAGATGTTGAGGAGGTATTCTAAATAATTATTAATTTTTTTTAATTTAATTTTAATTACTAGAAAATTCGTATCTAATATTTTACTTGAACTAAACTTTTTGAGGGTATACATTCCTTTAAATGTTAAAAGTTTGCATTGGTTACTTGGAGTTTTCAACCTACGAGAGAAAACTCTAACCATATACGTCAGGTATGTGACGTTTCTAATTTGATATTGTTGATGTTATATACGCCCGTTTTGTAATTATGTATTATATTTCTGGAATTTCAGTTTATCAAGTTCACCTCTAATGGTAGCGAAATCAAGAAAGGTTATCTGTCATATAAATTTTTCATTCGATAGATGGTTACAGGTGCATAATTATTACGAAGATGGGCAGCATCCGAATAACTTCTCATTCCCGTTTAAAATTGTTTACTCGCCTAATGTACCTCAACAAAAAGGAGTATATGGTGATTATGGGGTTTGGGTGTGCATCTTTCTTGATATGTTGATTAATAAACAACCAATTAATCAAGATGAAGACCCCTTTCAAACTGCACAAGAAATGAGACATAGGCTTGCAATGTTAGTTTATGATAACATTTTGGATGAAGATGTTCCAGTGGGCTCTTTTGGGAAAGAGTCAAAAGATGATAATGTTGAAATGTTCTAAACATTTATTATTTAAACATCCAAGGTTAAAATTTTTAATATCCCTCTTAGGTTCTAAACACAAGTACACATTGTAATATATTTAAAAAAATAAACCAGCTAAATAGTAAAAGTAACTTCAATCGTCTCACTTCCAAACTTTTAGCTTTACTTAATTCCTTTTGGTCATTAAACGATCGCAACAAACCAGGAATGAAACTTTCGCACCGGTAACAACTTGAAGTTTCCACCAACTTGAGAAACCCACAATCCGTCGTCTATGAAAAAGAAAGAGAAAAATCATTACATGATTTAATAAATCAGATTGTATAAAAAACAAAGGGAAATAAATCAAGTTGGTGGAAACTTCAGTAATATATTTAAAAAAATAAACCAGCTAAATAGTAAAAGTAACTTCAATCGTCTCACTTCCAAACTTTTAGCTTTACTTAATTCCTTTTGGTCATTAAACGATCGCAACAAACCAGGAATGAAACTTTCGCACCGGTAACAACTTGAAGTTTCCACCAACTTGAGAAACCCACAATCCGTCGTCTATGAAAAAGAAAGAGAAAAATCATTACATGATTTAATAAATCAGATTGTATAAAAAACAAAGGGAAATAAATTCTTTTAACTTACACATCATATAAACTTTCTCCCTGGTTTGCATCAGTTCGGGAGATCCGAATACACATACCAGCACCGCAGGATGAACATATTTCCCTAGTTTTGCTAAAGTTTTTAGGTGATCTCGATGATGAAGATGATGCTCGGGACATCTTTACATGGTGTAAAAATTAAGAGAATGAAAGGATATAAATAACCAAAAACTTTACAAATTCGGCCCCTAACGTTTTTAAAAATAACAAAACCGCACCACTTTTGGGAGCACCTAACACCTATACATCTTTAAATACCCACAAGGTTTTCATTACTTTGAACCACCATAATGACGAACATTCCGAATCCGGTAGAAAACACAAATTGGTTACATCGAACAGACCAATCATGTTTTTGGTCGACAAATGTTCTAGAATTTTACTATGACGGTGATAGCCCGTGTTGCTTTTCAACCTATATGGGCAAAACACCATTAAGCAAAGAGTGCTAGGGTGGTCTTTTAGGTTATTGCGGAAATGGTTTTATTCAAAGGACAATACATTATGAATCTTTCATTAACCGTAATATCTATGCCCATATAATTTTTATTTATTTAATTTTACAGCATGTGCGTGCATGGTGTAGCTATTTGATGTCTTTAAGAGATGCTGACAGAGGAAGACAAACATCTTTATCTACTAATCATTGTTGGTGTGTACTTCACCCCAATTTTTTTACTCTAGTACTAGAACAAGATCATCATGCTTATGGATATGTAGATGGTTGAAGAAGAATCTATCCTCCTTTTTGGGAAGTTGATACGGTATATATACCAGTTTCCTTAGACACAAATAACTGGTTTATTTTAAAAATTGACATGGCGTTGATGCAAGTAACTGTATATTTCGTAAATACTTGTAGTGTGAATAACTGTGGTGACACATTCTGTGTTCACAAAAAATCACCAAATTCTTATAGAATTTGAGTCTGTGTTCTTATGGTTTCTAGGAGCAATAATGTACTGGCAAAAATCGGCTACTGACGAGATCCATTCTTTAGAAATTTGCGGAGAAGTTTTCTAGCCTGGCAACGATCGGCATATTTGTCGCCATTCAGGGGTCATAATTTGTATGCTGCTGCAAAATTTGGTTCAAAACAGGCCAATGACATGGGAAGAAACAAATTTTCATGATGCATGTATGAGATACCGCTGTTTTATGGCAGATGAAATATATACTGCCTGTTTCACACCGTCAAATATTTCAACTTAGCAAGATTTAATTTTTTGCATCATTAAAAGTTTTATATGTTTATGTTTAGTATTATATATGTTCTCGTAGATAAAAAATAAGACAAATAAATTGGATAAGTAAAAACATAACATTTTAATAACCAAACAAACAAACACGACTAGTCATCATCCAAGTTAACTGTCAAACACGTATTTTGAAAAACAAAATCTTCAAAGTCTTCTGGTTCGACGAAAGTAGGAGACGGTGTTGGACGAACATTTTTGTTCCTGCCTGATTCACGCCTTGAGAATCTCGATTGACATTTGACTAGTGCTGAACATCGGTCACGATGATGGCCATAACTTTTACAACGACTAGAGTACACTAGTGTGGGTTGCTCACCTCGCGATAAGATTCGGCTGTTTTCACGAGGGCGAACTGATTGTCGTTTTGTAATATGTGGTGGTTATAAATGTATTATTTCATCGGGTATCTCCCATTCAGACCTGTGGGGTATGGGATAAATTGCTTCTTCATATGTTATTTTGTATAGCTCATTGATGTACCAAGGAGAAGTATAATGACTACAAACATTTTCTTTTAAAAATCTTGATACCGCAATCATGTGCCCACATGGGAAACCAGATATCTGAGGCACCCGACAACTGCATGTATGATTCAACATATCAACCAACCCATTTTTCTTACCATTTTGGACATGAAAACTGTTAAGCGCAACACCATAAACAGTCCACATCCTAGACCCGTTAATTTTTTCTGAATTTTTATCACCGTGAAGGGAGTAAGTACGTGGGTGTTTTCGATACCCTCCATTCGACGCTCATAATACCATCCCTGAAGTTATTGTCTAAAGAATTCAACAAGGTGCGTGATCGAAATTTTCCTTGAATGCTTGCATAATGCGTTTATTGACTCTGCATTGTTAGATGTCATGTAATGATATCTTTTACCCGTGCAATGTACTCTTGTCCACTTGGCCAATCCGATATTTAACAGAGTATTCCTTATTCGTGGGGCCACTGCACACAAGGAATTGAAGTTATCCTCAAAATCAGATAGTCGATAAGCTTTACAAGTTTCCCACCAGTGTGTATTTAATTCCTTCTTTTTATCTAAGGGTAAGTTTAAGTTGACCAAAAGATGACGACAACACAACCCATAAAAAGCACGAGGAAAAACAGTTCGTATCGCCAAGTCTATTGAATTCGCGCAATTAGAAATGATCGCCAGATCTGGATGTTCACCAATACACTCTTTAAGCCAAGAAAAGAACCGTATCCAACTTTCACCATCTTCAGATTTCCAGATACCATAGGCAACCGGTAAGATTTGGTTGTTACCGTCCATTCCAACAGCCAGAAACAACGTTCCTTTAAACTTACATCGCAAGTGTGCCGCGTCTATAATAATCACTGGTCTTAAATTATGAATAAAACTCCTAATCTTTAACACATTTGAAAACCAAAAATAAATCGTTAGTTTTATAAAACATATACCAAATTGTAAAACGTTTTATACTAATAGCAGCACCAATGGAAACAAAAAGAATTTTAAAGCGACTATCATCATCAAACCGGATGCGAGTAATTGACCCCAGATTCGTCCTTTCCAAATTGTAATAATAAAGCGGGAGCTCAGCAAAAGAATCTTTGCTATTTCCTTGCAAAAGTTCGAATGCGTGAAACTTCCCATGCCATGCTTGAGAGTAAGGTATGTCCACGTGAAATCTTTGTCGAAAATCTAGGATGTTAGGATCTGAGTCTGATTGTTTTGATTGTTTAAGTAATGAAAGATGAATGAAGTAAAACTATAAATGGAAAGTGCAGCAGAATGATAAACTATAAATCAAAACAAGAGAATAATTGTTTTAAAATCGAAAGCTTTCATATAACTGAATAATTACAAACGATTACAATTACTCCCCCTTTGTCTGATCATTCGTGTATGTTTGTCAACGAGAATGCTTTGAGTGATGAATAGAACATTACATGCATTGTTCTATTTATAGACAATCTAAACTACTGATGACCTAGGCTGACGTCACCTAAGAGAGTGACATCTAACATAATAACAACATAAAACATCTGATGATACAATCACTGTTACATTGGAAACCTCTGATAGGTAAACGACTGATAAGTAAACCTCTGATGGTCTTGAATCATTTGTTAGAGCCTAAGTGTTGTTGGCTCCAACAGACCTTTAGTCTTCAGTACTTTGATCAGCAGTTGTTTCTTCATCAGACCTTTAATCAGCAGTTGTTCTCTATCAGACCTTTGTAGCAGCAGTTGTTCTCTATCAGACTTTGCCCTTCGAACTGTAATTCAAAGTTCAATGAGAAGAGGTCTTCTGCATCTCTTTCAAGCGCTAAATTAAGCAATGTTTGGAGGTCATCTGCACATAGGCCATGTGCATCATCCATACTCACTTCTGAGCTTCTCCATCTGATCTGAGCAATGTCAATTCATGGGTGTCTTTGTTGACCTTCCATTTTAGAATATTTAAATCAGAGGATTTTTTGAGCTGCAAGTTTATTCTGGATGAGTTTGGTGATGGAGGTCTCCAAATAAGTTTTATGAGTTTATCAGTTATGGGATCAGAGAAATAATGGACTTGGTTGTAGATACCCTCTTTTACAAATGTATCAGCTAACTTCTTCTGGTCTTCTTCAGACATTTTCTTCTGTCTTTTGAACTGTCTCTTGGCAGCAACAGATAGATCAGAAGTGTCAAGCAAGCTGTCAAGTGTAAAGGCCTATTGAGGTCTCTTAACCATGGGAGCATCTGAGTAAATTGGTTTTCTGGGCAGTGTAGGATCAGTCTTTCTATTCTCTTCCAGCTACTTGTATGTTTCAACTAGCCTTAGCTCAGTCCATCTTGCAACTGACCTCATCTCTCCATATTTTGTAGCCACAATCTCTTCTCTCATTCTTTTGAACATTAAGGCTCTGGCTGGATCTCTGCCTTTCCTAAAGTCAGGGGCAGAGACTTTCACAGGAGGATTCTTGGCCATTTCTTCATTTCTTAGAAGTTCTTTCTGAAGTGCATGAGTGGTCCAGCCTGCAAACTGTTTCTTGTTTGCTTTGTAAGGCATGGTTGCCAAGATCCGATCAAGTATAGATTCCCTTACCACCCTTTCCAAATCACTGCTGAGAGGCATGGTGGACATGGAGTTGCTCAGGGTCTTAGCAAAATCATCAATCCTTCTCAGTTTGCTAAGCTCTGCTGAATGGATGCCCTGAGCAGTCCTGTCATTCTTTCCTTTGCATCTCTCCTTTATGATCAAATCAGCCTGTTCAGTTTTGAATTTCAGATATTGTTATATTTTTCTATGAACAGGGAAATTTGGGAGAGATTGGAAAGTTCTTTCAGATGGATCCTCAGTATTATAGAAGGATTGCATCCCCCCCCCCCCTTGAGTAGATCAAGCTCAAGAGGATACTGAGCAGCTAATGGTGTGATGCATGGTGGTGGTCTATGAGATGTGAATTGAGTAGTGTATGGTGAAAATGATGTAAGCGGAATGGCTGGTATTGGTGCAGATTTTGTTGTTGAAGTGGAAGGTGGTGAGGTTTGTATGTTCTCATCTTGTACCACAAAGGTTGATTTTCTCTTTCTTTTGTACAAGATAAGTGGTGATGGTGGTGTTTGGGCAGCAGTGGTTTTGTTAACATCTGTTGGCACTTGTGCAGGACCAGCAGATGTTTGAGATTTAGGTGGTGAAGTAGTTATAGGTGTTGTATTGGTAGTTATGGTGGTAGGTTCAGTGGTTGGTTTGGTGGCTGTGGTTGTAGGTTCAGTTGTTTTTGTAACGTTTTGTATATTAATATATATTGGTAATAAAAATTAATTAACAAATCCCTCGAAATCTTGACGTTTTAGTGTATTTCAAATATTCGTGGCACCAAGTATCGCATTTTGTTCAATAGATGGTAATATAAACATTGGATTCTTATAAAAAAATATATATATAATTGCTTCAAAAAAAAATTGTTGGTGTCAGGACTCGAACCCGAGTCCACCACGGCCCAATGCTTTAACAACAAACCCACAACCAGCTGAGCTAGCAACATATTCGTTTTCTTTATCAAAGTCTTTAGCCTTAAATACATTTATTCATGTATTTGACTAAACAGAAGTCAAACATTCATTTCAACACCTTGTGAATCAAACAATGAACCCGTAATCAGTCTAATTTTGGGAACCATATTGATTCGTTGGTCAATTGCGTGTTGTACACGACCTAATTACACCTAGACATTTCATAATTCTGACTAATTACACGTTTAATAATAAAACCATAGTCAACTTTCCAATTCGTTCAATCCGTGTGTTAGACTATAAATTGGACTCTCCCTTAGAACCTAAATGTGCCGAAAATTACATCCTTACTTTCAAATCTCTCTTTCGTTCGTTCTGGATCGCAAATTCAAAGAAGTTTGACTTTTGCTTTGACTCGCGATTAAGAGCTTTGTTATAGGTATGAATCTAATTCTTGTTTTCTGTAGTTTAATCGACACGTTTAAATCATTAACCCTATGGTTAATTACGGTTTAGTCGCGTATGATAATTGATTAAAGATCTAGGATTCATATATTTTGTTTGGGGAAGATGACACATTGCAGACATTAGATTTTTCTTAAACGATCTGAACATAAGCACCAACTGATCTTTAGATCAGCTGGTGATACACTTTGTGTTAAAGACGTGACCCGGCTCGTGTCTGGGTTCGAATCCAGGCACAAACTTTTTATTTCTTTGACAATTAATGAATTAGCTTAAGAAGTGTTTATACCAAAATTTTACATAAATTATTTCTATTCATTTAGAACAGAAATACAAATTTTAATTTGAAAATTCTTTAATTTTAATATTTTTAGATATTAAAATTATATTTTGACGAATAGAAATAGATATACTAAATATTCAATTTTTGAGAAAATAATTTTATAAAAATTATTTTCATATTTAAAATCTTATAATATGACCATCCTTAATCAAAAACCTATAAATAGCTTTTTTTATTTAATTATTTTCCAAATTTTCTTTTATTAACTATTCAGCTAATTAACGATTAATCAATTATCAATCCCCAAATTATGAACCCTAGAATACCGTTCGACTAGAAAAATTAGACTTATTTTATTGTCTTGAATCGTTGTGCCACATTTATTCTATATCAAGGGATTCAATACTGTCATTAAGGTGAGTTTACATAGCCCCTTTTTCTGTTTTACATTTTAGGGTGAAACATGTTTACACATTTTATACACTATCATTTACTCATTCTTACATTGTTAAAACTTGTGATTCAATTATAATCATTTTATACACTATCATTTACTCATTTTATCATTTGACTGTAACAAAAAGACACAGTACAATCATTAACAATGATCAAGCCGCCTGTTTAGATTATAGCGCTATAGGTCTGACAAACCCATCCCCCCGCATAAATTCAGGGATGATCGAAAACAGTTACACTCTTACTAACTTGCGAGTTAGGTCTCAGTCGACACAAGGTTTGATTGTACAAAAGACGCATTGTTACATGTCAAACTCATATTCTATCATTACTCATTATTATACTTCAACTATGATTATTATACAACATATTGTTTTCAACTATATGCAAAACCTATGTACTCTCACCAACTATTCATAGTTGACCCCCCCATCTTTCCAACTTAACATGTTTCAGGTTTTATTTGCTATTGGAAGTTGTACAAGTCTTGGAACACATAGGAGCTTTGGACCTAGTTTATGCAAGTCAAGTTTATGTAATTTGTATGACAAATTGTAAACTGTTTAGTAATATACAATTTCCATTGAGTACCATGAGCTATTGAATAATCATCACTACATAACACCTCGATGTTTCCGCCATCGGTTGGGGTGTTACAGTTTTGGTGGTAGCAGTGGTTTTGGTGGCAGCAGTGGTTCTAGCAGCAGATGTTTTAGCAGCAGCAGTTTTAGATGGTGGTAGTCTGGTGTGTTTTGCAGACATTTTCTTCCTTTTAGAGAAGCCAACATCCTCAACTTCCTGTTGTTGCTCTATCTTTCTTTGCACTAGAGCCTCTGTCTTGACTTTCAATGTGTCAAGCCTTTTCTGCTTACCTTCAGCAGCCTCTTCAGCAATAACATTTGCAGAGTTGTCAAATTCTTTTGCCTTGCCAGTTTTGAGAGTTTCAGCATCAGCAGAGGTTTGAACATTGGGTTGTTGTTGTGGTGGTGCTGGTGGTGTAGACCCTGGTTTATTGGCAGCTTTTGATTGACCCTTTTGTGAGGATGGACAACCAAAGGGTATCTAGCTTTGGCAATCTATCTCTACCACTCTCCCCCATTTTGGCATCATCAGCAGTGAATTCATCATCATCTTCATCTCTGAGAATTGTGGTAGGGGCAGAGCCAGTGGTCTTCAGCAGATGGTCTTTTATGGCTTTAATGTCTGCTTGGGTATCTGTGTACCTAGCATCTACCATTGTCCTGGTCTGAGCCATATAGGTTTCATGAGTTTGGTCGGCTAGTTTTCTATGAGCTATGATGATGGGGGAAACAGATTTCCATAGCTCACTAGCAATTTCTTTATTTGATGGTTGACTTTTGGTTAGAGCAGCCAAAGATACCATGATAGTCTTGAGATCTGTTTTGATATCAACAACAGAGGTTTCAATGGAGTGAACTCTATCCGTCAATTCATGGTATTTTAACCCATCACCTAGGTTATTAGGATCATCTGGATTCCTACCAATGGTAGTTGTAACTGGTTCAGTTCTAGGAGGTGAGTCCATAGAATGTGAACCAGATGCCCCTTTGTCTTGGTTCTGGGGACTTCCAACAGATTTTGGGGTCACTATTGTGGCCTCATTAGTTTTTTCCTTCAAGGAAGTCTTAGCTATGTAACCATTGTCCTGTTGTGAGACAATGGTCTCTACATCAGTAGTGGCTGCTTCACTTGAAAACTCACCTTGAGTTTCATTGAACTCAAGGGGTGTAACCTCCTCTGTTTGTGGGCTAGCTTATTGATTTTTCTTAGTCCCAGTCACCTGTTGAAGTATGCTCTCAGTGATAGTTGATGGAGAGGAACTAGGAATATCCTGAGTTATATCAATAGCTTCGATGGTGAGGGTTGAGGAGTGAAAAGAGAAGTAGCCCTGGGAGAAGGGATTATGAGCATATGATCAAGTGACTCATATGCCTCATGATGTGTTTCCCCTTGGCTTACAACATGATGCTTTTGAGAGGATTCATGAGGAGGTAGGTCAGGATGAGATATCTCCAACTGTTGTGAGGAAGTAACAATAGTGGTTTCTTGTTGCTTTGTGCTACAACAGGGGTTACCTCTGGTATCTCATCTACCAGAGGTCCCTTTTTGGTTTTCTTGGTGGTTTTTTTGGATGGATGTTTCTTTTTGGAGGTGGTTGGTGTGGGTTTCACAGCACTGGATGTAGTACCATGATCACCAGAAGCAGTGTGCTCAGCAACAGAGGTTTTGGCAACAGTTGTTGTCTAGCACTCTTTGCTTGTTTTTTAGAAACTTTGACTTTTGACACTTTTCCTTGGGTGTTTGGACCCAACATTCTTGTAAAAGTTTCATCTGTTAGACTCTTCATTTGAAATGATTCACCCTTTTTAAACACCTTTTCAAGTAAAACGTTTTGTAGGATAACATTTCGAAGTCTTGGGTATATCAGAAAAGCATTGTTTGACCCAGACTTGATTCCCTTCATATTTGCTACAAAATCCAAGAATAGGGCATGGGATAGATTGTAGTCAGATTCTGACAATATAGCATACCCCAAGTACTGAACTTTCAATGCGATTTCATTGAAAGAAGTGGATTTAGCAGAGATACAAAGAAGGAGTGTATGAAAGAAAAATTTCATGACTGGTGGGAAAAACTTTTTGAAAAGAGTTGAACCAGTCATCTGTGAATCATAACCCCTTTCCTGAAACTCTGTGTGAAGTTCAACCTTAGGGAAAGAGTCTTTACCTGACAAGTCATTCAGTGAGAAGGTTGTGGATATCAGTTGGGGGGTTATGGTGATATTTATATATCCATTTTTTGAGATAATGGTTGTAGGTTTTTTGTCATGAAGAAGAACATCAGCATTTAACCAGAATTTTTGGAGAGTATCGATGTAGATGGGTGCATCAGCGGTTAGTATTGTCAGGTATTTGGATTTGAGAATAACTTCATTGGTGGTATAGAATGGGATGTTTTCATCTATTTTGACCAGATAAGGAAGGTAATTGTGGGTGGCTTTTGCTTGAAGATCCATTGTAATGGATTTTGAGTGTGAGAATGAAAGGAATTCGAATGAGGGTTAGAGGTTGAATAAGGCTGTTTCAGTATTTTGAATACAATGAGATAGTGTAACATCTATTGTGGTAAAACCGGGTTTTTATAGCCTCTAATGAAACCGCTGATGGGGCCAAAACTCTGCTTTTGAGATCAGACGTGGCAAACATATGGTGGCATACAGCTGTTGCCAAAGGACTGATGCAAACAGCTATTGAATTACCAAAGTGCTGATGCTAACAGCACTTGAGGTTTTTTTAGATATATATATATATATATATACATATATATATTGGAAATAGTTGTTTTATCTGATCAGACGTTTGAAAACAAATTTTTCAAGCAAGCAGTGGTTTTTTATCTGATCAGATGTTTGAAAACAGATTTTTCAACTAACAGTAGCTTGAATGGATGAAACAATGTTGTTTTATCCTTAGCAGATTTTTCAACCAAAATGCTATTTTTAAGGATGAATTTTGATTTTCTGAAACATTTTAATGTTCTTTTATTGAAAACATTTTTGTTGTTTAATCCATGTTTAGCATACCAATCCGAGAGATCAATTTTTCAAAGGTAGATGTGTCTAAAGCTTTTGTCAACACATCTGCCAACTGATCCTCTGTTGGAACATGGTGCAGAGAAATCAAACCTTTTTCATAGCTATCTCTGAAAAAGTGATGTCTGATGTCTATGTGCTTTGTGGTTGAATGAGAGACTGGATTTTTGATGATATTTTCAGCAGCTTGACTGTCCAGCATGAGTGGAGTCTTTAGTGCAGTTATACCAAAATCCAGCAGTTTATTTTGAAGCAATATGAGTTGGGCTGTACAGCTTGCAGCAGCAATGTAGTCAGCCTCTGCTGTTGAGGTTGAAACAGCTGCTTGCTTTTTGCTTTGCCATGAGACTAAGGCACTCCCTAGAAATTGGCACCCTCCTGATGTAGACTTCCTTGTGGTGTGGCAGCCAGCAAAATCACTATCTGCTGAAAGCTCAATGTTTCCATTAGCAGGATAACAGATACCAAGTGTGGGAGCACCTTTTAAGTATCTGAATATCCTTTTCACAGCAATAAGGTTTGACTTTCTAGGTGAAGCTTAAGATCTTGCACAGACACAAGTGGCAAACATAATGTCTGGCCTGGATGTAGTTAAGTACAATAAAGACCCAATCATGGAACAGTAATGTGTCTGGTCAACCAGTTCATCCTTGTCATCAATAGTGAGTAGCTTGGCTGTGCTCATGGGTGTACTACATGGGTTACAATCATTCATCTCAAATCTGGTTAGTAAGTTTTTAACATACTTGTTTTGATGAATGAATGTGCCATTTTGCAGCTGCTTCACTTGGAGACCAAGGAACCACTGAAGTTCACCCATAGCACTTATCTCAAAGTCTGCTGTCATGAGTTCCCTAAACTCTTCACACATTTTGTTACATGTGGATCCAAAAATGATGTCATCCACATATATTTGAACAATCATTAAATCTTTCCCCCTCCATTTTAGAAATAAAGTTTTATCAATTTTACCTCTTGTGAAACCAATGGATAAGAGAAAGGTGGAAATAGTTTCATACCAGGCCCTAGGTGCTTGTTTAAGTCCATACAGAGCTTTGTTGAGCTTGTAGACATAATCAGGATGGAATGTATCTTCAAAACCAGGTGGTTGACATACATAGACCTCCTCCTGAATTCTGCCATAAAGGAATGGACATTTAATGTTCATCTGATACACCTTGATGTTGTGGTTGACAGCAAAGGCTAGGAAGAGTCTGGTAGCTTCTAGCCTAGCTACAGGAGCAAAGGTTTCATCATAGTCTATCCCCTCTTCTTGTCTAAAGCCTTGAACCACAAGCCTGGTTTTATTTTTGACAACTATACCCCTTTCATCAATTTTGTTTTTGAAGACCCACTTTGTGCCAATTGGACAGACATCCTTTGGCTGTGGTACAAGTTCCCATACTTGTTGTCTTTTAAACTGAAGGAGCTCTTCCTGCATGGTTTCTACCCAACTGTTGTCTTTTAGTGCCTCTTGGTACTTGACAGGTTGTGTGAGAGATAGAAAGCCTGCAAAAAGAAAAGATGTTTGAGGATTGGCTTCTTGTGAGCACACCCTCTCTGATGTTGCCAATGAATTGGTTTGGTGGATGAGCTCTTAGGTAGATTAAATCTCCCTGATATGGTATGATGGCATTTTGAGGTGAAGAACATAGATTTGGTGACTCTGTTGATGTAACATTTGTTTGCACTTATGTAGTACCAATAGATGTTTGAAATGGAAGTGGGGGAATGGGTCCAAGTGGTGTAAAATTGGACTGACTTTTGTCAACAGAGGTTAACTTTTGTCAACAGATGATTGAATAGTGGTTGAGCTTGATGAGGCAGTGGTTTGAGGGTAAGACTGACCAATAGTGGTTGACACAGCTGTGGCCTAGTTTTGACAGGTGTTTTAAACATATGCTTCCCCTGATGCAGAAGTGACTTTGTAGTGACTTGGGATCACAACATCTATTCTGTAGTCTTGTTGTGGAGATTGTGGAATACCTGCACTGTCAGAATTTGCAGTAATATCTTCAAATTTGAATTTGTCTAAATCAAACAGTTTAGCAGGATTTACTGGGATTTTTAAGGATGAAAGTTCATTGAACTTTACATTCAGAGTTTCTTCTGTTGTCCTAGTCCTTGTGTTAAACACTTTATAGGCCTTGGCAGTAGAAGAATATCCCAGAAAATACCACAATCTACTTTGGCTGCAAATTTTGAAATGGATATTAATGGTTCGATTTTAAACAGAATTTCATAAGCAGTCTTTTGATGTCTTGGGTTGATTAAAACTCTGTTTTGAACATAGCAAGCAGTGTTTACAGCCTCTGCCCAGAAGGACAGTGGTAAACCAGAATCTGCTAGCATAGTCCTTGCAGCCTCAATGAGAGTTCTGTTTTTCCTTTCAACCACCCTATTTTGTTCTGGTGTTCTTGGAATGCTGTACTGCCTCACAATTCCTTTTGACACACAGAAATCATCCAACTTCTTATTTTTGAACTCTATTCCATTGTCACTCCTAAAGACTTTTACTGGCAAGTCATATTGTTTCTCAACTTTGGTGACAAAGTCCTTCAAAATACCTGCAGTCTCATCCTTAGAGTGTAAAAAGTAAGTCTATGTAAACCTAGAATAATCATCAACTATGATAAGACAAAATCTTTTTCTTCTTAGACTCATGATTTTAACTGGGCCAAACAAGTCCATGTGCAATAATTGAAGACAATGACTTGATTTAGACTCATCAATGGATTTGTAAGAGCTTTTATGTTGTTTCCCTTTTAAACAGGAAACACAATGCTCATCACACTTGAATTCTTTTGATGGTAGACCTCTTACAAGGCTTTGTTTGGAGAGTGAGTTGATTGTTTGAAGGTTGGTGTGACCCAGTCTTCTATGCCACAGTTCTGTCTCTTTAGTGTAGGCAGCAGAAAACAGACAGACATTTTCCATAGGATTGTCCTTCAACATATCAACTACATACACATTGTCACTCATTTGTGAGACACTAAGAAGATTAGATTTAAGATTATCAATAAGATTGACATTTTAAAACTTGAGTTTCCCAGCCTGAACAGTCCCTAAACCCAACACTTTACCTTTTGAATCATTACCAAAGGATATATCACCCCCTCCATGAGCTAAGAAGTCCAGAAGAAGGGCTCTACATCCTGTCATGTGTCTGGAGCCTCCGCTATCTGCATACCATAGACTATCAAAGCAAGCAGAAGCTCCCTGCACATCAATAATGGATTAGTTTTGGTGAGTGTCCAAAAGCCAAGTTGGCTTTGGATGGGTCCACAGACTTTTCAGCCTCAAGCTTCGGAAGATGATTAGTGGTTTGAACTAGTTTTTGAACCAAGTTCAACAACTGTTGTTGATCATTTTCCAGTGCTTGGATGTCAACGCTTGGTGCAACAGATGTTTGATCATTTCCTGTCAGATGATAGTAACAATAGGGATTTCTGTTCACTCTTGGTTTTGAAGGCCTCTTGGGTTTTTCATAAACATGTGACAAACTATGACAAGGTGGTTGTCCATATCCTCTTGGGTACTTGTTTGTGGGTGGAGCATCTATTACTTGGACATCCCTGGGAGCAAATGTTTCAAGACTTTTAGTACAGATGTTTGGGCTGGAACATAAGTCTGTTTGGGCTTTCCTTTTAGAGTACTCACCCCTTGACTTGCAAGAGTTTTAGCCTTGTACTCTTGTATTTTGACATCACAATTTTTGAGATACACACACTCTTTAGTTTTGTGATTATTTTTACCATATATTGAGCATGTGGTCTTAGAATCCCACACACTTGTTCCTTTGTTGATATCATATGCTTTTAGAAGAATTTTTTTTTTTTAGTAACATGATTCTTCTTTTCACAGAAATCACAAAACAAGTGTTCAGCCTTTTCTTTCTTTTTCCCCTTTTCAACCTTCTTTTCAACAAATGTTTGAGCATTTGCTGGAAGATCTTTCAAGGGAATAACCTTTGCCTGTGGTGCTATCTAACCATCAGGGGTTTTGAAATCAACCTGTTTGAAGTTTTCAAGAGTACCACACTCATCAGACCAAGTAGGTTTAAATTCATATTGTTCAAGTTTAGTGAATGATGAGGAACCCTCAGGCTTTTCAAGAATTATTTTCTTGTCATTAGGTTCAGTGATTTTAATCTCTTGACCCTTCAAATTAGTTGGTACTACCTCAAGTAACTTTTGTTCCCTTTTGTTAGTGTTTTGAAAAGTTAGGGCAGTGGTTTCAAAACCAAAACCAAACTTCACATTTGTTGAGGAGCATCTCAAAACCTTTACATGATTCCACCCATTTTTCGCATTCAACTTGGGTGGCCTCAAGCTCCTTTTTACAACTATGATATTTTGTCATCATAGTTTGGAGCTGGTATTCGGTTGTAGTTGCTTCGTGTTTTAAACTACTGATTTCAGATTCTTTTCAGTCAATTTTGATTTTAACTCTTTTGAAAGTTTTTCAAATTGAACTTCATCATCCAAAATTTTCTTCCTAAGGTTTTCATTCACCTCTTTAATGTTAGCAAAGGCTATTACACATTTGTTTGAACACAAATCTTTTAGGATTTGAGGAGATACCTTAGCAGCAGCCATCAATGCATTATCACACTTGCACTTACAATCATCACCCCACGGATCTAAGAGATTCACAACCTCTTCTTCAGACTTTTCATTTGAAACTACTGCATCAACAATATCATTAGTCACGTTTTCTGATTCAGTTACCACATCCTCAGAATCCACCTCTTCTACAATAGTATCCATAGCCATGACACAAAAATTTTCTGGTTCATTTTTAGCTTTGGCTACCAGAGCAAAGTTCTCATCTATTAACTGATCTGGTAGACTGCTCCAATCAACAAAGCCTTGTGTGAAGAAACTCTGTTGACTGGTCTCTGCAAAAGCAGAGGGTGGAGTAGCAGTCATTGGCACATGTACCTGAGCAACAGGGGTTTGAACATAGTGGTCTGAGGAACAGTGGTTTGGACATACTGGATAAGAATAGTGGTAGAGGACTGTGCAAAATCAGCAGTGTTTTGCACATTTAGTCCAGGAGTATTATGGGAAACCTGATAAGTGTTGGTCTGTGGCCTTTGATTTGGATAGGTAATTATAGGTGTACCATGTTGACTCCTACATTCCCTAGCAAAATGACCAAGTCTATGACATTTATAACACTTAATCTTTGATTTATCCAACCCCACTTTTGACCTGCCAGTTAACCCTGGAAATCTTCTGCCAGTTTTCTTGTAAAAATTGTTAGTTCTTACACTGAGCAGAGCCAATTGGTGCATAATGTCCATTTCTTCCAAATCATTAGGGTTAAAGTATTTTAGGTCATCATACTCAAAAGATATGTTATCAGATGCCTGGATATCACCACCACTTGTTGCAAAAGTATAGTTGGGTGAATAAGAATCAGAGTTAAAACCAGTGTTAAAACCTGAAGTTATGTCAATGAAATGATCATAACTCTGATCCTTACTATTACCAGGCACCTCATCCTGACCCAAAAGTGTTGTATTACCAAAAACATAATCATCAAAGACTTTTCCAGAGTCCTGAAGCTTATTTTCTGGTTAAGCTCTCTCTCATAGGTGAAGAGCTTACCCTGAAGCTGGGTTAGTGATAGGTCCTTAGATCCAATTGAGTTTCTCATAACTATAGCAATAGTGTCCCATTTGTCTGGTAATGATCTTAAAAACCTATGGTTCAAAGTTGAATTAGGATAAGTTAGACCCACCAGTTTTAGTTCACTAATGAGACAGTTAAACCTCTCAAATTATTGAGTTAATGACTCTCCCTTAACATGACTGAATGTTTCATATTGTTGGTTAAGTATTTCACGGTTGTTTTCAATAACCTCTTCATTCCCACCAAATTGTTCTTTCAAAGCATCCCACAACTCCTTTGCACTGTTACAGTGTAACAGCCCATCATAGATATCATTGGGTAGAGCCATGGCCACAATACTGAAGGCCTTAGCATCTAACTCAATTATCTGCAAATCCTGCTCGGAGTAGTTTTCAAGTTTCTTTGGCTCTTGAACCTTGGGATCTTCGGTACTCGGCACCATCAGAACATGTGGTCCGAAGATAACCGACTTCCAGCACCCAGTGTTCTATTGGGCTAGAACATGGCTCATCCGACGTTGCCAGATATTGTATTCAGGTCTGACAAGCATCAGTAGCTTGTTGTTCGTGCCAGTGTTATGTGGATCGTGATTGATTGAATCCATTCTCTGATTGTTTCTAAAACAAAGTCTGTTTATAAAACGGTTGAATTGAAAATAAACTATTACTCTGTTTTCAATCTGACAAACAAACGATATCAATAATTGTGAGCTGATTTGTTTATATTAAATTGATTGGTTAGATCGAATTTAATTGACCAAGCTCTGAAACCAATTGTTAGGATCTAAGTTTGATTCTTTTGATTGTTTAAGTAATGAAAGATGAATGAAGTAAAACTATAAATGGAAAGTGCAGCGGAATGATAAACTATAAATCAAAACAAGAGAATAATTGTTTTAGAATTGAAAGCTTTCATATAACTGAATGATTACAAACGATTACAATTACTCCCCCTCAGCCTGATCACTCGTGTAAGTTTGTCAAAGAGAATGTTTTGAGTTATGAATAGAACATTACATGCAATGTTCTATTTATAGACAATCTAAACTACTGATGACCTAGGCTGACGTCACCTAAGACAGTGACATCTAACAGAATAACAACATAAAACATCTGATGATACAATCACCATTGGAAACCTCTGATAGGTAAATGACTAATAAGTAAACCTCTGATGGTGTTGAATCATCTGTTGGAGCCTAAGTGTTGTTGGCTCCAACATACCTTTAGTCTTCAGTACTTTGATCAGCAGTTGTTTCTTCATCAGACCTTTAATCAGCAGTTGTTCTCTATCAAACCTTTGTAGAAGCAGTTGTTCCAGCAGTTGCTAGGGTACAGCAGATGTTAGAGTCAACAGTCTTTTGGGAGAAGTAACTTGTAAATGTTGTTTTTGTTAAGGATCAATATGTAGTATAATTTGGCTTTCCAATCATCTGTTCTTCTCCAGGTCAGCACACCCAACATAGGACAATTTCATTACCACGGTATACACGACCACTATCTCTCAATTGGTCTTTTAGTATGTTGCCAACCACTTTTGGATTAGCTTGACGAAGATGAGGGTGAGTTTGAGTCTTAGAACATGTGTAATTATGATTAAAATATTTAACATAAAACGTTTTACAACTTGGGTAGGCATATGCCCTAAAACGCCAAGCACAATCCTCAACTACACATGATACTTCAAAACGTCTTTTACAGGATCTTTCTACTTTATAAGAGAAACATTCGTAAAAACACAATTTCCCTAACTCCAGTTTCATTTCTTCCTTTTCGCGAAATACATAACTTTCAGGAAAACGATAAGACGAAACTTTTGTTTTTCCTAGAGAAATATCTGGGGTTGCGTTTTCAAAAAGGACATTTAAATCAGGAAGAAACTTTTGTTTTTCCTCAAATTCTTCGTACTTTGGATCATAAACATTAAAATTTTAAAGGGCGCATTTAAATCAGGAATTTTAAAATCATTTGAAAGAACGCAATTAGATGAACCGACACCATACTCAGAAACAATATATAACCTGAATATTTCAACAGGACTTTGCTCAGAAATTTTAAAAAGAAACGATACATCACGATCATTAAATATGTCGATTGTATCATCAAACATGGACATTTTATATGATAAACGTGTAATCGACGAAATCAGAAACATATT
This sequence comes from Ambrosia trifida, assembly GCA_028751855.1. Taxonomy (NCBI): domain Eukaryota; kingdom Viridiplantae; phylum Streptophyta; class Magnoliopsida; order Asterales; family Asteraceae; genus Ambrosia; species Ambrosia trifida. The sequence continues at coordinate 119,295,580 of CM054125.1, read as the reverse complement.
AGAGAGATAACCTAATAGACTAAGATAAGACATGTTTGATTCGATTTCCAGACCACACCTTCTACTTTTTGAATCAACGACATATTCGAGCCTCCCATTTACAACATCCCACTTCCTATCAAGGTATACGACAAATCGAACCATTTACCTTTATATTTTTTTAAATTTATACAACAAACATACAACAAAATAATTGAAAAAAAACGATAAGAAACACCACAAACAAACATACTTGCTCCACTTAAAATACAAAATTCCAGAATGTACGGACAGAATTTGTCACATCGGACATGTCATATCTACGGCGTCGTTTCCGGGAGCTAAGTTGTAACATCGCAAAATTTTTCCCCCAAATTTTTATATAAACGCCCTTATTTTTGTTACATTTTAAAAATGTGGTAAAGTCTTTATTTTTCCTCATTCACAACTTATATATATATATATATATACATATATATATAATAGTAATAATTAATAATAATAATAATAATAGATTATAACATTAGTGTAAAAAAAAAATCTGATTATAATTTTTTTTTTCAACCAAACCCTCCTTTTAATTCAACCCATTAAACCCATACCCTCCTTTGATAAATTGCAGCCCAACTCCAATCCTAGCCCATCCCTGATCTGGCCCACACAACCAAGCCCAATCCCCCTCCCTTCTCCTTACAATTAAAAAAAAAATATGTTTGTCTCCCCCGGGTCTCGAACCCGAGTCACAGCTATACACCCACACGCTTCTCACCAATTGAACCAACTATCAAGTTATGTTTTTTATCAAACGACAATTGTTTTATACGCTTATTTTTTTTTTCTTCTCTTTTATTATTCTCTGCTGCTGCTCGATGTGTAACACAGCCAAGATCCCATCTTTGGTTGACAAATCTTCCAGCCTAACCTTATAATTAAACCTAAGGGTTTTGGAAACTAATTACCGGCTCTTTAAGCTTAATAATCACGCACGAATCAAATTCAAAACATTCCATTTGTGAGATAATCACGCGTAGATGTTAATATTTGGTCAAACTTCTAAATTTACGATTTCGTGTGGATTACTATAAATTGGGATCATCCTCAGTTTCTAATAGTGCCGAAAAACACATACACATTCTCAAATCTTCCTGTTGTTCGCTAAATTTCGCTTAATTCAAGTCGTTTGACTTTTATGTTGACCCTCCTAATCGAGCTCTAAACCTTTTGTAAGTTTCAATTATTTACAAGTTATTATTCTCTGTTATGAGCCGAGTAATAACCCTATAATTTATGGGGTTATTGGCTGGTAATTCGTGTGATTGGAAATTTTAGGGTTCTTGTTTATAAATGGGGAAGATGACTCTCAGGTAATTATGTTAAATAAAATTCTAAATGATAGAAATCAACAAAACTGATTTGGATCAGATGGTTTCCACGCGTGTTTTAAGTCATAGGGGCCGGGTTTGACCCGAGTTCAATCCCCACAAAACACAATTCTTTTCTTTTCTTTTTGAAACCATTCTTTTTTTTTCTTATATATTTATTGTTTCATCTTTCAAATTAATTTTAAAATACCAAAACCCTTTTATAAATTCTACAAAAATTATATCATGTTGATCTGAGATAAAAGTTTAACTTACAATTTTTAGTTTTCAAAAATTTATTTATTTAATATATATAATAAATAAATCAAGTTTATTCTATTTTATTTATAAAATTCCTTTAAAATATCAAAACGATCTTATTAATTTCCACAAAAATTATCCTAAGTTTTTATAACATTAAACTTTACTGAAATAATTTTTAATTCAGTAAAATCATTTATTTCATATTTTTAATCAATTTTTGTTAGATTTAATCATAATTAAATCATAATAAATCCAATTTTCATCATTTTTGCACCAAAATTTTATACAAATTATTTTTAATCATTTAGAGCAGAAATATGATTTTTAAAATACTAATTCTTTAATTTTAGTATTTTTAAATATTAAAGTTAAAATTTGACAAATTGTAATAAATAGATTTAATAATCTATTTTAAAGAGAATAATTTTATAAAAATTATTTTTATACTTTAAACACATTCTTGTAACCATCTTAAGTTTAAATTTCATAAAAAGATTTTTAGTTATTTATTTACTAAATTTCTCTCAATTGGCGAATATTTTTAATATTAATCAAACAAGCAATTATCCCCAATTCGAAGCCCTACAACTTATACATTTGTGGACTCGATAGACTTAGACATATTTATTACCTCATTTTAGGGTGATACTTGATACATTTGGTCAACACATTTCTCAACAGATATAACATTTTACCAAGGTGAGTTTTACATAGCCCCTTTTCTATTTATCACTATTTTTGGGGTGAAACATGTTTATAACATCATCATTGCAATTCAATCATCAATGTGTCTATGTGTTTTCTATGTTGCATTATGTCTTGAGCATGATTAGAGTAAGCACCATTCTAGCATAATCATTAACATTGATCAGCCGGCGGTATACATTGATAGATCTATTGGACTGACAATCCCACCCGGATACGTGCCTCCTACAAAGGTTACGTGGGTGTTTGTTATCGTATAACATATTGGACCATGAGCGTATGGTATGTATCATTTTATAACAGTCATCAGGGTTGATTATGCACTCGATTTATTTCTAGTATGTTCTCACATATGGGCTAGATTGACATGACACATGAATTGCACAACATTTTATTCAATCATCAAAAACCTATGTAATTCTCACCAACTTTTGTTGACCCAAAACCTTTTCAACTTAACATGTTTCAGGTTCTATTTGCTTGAAGATTTGATTTGATGCTTGAAGATATGTGTATAGTTTTATTCAATTTGATGTACAAATTTTAGAACAATTGTATGTAATTCATTTAAATTATTTAATGGAATTTATTATTCACCATGAGCTACTGAACAATCATCATTACGTGACATCCCGATGTTTCCGCCATCGGTTGGGGTGTTACAGATTGGTATCAGAGCCATGGTTATAGGGAATTAGGTTATTAGAAAAATAATCTAGTCTATAACCATAGGATTTAACAAGTACCTGCTTCTTTTACTTGCTATTCTCTATCTCCCTCCTACTTCTTATCCCTACTTTCATCCCTACGAGAAGGTTGCTCTCCATCAGTGGATCTACTCTTAGACTAATAGGACAAAATTTCCTCAGGTTTAACCTGAACCCCCTTGAGATCTCGTCGAAGTTCTAGATTTTAATAACGAACACGTGCAATCTGGAAGGGTGAACGCCTGTATTCTGAGTCTTCTGTCTAGGCTGGCATTGCGCATATATCCCAATCAGACGAGGGACCCGGATGCCTACCTGGGAATTCTCGGGATGAGTGTTCACTTATAGGCTAAAGCATGTCTTCATATGTTATTAGAATCTGGAGTCTTTGATAAGTCAACGTTTTCGTTTATTCGTTTTAATTAATGAATAAATGATTACATTCCTTATATTACCTCATTCATTTCATGCCTCATTGAGACTTCATTGTGCCCCTCACGGATCATGTCTCCACGTCGTAGCACTCGCAATAACAATGGTGAAAACCAAGAGGAAAGTAACAACAACCACAACACCAACCACAACAACAACAAAAACAACAAAGGTGTTGATGCCCGACTGACTGCGATTATCCACAACCCTGCTCAGGTTACTAATCCTAAACGTCTTGGTAATTACAACTATGGTCAATGCTATAACCCAAATCACTACCGTAACCGATGCCCTAAACTAAACCGAGATCAAGACCCTCCAGCTACATAACAGCAAGTCCCACCATTTAAATGTTGTTTGCTTTAATTCTATGTATTGACACTTTTTGGATTCAAGTAATAAATTCAAGTAATATTATAACATCTGTGTGCATGATTGCTTTAATATGAACTAATTGCTATATCTATGATCATACATGCTTACTTGTACAACAATTAGTGGACTACTAAACAAACTACTCAACGATTGGTAGAGGTCATCATGTCTTTTCAACAGTCGGGAGAGGCCCTACCACCTGCTCAACGACTGGTGGAGACTATCAGACCTGCTCAACAATCGATAGAATCATAAAAGGACGCAAAACCCTAATGTAAGGTAAATTAGTAATTACGGTCCGGAACGTAATCATGAATTTACAGGTACATTAAGGTAGTGTGAAATTTTATCAAGGTTTCCGGTAGATGACCAAACGTAATCCTGGTTTTCCCTTAACTTCGGGACGAAGTTCCTAAAAGTAGGGGAGACTGTAACATCGCAAAATTTTTCCCCCAAATTTTTATATAAACGCCCTTATTTTTGTTACATTTTAAAAATGTGGTAAAGTCTTTATTTTTCCTCATTCACAACTTATATATATATATATATATATATATATATACATATATATATATATATATAATAGTAATAATTAATAATAATAATAATAATAGATTATAACATTAGTGTAAAAAAAAAATCTGATTATAATTTTTTTTTCAACCAAACCCTCCTTTTAATTCAACCCATTAAACCCATACCCTCCTTTGATAAATTGCAGCCCAACTCCAATCCTAGCCCATCCCTGATCCGGCCCACACAACCAAGCCCAATCCCCCTCCCTTCTCCTTACAATTAAAAAAAAAATATGTTTGTCTCCCCCGGGTCTCGAACCCGAGTCACAGCTATACACCCACACGCTTCTCACCAATTGAACCAACTATCAAGTTATGTTTTTTATCAAACGACAATTGTTTTATACGCTTATTTTTTTTTTCTTCTCTTTTATTATTCTCTGCTGCTGCTCGATGTGTAACACAGCCAAGATCCCATCTTTGGTTGACAAATCTTCCAGCCTAACCTTATAATTAAACCTAAGGGTTTTGGAAACTAATTACCGGCTCTTTAAGCTTAATAATCACGCACGAATCAAATTCAAAACATTCCATTTGTGAGATAATCACGCGTAGATGTTAATATTTGGTCAAACTTCTAAATTTACGATTTCGTGTGGATTACTATAAATTGGGATCATCCTCAGTTTCTAATAGTGCCGAAAAACACATACACATTCTCAAATCTTCCTGTTGTTCGCTAAATTTCGCTTAATTCAAGTCGTTTGACTTTTATGTTGACCCTCCTAATCGAGCTCTAAACCTTTTGTAAGTTTCAATTATTTACAAGTTATTATTCTCTGTTATGAGCCGAGTAATAACCCTATAATTTATGGGGTTATTGGCTGGTAATTCGTGTGATTGGAAATTTTAGGGTTCTTGTTTATAAATGGGGAAGATGACTCTCAGGTAATTATGTTAAATAAAATTCTAAATGATAGAAATCAACAAAACTGATTTGGATCAGATGGTTTCCACGCGTGTTTTAAGTCATAGGGGCCGGGTTTGACCCGAGTTCAATCCCCACAAAACACAATTCTTTTCTTTTCTTTTTGAAACCATTCTTTTTTTTTCTTATATATTTATTGTTTCATCTTTCAAATTAATTTTAAAATACCAAAACCCTTTTATAAATTCTACAAAAATTATATCATGTTGATCTGAGATAAAAGTTTAACTTACAATTTTTAGTTTTCAAAAATTTATTTATTTAATATATATAATAAATAAATCAAGTTTATTCTATTTTATTTATAAAATTCCTTTAAAATATCAAAACGATCTTATTAATTTCCACAAAAATTATCCTAAGTTTTTATAACATTAAACTTTACTGAAATAATTTTTAATTCAGTAAAATCATTTATTTCATATTTTTAATCAATTTTTGTTAGATTTAATCATAATTAAATCATAATAAATCCAATTTTCATCATTTTTGCACCAAAATTTTATACAAATTATTTTTAATCATTTAGAGCAGAAATATGATTTTTAAAATACTAATTCTTTAATTTTAGTATTTTTAAATATTAAAGTTAAAATTTGACAAATTGTAATAAATAGATTTTTAGTTTAAATTTCATAAAAAGATTTTTAGTTATTTATTTACTAAATTTCTCTCAATTGGCGAATATTTTTAATATTAATCAAACAAGCAATTATCCCCAATTCGAAGCCCTACAACTTATACATTTGTGGACTCGATAGACTTAGACATATTTATTACCTCATTTTAGGGTGATACTTGATACATTTGGTCAACACATTTCTCAACAGATATAACATTTTACCAAGGTGAGTTTTACATAGCCCCTTTTCTATTTATCACTATTTTTGGGGTGAAACATGTTTATAACATCATCATTGCAATTCAATCATCAATGTGTCTATGTGTTTTCTATGTTGCATTATGTCTTGAGCATGATTAGAGTAAGCACCATTCTAGCATAATCATTAACATTGATCAGCCGGCGGTATACATTGATAGATCTATTGGACTGACAATCCCACCCGGATACGTGCCTCCTACAAAGGTTACGTGGGTGTTTGTTATCGTATAACATATTGGACCATGAGCGTATGGTATGTATCATTTTATAACAGTCATCAGGGTTGATTATGCACTCGATTTATTTCTAGTATGTTCTCACATATGGGCTAGATTGACATGACACATGAATTGCACAACATTTTATTCAATCATCAAAAACCTATGTAATTCTCACCAACTTTTGTTGACCCAAAACCTTTTCAACTTAACATGTTTCAGGTTCTATTTGCTTGAAGATTTGATTTGATGCTTGAAGATATGTGTATAGTTTTATTCAATTTGATGTACAAATTTTAGAACAATTGTATGTAATTCATTTAAATTATTTAATGGAATTTATTATTCACCATGAGCTACTGAACAATCATCATTACGTGACATCCCGATGTTTCCGCCATCGGTTGGGGTGTTACATAAGTCGTCTTCCGATCGTCTTTTTATCGACTGAGACGTCTCCGGCTTCAGAGTCGTCTTGGTAGCATTTTTAGTACGGCTACTGTACGGAAATCAGAAATGCCTGTGACCTCCCCGGGTCGCTACCGGAATCGTCTTTGCCAGGTGATGAGCCGTAATGGAGATGGGTCGATTTCAGCCGACGGGGAAAATCGAAACGGCTTGAGCCATGAGCCGAGAAGAATCTGATATGTGGCTTGTTTTGATTGGTTACATTGATGCCTATCCAACAACACTTCAGTAATGAATTTGTGTTTTGGTACTATGATTGGAAGATAGCTGAAGTGGTGATTGTATTGAAAGACAAAGATCCAAAGCTTAAGTATAATAAAATACGCATATTTGATCCTATGTGGATAATAAATTGCTCAAAAGAAGACATCAATATGCTGTATTTCAATCCAATTCATTTCGAAGTACAAGACGTGGAGCAGGCAATGAAATTTTATAGAGTTGTATGTTTCTGTTTTCATGGGATGTGAACGCTGGGTGTGAATACAACAAGTTGCTGGGAAAGTATGTGAAAACTCAAGAAGTGAAGAAAAGTTCGCTCAAACGACAACTAGAACCAGAATTGAGCGCAAAACAAAAGAAGAGTTTGAAGATCAAGTTGATGAACAAGACGCTAGAGTATCAAGATCAACAATCCAAGCAATAGTCAAGCGGGAGTTTGTAGGTGCACATATGTGACTATCGCTTTGGATTTATAAAGAAACGGCGTTTGTAATTGAAGATATGAAGTTTTGGAAGGCCATTTGACCTTACGTGGGGTCGAATGGATATTATCTAGGTCGAATGAAGTTTTGATTATGTATGTTTGGTTGGTTTGAGCTATTAAAGGGTCGAACGAGGCCATTCGACCTCTGAAAAGGTCAAATGAAACCATCTATATATAGTTTGAGTTTTGTTTTGAATGTAAGAACTTGGTCATTCAGTCTAGGTGTTGTGTGTGTTTTCATAGGTGTGTCTTGAACTTTCTGTAAGTGTCTTTTCATTGTAAACTAAGCCTTTATTGATTATAATCAAGTGTTTACCAATGAGAATGATTATTAAAATGGATCTTTACGTGTTCTGATTTGTCAATTATCATTTTGCATGTAATTTAGGGTTTCCGCACCTAAATTTCTCTACTTGTGTGATTATATAGTTGATTTCTTACAATCCGGTCCTCTATAACATTCGTATTATAGGAATTTCACGGTGAAATTATTTATGCGATAAAAAAACATGCATACCCAATCTTTCAAACTAGCTTATGATTAAAGTTTCGACTTATTGTTGAGTTAAAACTTATATCACTACAAGGAAACAGGCAATAGAGGCAACACAAGTCATCGCTATTGTCATGAAAAGTCGCTGCGAAGAAACGTTACTGTGGGGATTTGTACTATTTATTCATCACTAATGATTATTCCAGATTCTCTTGGGTAGTATGCATGCAACATAAGAGTGCGACCTTCAGCAACCTTCAAATTCTGCTTCTAAAGTTGGAACCCATATACAAACTAAAGATCAAAAGGATTTGTAGTGACAATGGAACTGAATTCAAGAACAACAACATGGACTCTTTCTGTTCTGAAAGAGGCATTCATCAAGAATTAACTACGCCTTATACACCGCACCAGAATGGAGTAGCAGAGAGGAAGAACCGGACTTTGATTGACGTTGCTAGGACGATGTTGGCTGACTCGAAACTCCCCATGATATTCTTGAATGAAGCTGTACATTGTGCATGTTATACTTTGAATAGAGTCCTGGCAGTGAAGAAGTTTGGGAAGACCAGTTATTAGCTTCTGAACCTTCACAAACCCAATCTTGAATTCCTTGAACCCTTCAATGCACTATGTACCTTGCTAATCGACAATGACAAGTTTGGTGAGAAAGCCGAAGAAGGATTCTTTGTCGGGTATGACACTCCCAAAAAGAGGGTTTGGAATACTCGCACAAGGTGTGTTGAAGAATCGATGAATGTGGATGTCCAGCGATACATAACCAATCCTCAAGGTACAGGTCCCGATTGGATGTTTAACTATGCAATCTTATATGTGGAATTTGATATCGATGAAGTTGTAGAAGAAACTATTACAAAGGTGTATTTTGAAAGTGAAAATGCCACCAGTTCTTTGCTAGTGCGCCCGATCACTGTATCTCAAGTAGCAGCTCCTACTAAAACCGATACCTCTGCAATACCTGGGAATAACAAAGAACAAGACGTTTCATGGAAGCTTCTGAGGAAAGTGAATTCACTTCATCAAAAGACAATGATTTTTTTTATTCTCCTGAAATTCTTCATAATCAACCAACGCATCCAACAAATATTTTCAATCCAACAGGTAATGTCAATTCTACTGTTTCTAATAACAATATTTCTGCAGGTACAAGTGAGAATGTGACAACGTCTGTTGTTGGTCCGTCTTCTTTTGGGGCTCCCATATTGAACTTTCATATTGATCTTTCCAAGTATAACATGAAAGAGGGTGTTCCTATTCCCACAAATCCTGAATCTAGGATCCATGACACACACCCTCAGCAGAATATTATTGGTGATCCAGAAAGTGGGATTATGACTCGTGGGCAGCTTCATGCAAATACAACGACTCTTTATTCAAGTATTATAGAATCCGAGGAACAAAACGATTGGTCTTTTGCCTTATTTGTCCCAGAAACTGAACCACGAAGCATCAATGAGGCGTTAAGGGAAGAACCATGGATCAAAGCAATGCAAGAAGAACTCTTTCAGTTCAGGAAACTAGGTGTTTGGGGCAACCACCATGTTTCAAAGATCCAATGCATGGAGACCATGTTTACCAATTAAACAAGGCTATTTATGGATTTATCAAGCTCCAAGAGCATGGTACGAGACACTCTCGAAGTACCTTATCTCCCATGGATTCGTCCGAGGACTCATTGATTGTACACTCTTTACCTAGGAGAAAGATAGAGACCTCTTGATGGTATAGGTATATATAGATGATATCATTTTTGGCTCAAATAACGATAGTTTGTGCAGGGAATTTGAGAAACTTATGCAGAATCAGTTTGACTTTAGTGCGATGGGGGAGATGCAGTTTTTCTTGGGTCTGCAGGTTCAACAGAAACCTACCGGAATCTTCATTCACTGGACCAAATATGTAGCAGACATCCTGACCCAGTTCTCGATGGCTGATGCGTCACCTGCTTCAACTGGACTTCAGGTCAATCACGGGATTGGACCAGACGAGAAGGGCATCAACGTTGATCTCTCTTTCTACCGCGCAATGATCAGCTCTCTCGTGTACCTGACTGCCTTTCGTCCAGATATCATGTTCACTACATGCATGTGTGCTCGTTACCAGTCAAGACCAAAGGTTTCACATCTAACCGCAATTAAGCGAATATTTCGGTATCTGACGGGTTGTCCGACCAAAGGTCTATGCTACCCTTGTGACGATACGTTTGATTCCACTGCCAATAATGATTCAGACTATGTTGGCTGCAAGACAGTTGCTAAATCCACAACGGCTGGATGTCAGTTCTTAGGGAGTAAACTCGTGTCCTAGCAAAGCAAGAAATAGACATCGGTTTTTGTTTCGACTAGTGAAGCTGAGTATGTTTCCGCTTCTTCATGCTGCTCGTAGGTGATCTGGATCCAACAACAGATGCGGGATTATGGTTTGAAATTTCTTACAACCCCTATTTACGTTGATAATGAAGTAGCCATAGCTATCACTAAGGACTCGATTAACCACTCTAAGGTTAAACACATCCATGTTCGCTTTCATTTCATATGCGATTGCTATGAAAGAAGCTAAAAGATGTTAAAATTCACACCGACCAACAACGTGCTTAACCATTTACGAAAGCCTTCGACAATTCTCGTTTTGAGGTTTTGCTTCTCGGAAATGGTGTCAAAGATAAATAAGATTAGTCCACATCAGTACTTCTATCTTTGTACATAGTTTCTCTTTAAAAAAAAAATACAAAAACATTTGAAAAGCCAACAAAAACCAAAAACATTGAAAAATTACAAAAATACAAAAACATCAGAAAATCAAAAATCATGTTTTTGTTGTGTGGATAAGAGAAAATGATAGTAAATCAGTGGACTGTCTGATTTCCAAAAACACTAAAATTGCGAATGATAAGCAGTCTTACAAGTGATATACCGGTAGGCCTGGAAATCATTTCAAAGTTGGCATGATGATATAAAGGTTAATGACTTAAAGTTAAGTGGTTACCTTCCTCATTGGCATATGGTCTTGGTACCGAAATCTCGATTGATGGGTTGCCAACATTTGAGGTTCTGGGTCTTTAAGCCCGTGACACATCAGGAAACAAAGGGTCAAATCTTGGATCTATCACATATCTAATTGAGTTGATTAGATGTTCTTAAAACGTGCTAAAAAGATCCATCAATAGCCAAACCCTAATTCTTGTACAAACAATAAGGGAATGATAGCTGCGAAGTGCGAGTATCTTTCGTCTTTAGCTACTCGTACCGGTAAGCCATTGTGCGTTGTAGAGTATACTATATATAATTCTGAATCTTATGGTGAGTGTTCACTGGCATAGTGACCTGGATTGAACACACACATTAAGCCAAGTTCTTAATTCATCCACAACGTACTATATCAAATAAATACGGTCCTTATAGCAACTATGCACAGGGATATTGACTTGGATTGTACATGCCTTCTAAGGAAAGTATCCCATAAAAAAATGGCATTCGGTATCTGCCCCCACCCTAACCGAGACTCAACCTGTCTTGTGTCTTGTAGACGAATGGTCAAGGCTTACTCACCCGTTACGATGAAACTTTGCGCAATGCCTGATACGGAAATGTTTCGTGTACTTGGGGACCATTGACCGCAAGTATAAATCTAACCTTAACGTATCTAAAGTGCCGGCGGATAATCCTGTTTTTAGGTTTAAGTGGACAAGTATATTGGTAATCGCTTGTTTATTAATTATCCAAATCTGAATTAAATTAAACAAAGGTTATCCTGACAGGTCCATAAACTAATATGATTCTCTACCCGGAAAACTCACAAAACTATTGTTTGTGAATATTCGATTTCGTACCTTTCATTTGAATTTCTTATCTTTTTGTAAAAAATATCAAAAAAAAAAAAAAAAAGATTGTCCATTTCTGCTTTATTTTTCAAGGACCGATGTAGGATGTGCGTTAAATGCATTGTGTTTTCTTCCTTTCAAAACCGTCGGAGTCAAAAACAGCTAAGTGGACTTTAAAATCCAAATGGTCAGCTTAACGGATTTATACTTAAACTGACAAATTTTCATAATCTGAGGTCAGTAGTGTAAGTCAGACGTTGGTTCAGGTAAGTTCAAGGTGTAAAAGATCGGATCTCAGTGCCACTGTTGATTCCAGTTGTGCGTGAGTATTTGATCAGCTATGAATGAAAAGACTCACTTATTTAAAGTTTGACTAACTGTGCGTTTCAGGGGGAGAATGTGTCGAAGAGTGATCAATCCTCACATTTCGGGTTTCAAGGATAAATTGGTGTCGAAGGATGATCAATCCTCACATTTTCGGGTTTCAAGTATAAATTGGTCATTTATGAATGTTTAAAATGAGTTTCCTGAACTTGAAACCAGGTCCCCGTGCGTTAAAAATGATTTTTGAGTATGCATGAGCAAAATGGTAATTTTCTGAAAGTTTGTCAGCTCATACGCCTAGGTTATATTGGCATAGGTATGATACCATACGTGTGCATACACACACGTATAACAAACATGTGTATGAAGCTTGTAACCGGTGCCATTTTGAAAAGATCGAAAAGTTGAGGGGACAATTTGTCATACGTGTGAAAGGTTCATACTTCATAGTTCATACGAGGATGAATGTTCATACGGATAGGGTGGAACGCGTATGGGAGCTCATATAAAAGCAAAAGTTATCTCACTCTTTCTTCATCTTCCAAATGCCTCAGTCTAAAACCCCCCAAAAAAAAAAAAAAACCCTATCCTTTTACCTATTTTTACTTTACAATCTAGCTTATCCCCTGTGTTTTTCGTCATCATCCTAGAATTAGAATCAGTATGTGGTTCTTTTGTGATAATTTTCATTCATTTTCATCCGTTAATTCTTGGTTTTGATTGATTATTAGGGCTCGACTAAAGACGGTTTTAAAACCTAAAATAAACACTCGAAACAGATCATATCTTGCAAATTTTGGTCCCTAAATCGATCATTTCTATTTTTGGAAAATTCAAACTTTCCATACGCGCATGGGTTCATACGCATGCAACATGGACATGTATGAAGCCCATACGTATGACTTCCTAAGCACGTATGAAGCCATATGCCGAACAGTTCAGAATTTTGGCAATTTTGTGATTTTGATCAAATTTTAGCCGTTTTCGATGTTCTTATGTATTATCTATGAGTATGTGAAGATGTGCAATTCTCTTTAGGGCTGAAACACAACATCATTACACATCTGGACCGGACATCAAAGTACGCCGCTGATTATGTTGAAGTTATCAATTTCCTTCGGCGTTCAAGAATCTTCTATGCCATTTCCACTCCTTACACGTCGTATCTAAGTCATCAAAAGCAGTTTTGGGAATCAACAATATTGGATTGTGATCGTAATCCAATAGCACTCGTTGGACATGTTAGTGGACATAAAGTGGTTATCTCTCAGCAAAGTATTCGTGAAGCTCTACATTTGGGTGACCGAGATGACTATCCCATCCAGTTTCTGAAGTACCTTGTTAGAGGATTCTTTAAATGGCTCAAGTATGCAGACAACATCAAAGATTCCATGTTTCTGAAGTCCGGTCTATGCCGTCATAACAGATACTTCTTTCATAACATGATCCACTATATTAGTACCAGAAACACATGCTTTGATGCAGCCCGGATGACTATTTGCTCTGCTATGGTGGCCCTAATCTTGAACAAACCGTTCAACATCTCGGGCATTATTTTTCACCACATGAAGGAGAACTTGGGAACGAAGTACAGGAAACAAGAAAAGAGATCAATTATGTACCCAAGATTCTTACATATGAACTTCGATGCCCAAATTCCAGATCTTCAAAAAGTGGAAAGAGATATTATGCAGCTGCAACATATGAACGACGTGGGCATGTTCTGGATGAAGACATACAGGATGAGCAAAGACCAATCATATAAGAGGATTATTGGAAATATTCTGAGAGAAGATTATCCATAACCACCACAAGATCATTGGAGGAACGATGATAGTGATTCTGATGTTGAAGAAGTTGATCCTGTTTCGGATGATGAAAACAATGATGATGATGATGGAGAAGAGGGTTGTGAGGCTCCTTAGGGGAATCTCCCTAGGCCTTCACCGACCTGTGGAGTTCCAATTATTATTTTTGAACCTAAGTCTACTACTGTAGAACCTGAATCTCGCATCTCAGTTGTCTGTGAACCAGCCTCAACAGCAACTGTAGAAGTTGAATCGTCTGGATCTCAGCCTGATAAAGGAAAGGGCATAGCTTCTACAGTCGAAGATCCTAGTCCCAAGAAGGCTCAGACAACTCAGTAGTCTGGCGAAGAGTATGCCAGAGATGATACTGAGGATGATGATCCTAAGGCTCGATTTATGGCCAAGATTGCTAAGGAAGATAAAGAGTTGAAACGTCAAAGGTAGGCCCGCGAACTTGCGACCCTATAAGAACACGAGGCGCTGCGGAAGGAAAGAGCCGAACGAGATGATCCAAAGTTTTCGGTTAGCATAACTAAGTTGGATGTCAAGATAGAGGAAGAAAGACCAAGAGGAAAACGTGTTGCTTCTAGCTCAAGCGAATCTTTGATGGCACGGTTACCATAGAATAACAGGAGGTCGTCTAAAGCCAAATCCGTGACATTAAAATAACCAACTTCATCCACCGCTCAACCCGAGCCAACCAAGACAACCAAACCTACCAGGAAATCCAAATCCCGTATAACCAGAGCAACCAAATCAACAACCTCTATAACCACAATATCCACTCACACGCCATCTATTGAACATACTTTAGTCTTTTCTGAGTCCGTCTCTGCTACAGCTACTGTTCAGACTTCCACTGCACTACATCCATTGACTCTGAGCTTCAAAGATTGCTCTTTGAAATCATAGTCCCCCAGTTCCAAACATCCTAACTGATTCAACAACCACCCTTCATGCTTTCCATATCACTAGTTCCCACCACATCAGCAGGTCCATCATTATAGTCACAAATCAAGAACCTGGTGAGCATCTTGCACATGCAGGTTGCACAGAACTTGGAAAACCAGAGGAGGATAGCTAAATCAGAAAATTAAGATCGCCGGTTCCTGACCATAATCAAAGAAACTAGGTCAGAGAACTGAAGATTATCTACTGGTGAGCATGTTGCACATGCAGGTTGGACAGAACAGAAAACCAAGATCGCCAGTTCCAGCAATGAGCAAGAGATTCGCTTATTAACTGAATCGCGTGATGAAACAAGGAATCGTCTTACCATTGTATAGTCAGAGAACCAAAAGCTGAAGAAGCATGTTGATAAATACTTCAACAAGAACAAGAGACTCACTTCTGGTGATGATGAAGATGAAGATGAAGATGATGGTGATGATAGTGCTGATGAAGAAGAAGATGAAGAGGATGACGACGGTGATGATCATGAGTCGAGAAAGGATCGTTCTGGGGATGCTGAGGATGAGGAGGATCAAGAAGGTGATGGTGGTGTAAAGGCCAAACAGACAAAAATGGCCGATGCACATTTAAGGGAGAGACGAGCAAAAAAAAAGATCAGGATGCTACTGGTGAACCAGGTGCAGGAAAATCTTCCTCGCAGCCTGGTCCAACTGAAGAAGATCTACAGGTATTTTGGGAAGTTATAGCTTCTAAGTCGGTGCCATTGGAATAGACCGAGCAGTTCTACAACATGTTCTTAACAGATGATAACGGGAACCCTGTTAATAAGCCGTATATGGACTTTGAGGAGGGTGAAATACCTCCAGAGCCATCTAGGGAAGAGGTTGCCCAGATCTTCGGTCTCACATACGAACAGGTGATTCCAATGGTGTAACATCTCGACCGATGGCGGAATCATCGAGGTGTCACGTAGTGACGATTGTTCAACAGCTCATGGTACTAAAGTGTAAATATTGATATAGTGAATAAATACTTTATTACATTTAAATGAACTACCAAGATAGAATGATTCTAAAGTGTCAAGTCTAATTGAAATACAATGAAGACAAGCCTAAATGTAAATCCAAAAGCTTAAAAGAAGCATCTCAAAATAACCTGAAACATGTACAAAATAATTTTGTCAACACATATAATGTATTGGTGAGCATACCCTATTTGAATACAAATAATAGAAAAATAGTTTCGGAATTTATGTGCTATGATATATGCATTATGTAAAAGGATCAAAACCAACCCTAAGACAATGTAGAATATAGAATAAGACAAAAACCTTTTGAAAACATGCTTGCGTATATGAATCACGTAAGTCACAAGGGGTATATACCATAGTACTATTTATTGAAATGTCAGGCCACAACGGTTAATGATTTTGACAAGCGTTCATACAATTCACACAAGCATCTCATGAAGCACATTGTGTTATAAAGAATATACATAATTTAATGATAATGGTACATAAGTCACCCCAAAAAAATAGAATAGTAAAAAGGGGGTTAGATATACTCACAGTTTTGCTACATGATAAATCCAACAAAGCTCTTACAAGATAAGAATTGGGAATTTCAAAGAACTAAACCTATACGTACAAAAATCCTAATGAGGGATAATGACTAAAAAGTTTAAGGCATCTAGAATCTAAGGCATTAGGGTTTGCTAGGCTTATTGTTAGGATCTGAGTTTGATTGTTTTGATATATTTAGAATAAGATGAGAATTGAATGATGTAAGTATATATGGAAAGTGTAGCGGAATGATAAAAAATAATGAAAACAATAGGAATAAATGTTTTCTCAATCGAAAGCTTTCATTAATTGAAAGATTACAATCAATACCAGTACTCCCCCTCAGCCTGATCACACGGTGATTGTTTGTCTGAGAGAATGTTTGTGTGTGATGCAATAGAACAGTACAAGCACTGTTCTATTTATAGACAAACCTAAACCACTGGTGACCTGTGCTGACGTCACCTAAGATAGTGACCTCTAACAGAATAACAACATAAAACATCTGCCCTATACAAACTACTGTTGTATTACAAAACAACTATAAAGTAAACTACTGTTGAGGGAAAACTCTGATGGTCTTGCAACATCTGTTGGAGTCTAGGTGTTGTTGACTCCAACAGACCTTTAGTCTTTAGTACTTGATCAGCAGTTGTTTCTTCATCAGACCTTTGGTCAGCAGTTGTTCTCTATCAGTTGTTATCTAGCAGTCCTTTGTATCAGCAGTTGTCATAGCAGTTGTTTGGATGGAACAGTTGTTAGGATCAGCAGTCTTTTGGGAAGAGTATGTTGTAAAGACTGTTTATTTGTGTGAATCAACTGTTAGCATATTTTGGCTTTTCAATCATCTGTTCTTCTCCAGGTCAGCAGACCCAACAATCTCCCCCTAGAACAGATGATGCCAAAACTAAGCTTTATTCTTGATCTTTATTTCTAATCAGACTTTCTCTGATTTGTCCTTTGAATTGTAGTTCAAAGTCCAAGGCAAATAGGTCTTCTACATCTCTTTCAAGCTCAAGGTTCAGCAGTGTTTGGAGGTCATTTGCACACAGGCTATATGCATCATCCATGCTTAGCTTTTGAACTTTTCCATCTGATCTGAGCAAAGTCAATTCATGGGTGTCTTTATTGACCTTCCATTTTAGAATTTTTGAGTCACAGGATTTGTTGAGATGCACTTTTATTCTTGATGTGTTTGGTGATGGAGGTCTCCCAATGAGTTCTCTAAGCTTATCAGTAGTGGGATCTGAGATAAAATGTACTTGATTGAAGAGGCCCTCCTTTATGTAAGTATCAGCAAACTTCTTCTGATCTTCTTCAGACATTTCTTTCTGTTTCTTGAATTGTCTTCTAGCAGCAGCTGATAGATCAGAAGTGTCAAGTAAGCTGTCTAATGTAAAGGCCTGTTGAGGTCTCTTCATCAGTGGTTCATTAGAGTAGACAGGTTATATGGGTAAGCTAGGATCTTTCTTCCTGTTTTCTTCCATTCTCTTATATGTTTCAACCAACCTCAGCTCAGACCATCTTGCAACTGACCTCATCTCCCCATAATCAGCAGCCACAATTTCTTGTCTCATCCTCTTAAACTTCAAGGCTCTGGCTGGATCTCTGCCTTTACCAAAATCAGGGGTAGAGACTTTTAACTTGGGGATTCTTGGCCAACTCTTCAATTCTTAAGAGTTCTTCTTTGAGTGCATGAGTGGTCCAGCCTGCAAACTGTTTCTTGTTTGCTTTATAAGGCATGGTTGCCAAGATCTGTTCAAGAAGTGATTCCCTAACCTCCCTTTCCATGTCACTGCTGAAAGGCATGGCAGACATGGAGTTGCTCAGGGTCTTAGCAAAATCTTCAATCCTTCTCAATTTGCTAAGCTCTGCTGAATGGATGCCCTGAGCAGTCCTGTCATCCTTCCCTTTGCATTTCTCTTTAATGATGGCATCTGCCTGTTCAGCCTTGTATTTTAGATATGTGTCAATGTTTAGGGGAACAGGGAAATGTGGAAGAGAAGGGAAAGATCTTTCAGATGGTTGTTCAGTATTATAGAAGGATTGCATTTCCCCCTTAAGTAGATCAAGTTCAAGGGGATACTGAACTGCCAATGGTGTAATGGTTGGTGGTGGTCTATGGGATTTGAGTTGAGAAGTGTGTGGTGAAAATGATGAAAGTGGAATGGCTAATATAGGTGTGGATTGTGTAGTTGAAGTGGTGAGTGGTGATGTGTGTATGTTTTCATCCTGTACAACAAAGGTAGATTTCCTCTTCCTTTTGTACAAGATTTTTGGTGATGGTGGTGTAGAAGCAGTGGTGGTATTAACATTTGTTGGCACCTTAGTAGGACCAGCAGATGTTTGGGATTTAAGTGGTGATGTGGTTGTAGGTTCAGATGTAGGTTTGGTGATAGTGATGATAGGTTCAGATGTTGTGGTGGTATCAGTGGTTTGGGTAGCAGCAGTGGTTTTGACAGCAGTGGATTTAGCAGTCAGTTTGGATGGTGGTTGTCTGACATGTTTGGCAGGCATTTTCTTCCTTTTAGAGGAACCCACATCTTCAACTTCCTGCTGTTGTTCCCTTTTCTGCTTTAGCAACAACTCTGCCTTGACTTCCAAAGTGTCAGCCCTCTTTTGCTTATCTTCAGCAGCTTTTTCAGCTTCTTCATTGGCAGAGTTGTCCACTTCTTTAGCTTTGCTGGTTTGTTGTTGTTGTTGTGGTGCTGTTTGAGTAGACCCTGGTTTGTTGGCAGACTTTGATTGACCTTTTTGTGAAGGTGGACAACCAAAGGGATCTAACTTTGGTAATCTATCTCTGCCACTCTCCCCCTTTTTGGCATCATCAGCTGTGAATGCATCATTATCTTCATCTCTGAGAATGGTGGTAGGGGCAGAGCCAGTGGTCTTCAGCAGATGGTCTTTAATGGCCTGAATATCTGCATAGGTATCTTTGTACCTAGCATCTACCATGTTTCTAATTTCTGCCATGTAGGTTTCATGAGTCTGATCTGCTAATTTTCTGTGAGCTATGATGATGGGAGAAACAGATTTCCATAGCTCACTAGCAATATCAGCTGTGGATGGTTGACTCTTGGAGAGAGTAACCAAGGATTCCAATATTAACTTGACATTAGATTTGATATCAGCAACAGAGGTTTCAATGGTTTGGACTCTGGCCGTCAATTCTTGGAATTTTAACTCATCACCTAAATTAATAGGATCATCTGAATTCCTACCAGTGGTAGTTTTAACTGATTCAGTCCTAGGAGGTGAATCCAAAGGATGAGAACCAGATGCCCCTTTTTCTTGGTTCTGGGGACTTCCAACTGATTTTGGGGACACTATAGTGGCCTCATCAGTTGTTGCCTTCAAGGGAGTCTTAGTTATGTAACCACTGTCCTGGTGTGAGACAATGGTCTCTACATCAGTAGTGGCTGCTCCACTTGAAAACTCACCTAGAGTTGCATTGAACTCTAGGGGTGTAACCTCCTCATCTGTTTGTGGGATGGCTGATTGAATTTCCTCAGTCCAGTCACTTGTGGAGGTATACTCTCATTGACAGGTGAAAGAGAGGAACTGGGATTTTCCTGAGTTTTGTCAATAGCCTCAAACAGAGGTTGCATGGTCTGTTGAACATGTGATGGTGAAGGTGGAGGAGTAAAAAGAGAATTAGCCCTGGGAGAGGGGCTTGTGAACATATGGCCAAGTGACTCAAATGTATCATGATGTGGTTCCCCTTGGCTTACAACATGATCCTTTTGTGAGGATGCATGAGGAGTTTGGATAGGTTGAGATATTTCCAACTGTTGTGAGGAAGTACCAACAGTGGTTTCTAGTTGCTTTTGTGTTGCAACAGAGTTATCTTCTGGTATCTCATCTTCCAGAAGTCTCTTTTGAGGTTGAGTGGTGGTTTTTGTGGATGGACGTTTTCTTTTGGAGATGGCTGGTGTGGGTTTCACAACACTGGATGTAGTGCCATGATCACCAGGAGCAGTGGGCTCAACAACAGAGGTTTGGACAACAGTTGTTGTCTTAGTCCTCTTTGTTTGTGTTTTGGAACTTTTGTCACTTTTGATACTTTTTCTTGGGTGTTTGAACCCAGCATTCTTGTGAAAGTTTCATCAGTTAGACTCTTCATTTGCATAGACTCACCCTTTTTGAAAACTTTTTCTGGTAAAACCTTTTGAAGGATTACACTAAAAATTCTTGGGTAAATTGGAAAAGCATTATTAGACCCAGACTTTATGGCTTTCACATTTGACACTAAGTCCATAAACAGTCCCTGGGATAGATTGAAGTCAGAATCTGACAACATAGCATAGCCCAAGTACTGAATCCTCAATGGGATTTCATTAAAGGAAGTGGACTTAGCGGAGACACAGAGAAGGAGGGTATGGAAGAAAAATTTCATGACTGGTTGGAAATTTTTTTTGAAAAGTGTTGACCCAGTCATCTGAGCATCATACCCCCTTTCCTGAAACTCTGTGTGAAGCTCTATTTTAGGGAAAGAGTCTTTACCTGACAGGTCATTAAGTGAGAAGGTTGTGGATATCAGTTGAGGGGTAATGACGATACTTGTCTCACCAATTTTTGAGATAATGGAAGTAGGCTTTTTGTCTTGTAGTAGAAACTCAGCATTCAACCAGAATTCTTGGAGAGTATCAAGATAGATAGGGGCGTCAGCGGTTAGGATTGTCAGGTATTTGGATTTTAAGATGATGTCGATGGTGGAATGGAATGGAGTATTTTCATCTGTTTTTACCAGATATGGGGGATAATTGTGGGTGGCTTTAGCTTGAAGATCCATTGTAATGGATTCCGAAGGTGAGAGTGAGTGGAATTTGATTAAGGGTTTGAGAATGAAGAAGGCGGTTTCAGTATTTTGAATACAATGAGATAGTGTAACGACTGTTGTGATAAAACAGGGTTTTTATAGGCTCTAGTGAAACCGCTGATGTGACCAAAACTCTGCTTGTAGGAGCAGACGTGGCAAACATCTGATGGTTAAACATCTGGTGGGGGACAGCTGTTTTGGCAAACAGCTGATGCAAACGGCTGATGCAAACAGTTGTTTTTTTATTATAATTATAGATATTTGTAAATATATATAGATATAGATAATAAAACAGTTGTTTTATCTGATCAAAGGTTTGAAACCGATTTTTCAACCTAACAGTGGATAAAATGTATGAAACAATGGTTGTTTTATCTTTAACAGATTTTTCAACCAAAAAGCTATTTTAAGGATGAATTTTGATTTTCTGAAACATTTTAATGCTTTTATTGAAAACATTTGTGTTGTTTAATCCATGTTTAGCATACCAATTCTTAAAATCAGATTTGTAAAGGTAGATGTGTCTAAAGCTTTTGTCAACACATCTGCCAACTGATCCTCTGTTGGAACATGGTGCAGAGAAATCAAACCTTTTTCATAGCTATCTCTGACAAAATGATGTCTGATGTCAATGTGTTTGGTAGTGGAGTGAGAGACTGGATTTTTGATGATAGTTTTAGCAGCTTGACTACCCAACATGAGTGGAGTCTGTAATGCAGTTATCCCAAAATCCAGCAATTGATTTTGAAGCCACATGAGTTGGGCTGTACAGCTTGCAGCAGCAATGTATTCAGCCTCAGCTGTTGAGGTGGAAACAGCTGCCTTCTTTTTGCTTTGCCAAGAGACTAAGGCATTCCCAAGAAACTGGCACCCTTCTGATGTAGATTTTCTTGTGGTGTGACAGCCAGCAAAATCACTATCTGAATAACCTGAAAGCTCAATGTTTCCATTAGTAGGATACCAGATACCAAGTGTGTGAGCACCTTTTAGGTATCTGAATATCCTTTTCACAGCAATAAGGTTTGACTTTCTAGGTGAAGCCTGGGATCTTGCACAGACACAAGTGGCAAACATAATGTCTGGCCTAGATGCAGTTAAGTACAATAAACACCCAATCATGCATCTGTAATGTTTTTGATCAACCAGTTCATCCTTGTCATCAATAGTGAGTAGCTTGACTGTACTCATGGGTGTACTACATGGCTTACAGTCATTCATCTCAAATCTAGTTAACAAGTTCTTTACATATTTATTTTGATGAATGAATGTGCCATTTTGCAGTTGTTTCACTTGGAGACCAAGGAAACACTGAAGTTCACCCATAGCACTCATTTCAAACTCTGCTGTCATGAGTTCCCTAAACTCTTCACACATTTTGTTACATGTGGATCCAAAGATGATGTCATCCACATATATTTGAACAATCATTAAGTCTTTCCCTCTCCATTTCAGAAATAAGGTTTTATCAATTTTACCTCTTGCGAAACCAATGGATAAGAGAAAAGTGGAAAGAGTTTCATACCAGGCCCTTGGTGTTTGTTTGAGTCCATACAAAGCTTTATTAAGCTTGTAGACATGATCAGGATGGAATATGTCTTCAAAACCAGGTGGTTGACATACATAAACTTCCTCCTGAATTTTGCCATATAGGAAGGCACATTTGATATCCATCTGATACACTTTGATGTTGTGGTTGACAGCAAAGGCTAGAAAGAGTCGGATGGCTTCTAACCTTGCTACGGGAGCAAAGGTTTCATCATAGTCTATTCCTTCTTCTTGTCTGAAGCCTTGAACCACGAGCCTGGCTTTATTCTTGACAACAATACCCCTTTCATCAGTTTTGTTTTTGAAGACCTACTTTGTACCTATTGGACAAACATCCTTAGGCAGTGGTACAAGTTCCCATACTTGTTGTCTTTTGAACTGAAGGAGCTCTTCATGCATAGCTTCTACCCAACTGTTGTCTTTTAGTGCCTCTTGGTACTTGACAGGTTGTGTGGGAGATAGGAACCCTGCAAAAAGACAGATATTGGAGGATTTACTTCTTGTTACAACACCCTCTCTGATGTTGCCAATGATCTGGTCTGGTGGATGAGCTCTTAGGTAGATTAGATCTCCCTGATATGGTATGATGGCATTTTGAGGTGAAGGACAGAGGTTTGGTGACTCTGTTGTTGTAACATCTATTTGCACTTCTGTAGTGCCATCAGATGTTTGAAATGGAAGTGGGGGAATGGGTCCAAGTGGTGTAAAACTGGACTGACTTTTGTCAATAGATGTTTGACTTTTGTCAACAGATGATTGTACATTGGTTGTGAGAGGTGAAGCAGTGGTTTGACGGTAAGACTGGCCAACAGTGGTTGACTCAGCTGTGACAGAGTTTTTACAGTTGTTTTGAACAGCTGCTTCCTCTGATGCAGAAGAGATTTTATAGTGACTGGGGATCACAACATCTGTTTTGTAATCTTGTTGTGGAGACTGTGGAGTACCTGCATTGTTAGGTTTAATAGTGACATCTTCAAATTTGAATTTATCTAAATCAAACAGTTCAGCAGGATTTGCTGGGATTTTTAGGGATGAAAGTTCATTGAACTTTACATTCAGAGTTTCTTCTATTGTCTTGGTCTTTGTGTTAAACACTTTATAAGCCTTGGAAGTAGAAGAATATCCCAGAAAATAACCACAATCTACTTTGGCTGCAAATTTTGAAATGGAATCTTTGAGATTTAAGAAGAAACATGGGCAGCCAAATATTTTGAAAAATGAAATTAATGGTTTGATTTTGAACAAAATTTCATAAGCAGTTTTTTGATGTCTTGGGTTGATCAAAACTCTGTTTTGAACATAGCAAGCAGTGTTTACAGCTTCTGCCCAGAAGGACACTGGCAAACCAGAGTCTGCTAGCATGGTTCTTGCAGCTTCTATAAGAGTTCTATTTTCCCTCTCAACCACCCCATTTTGCTCGGGTGTTCTTGGGATGCTGTATTGCCTCACAATCCCTTTTGACACACAGAAGTCATCCAACTCCGTATTTTTAAACTCTGTTCCATTGTCACTTCTGAAGACTTTTACTGGCAAGTCATGTTGTTTTTCAACTTTGGTGACAAAGTCCTTCAAAATACCTGCAGTCTCATCCTTAGAATGTAAAAAGTAAGTTCACGTAAACCTAGAAAAATCATCAACTATGACAAGACAAAATCTTTTTCTTCTTAGACTCATGATTTTAACAGGGCCAAACAAGTCCATGTGCAACAATTGTAGACATTGACTAGTTTTGGATTCATCAGTGGATTTGTAAGAGCTTTTATGTTGTTTTCCTTTTAAACAGGAAACACAATGCTCATCACATTTGAATTCTTTTGATGGTAAGCCTCTGACAAGACTTTGTTTGGAGAGTGTGTTGATAGTTTGAAGGTTGGTATGACCCACTCTCCTATGCCACAATTCTGTCTCCTTTGGGGAGGCAGCAGATACAAACAGACATTTGCCATAGGATTGTCCTTTAACATATCAACAACATACACATTGCCACTTCTATGAGCAACAAGTTGTGCTTTGCTCTCAGCAATGATGGTATCAATCTTTTTCACCACTTCTGGCCCAATAATCTTACAAGTTTTCTTTGTGAAGAATGAGCCATAACTTTTGTCACTCATTTGTGAAACACTTAGGAGATTAAACTTGAGATTATCAATAAGATTGACATTTTCAAACTTGAGTTTCCCAGCTTGTACAATCCCTGAACCCAACACCTTACCTTTTGAATCATTACCAAAGGATATATCACCCCCTCCATGAGCTAAGAAGTCCAGAAGAAGGGCTCTACATCCTGTCATGTGCCTGGAGCCTCCACTATCTACATACCAAAGACTATCTAAACAAGCAGAAGCTCCCTGCACAGCAGTAATGGATTAGTTTTGGTGAGTGTCCAAAGCCAAGTTGGCTTTGGATGGGTCCTCAGACTTTTCAGACTCAAGCTTTGGAAGATGATCAGTGGTTTGAACTAATTTTTGAATCAAGTTCAACAACTGTTGCTAACCATTTGCCAGTGCTTGAATGTCAACACTTGGGGCAACAGTTGTTTGATCACTTCTAGACAGATGATAATACCCATGGGGATTTTTGTTCACTCTTGGTTTAGAGGGTCTTTTTGGCTCCTCATAAACATGTGACAGATTATGACATGGTGGTTGTCCATATCCTCTTGGGTACTTGCTTGTGGGTGGAGCATCTGTTACTTGGACTTCCCTAGGAGCAGATGTTTCAAGACTTTTTGTAACAGATGTTTGGACAGGAGTGAAGGTCTGTTTGGGCTTTCCTTTTGAAGTAGTCACCACCTGATTTGCAAGAATTTTAGCTTTGTACTCTTGTATTTTTACATCAAAATTTTTGAGGTACAAGCACTCTTTGGTTTTGTGATTCTTTTTCCCACATATTGAACATGTGGCTTTGGAATCACACACACTTGTTCGTTTGTTAATATCATATGCTTTTAGAAGAAAATAGTTTTTAGTGACATGATTCTTCTTTTCACAGAAATCACAGAACAAGTGGACAGTCTTTCTTTCTTCTTCCCTTTTTCAACCTTCTTTTCAGCAGATGTTTGAGCATCTGCTGGAAGGTTTTTCAAGGGAATGATTTTTGCCTGAGATGTTGTCTTTCCTTCAGGAGTTTTAAAATCAACAGGTTTAAAATTCTCAAGAGTACCACACTCATCAGACCAAGTAGGTTTAAATTCATAATTTTCAAGTTCAGTGAATGATGAGGAACCTTCTGGTTTTTCTAGAACAATTTTCTTACCATTTGGTTCAGTGATTTTAATCTCTTGACCCTTCAAGTTTGTTGGTACTATCTCAACTAACTTTTGATCCCTTTTGTCAGTGTTTTCAAAAGCTGGAGCAGTGGTTTCAAAACCAAAACCAAACTTCACATGACTTTTGGTTTGTTTGTTGAGTAGCATTTCAAATCCTCTACATGATTCCACTAATTTCTGACATTCAACTTGGGTGGACTCAAGCTCACTTTTACAACTCTGATATTTTGTTATCATAGTTTGGAGCTGGTCTTTGGTTATGGTTGCTTCATGTTTTAAGCTGCTTATTTTAGATTCTTTTTCAGTTAAACTTGTTTTTAATTCTTTTAAAAGTTTCTCAAATTTAACTTCATCATCTAAAATTTTCTTTCTAAGGTTTTCATTCACCTCTTTGATGTTAGCAAATGCTATCACACATCTGTCAGAACATAAATCCTTAAGAATTTGAGGAGATACCTTAGCAGCAGCCATCAATGCACAATCACACTTGCATTCACAATCATCAGATGCACCCCAGGGATCTGAGAGATTCACAACCTCTTCTTCAGGTTTTTCACCTGCAACTACTTCATCAACAACATCATCAGTCACAACTTTAGATTCAGTCACCACCTCCTTAGATTCAACTTCTTCTACCATAGCCATGAAACAAAAATTTTCTGGTTCATTTTCAGCTTTGGCAACTAGTGCAAATTTTTCATCTGTTAACTCATCTGGTAGACTGCTCCAATCAAGAAAGCCTTGTGTAAAGAAGCTCTGTTGACTGGTCTCTGCAGGAGCAGAGGATGGAGCAGCAGTCGTTTGCACAGGTGCCTGAGCAACAGGTGTTTTCACATAGTGGATCTGAGGAACAGTGGTTTGGACATACTAGACAGGAACAGTGTTTGAGGACTGTGCAAAATGAGCAGTGTTTTGCACATTTGGTCCAGGGGTATTATAGGAATTTTGATAAGTGTTGGTCTGAGGTATTTGATTTGGATAGGTGATTATAGGTGTACCATGTTGACTCCTACATTCCCTAGCAAAATGACCAAGTCTATGACATTTATAACACTTTATCTTTGATTTATCCAACCCAACCTTTGATCTGTCAGTTAACCCTGGAAACCTTCTCCCAGTTTTCTTGTAAAAATTGTTAGTTCTTACACTGAGAAGGGCCAATTGGTGCATAATGTCCATTTCTTCCAAATCATCAGGGTCAAAGTATTTCAGATCATCATACTCAAAGGATATGTTATCAGATGCCTGGATATCACCACCACTTGCTGTGAAAGCATAGTTTGGTGAATAAGAATCAGAGTTAAAACCTGAAGTTATGTCAATGAAGTGATCATAACTCTGATCGTTAGTGTTTTCAGGCACCTCATCATGACCCAAAAGTGTTGTATTACCAAATACATAATCATCAGACACTTTTCCAGAGTCCTGGAGCTTCTTTTTCTGGTTAAGCTCTCTCTCATAGGTCAAGAGCTTACCATGAAGCTGGGTCAGTGATAGGTCCTTAAATCCAATTGAGTTTCTCATAACTATAGAAATAGTGTCCCATTTGTCTGGTAATGATCTTAAAAACCTATGGTTCAAAGTTGAATGAGGGTAAGTTAGACCAACCAGTTTTAGTTCACTAATGAGACAGTTAAGCCTCTCAAATTGTTGAGTTAATGACTCTCCCTTAACATGACTGAATGTTTCATATTGTTGGTTAAGTATTTCACGATTGTTTTCAATAACCTCTTCAGTCCCACCAAATTGTTCTTTCAGTGCATCCCACAACTCCTTTGCACTGTTACAGTGTTACAGCCCAACATATATATCATTTGGTAGAGCCATGGCCACAATACTGAAGGCCTTAGCATCTAACTCAATTTTCTGAAAATCCTGGTCGGAGTAGTTTTCAAGTTTATTTGGCTCCTGAACCTTGGGATCTTCGGTACTCGGCACCATCGGAACATGTGGTCCGAAGATAACCGACTTCCATCACCCAGTGTTCTGTTGAGCTAGAACATGGCTCATCCGACGTTGCCAGATATTGTATTCAGATTTGACAAGCATCGGTGGCTTGTTGTTCGTGCCAGTGTTATGTGGATCGTGATTGATTGAAGCCATTCTCTGATTTTTCAAAAACAAAATCTGTTTATAAACGGTTGAATCGAAAATAAACTATTACTCTGTTTTCAATCCGACAAACAAACGATATCAAAAATTGTGAGCTGATCTGTTTATATTAAATTGATGGATTAGATCGAATTTAATTGACCAAGCTCTGATACCAATTGTTAGGATCTGAGTTTGATTGTTTTGATATATTTAGAACAAGATGAGAATTGAATGATGTAAGTATATATGGAAAGTGCAGCGGAATGATAAATAATAATCAAAACAATAGGAATAAATGTTTTCTCAATCGAAAGCTTTCATTAATTGAAAGATTACAATCAATACAAGTACTCCCCCTCAGCCTGATCACACAGTGATTGTTTGTCTGAGAGAATGTTTGTGTGTGATGCAATAGAAAAGTACAAGCACTGTTCTATTTATAGACAAACCGAAACCACTGGTGACCTGTGCTGACGTCACCTAAGATAGCGACCTCTAACAGAATAACAACATAAAACATTTGCCCTATACAAACTACTGTTGTATTACAAAACACTGTAAAGTAAACTACTGTTGAGGGAAAACTCTGATGGTCTTGCAACATCTGTTGGAGTCTAAGTGCTATTGACTCAAACAGACCTTTAGTCTTCAGTACTTGATCAGCAGTTGTTTCTTCATCAGACCTTTGGTCAGCAGTTGTTCTCTATCAGTTGTTATCTAGCAGTCCTTTGTATCAGCAGTTGTCATAGCAGTTGTTTGGATGGAACAGTTGTTAGGATCAGCAGTCTTTTGGGAAGAGTATGTTGTAAAGACTGTTTATTTGTGTGAATCAACTGTTAGCATATTTTGGCTTTTCAATCATCTGTTCTTCTCCAGGTCAGCAGACCCAACACTTATGTAGGGAAGATGAAGTTTTATGATAACTCAAATTTAACAATAATTTTGAATAAAATATATCATGATTTGAGATAAAATATCCCTAAGAAAACATAACACTTATGTTTTCCATACTTAGGAACATTTCTGTTTTATATAAAAAAATATTCATAAAACAGATTTTATAATTTATATTTAATTAAATAATTTATTGTGACTAATTAAATATACAAAAGCTAGAAATACAAGATATGGTCCAAAAATAATATTTTTATGAAAAATTATTATTCTCTGATGTAAAATAGTGAAAATATGTTTTCCATAATTTTTCCCAGTCTATTTTCATTTAAAACACATTTAATGAATTTAAATAGTATTTTAATGATTAAAATTGGTAAAAACAACAACAATAATTATTTTATGAGAAAATAAATTTTATTTCAGTTTATCATACTTAAAAATAATTTCCCAGAAATTTTGAGATTAAAACATTAAAAACGAATTTTAATCAATTAATTATGATTAAAACAATTTAAATCAATAAAATTACGAAAATAACTTATTTTCCAGAATATAAAAATGTGATAATATTCTTTATGATCTCAAAATGTTACACTTAATTTTTTTATGTAATATTATGAATATTCCAATTTATATGTAATATTATGTTTAAAATAATAAGCTAACAAAACACAAAAATGGAGTTTCTACAATAAAAAAGGGCGCGCCCAGGTTCGAACCCGGGTGGCCTCGGTTCAGTCTCAAAGGAATAATCACTACACTACAAGCAGACTTTCTTGATTTGATTGAACATTTAATATATTTAACAAACATCTAAACTTCATCTTCTTCCCCTTTTCAACCTAGCCAAGAACCCTAACCCTAGATTAAAATCAATCCCTCTAATTCGACAAGAATAATGCTCGAACTATTAGGGCTTTTGAATACAGATGCTTAAAAATTAAAACGGCATCGAAAGAATTAGACTTACAATGATTATTAGGATCGAAAATGAAGCTTCAAAACCGAAAATAGTGACTGAAAAATAGAGGCTCTATAGAACAATCTTGTAATGTTTTATGGGTTGTTTAGAACGAGAATCAGTGTAGAAAGCGTTTAGAAAAATCGTTTTATAGAGTTATGGAAAGAAAAACGGTCTTATGTTTGATTTAAGATCCGAACGTTTCAAACATTAATCTGGATTAAAACACGATTAAAGCTTGCTTTAAATGTTTAAAACCGGTGAAAAACAAAGGAGAAACGTTTGGGATTCAAAGTTAAACATTTAAACGCATTAAAATGACCAAAAACACTTCACCAGAAGGCCGGCCGGTGATCTCGCCGAAAAACGTGAGGGGGAGACCGATTTTGAATTTTTGCAATGTTGACACAAATAGTCCCTTGACTTGTAACTATGTTAGTATATTAAGTTAACTTGGTTAAATTTCTTTTATAAAGTCTAACAAAACTAACAAAAAATTTAACTTAAAACTTTTATAATCTTTAGAATCTTTTAATTCCAAATAAACGTAAGTTTATGGTCCGAACTTCTAAATGCTCAATACGAGGAGGAATAAAGGTGAAACTTCAAAATAGACGAGGGACTAAAATTGACAACTTGCTAACAGATCAGGGTGACGGATGTCATAAATGGGAACTGCTGAAACTGTCAATGAAGATGATCCGTTGGAAGATAGTGAGATCGAAGACATCACTGCTAAAGAATATGCGGAGTATGTGCATGAAAATGCTAATATTCTTGTTGAGATCTATATCCCTACCCGTCAAGACTTTGATGTTGTTGAACGATGGTAGAAATCACAGCCGCTTGAAGATGAACCAAAATCTAATGATGACAGAAAGAAACGGGTTCAGGTGGCGTGTAAGGCTTAGTACCCAGGAAGGAAGCCCGAACAGACTCAAGCAAAGAAGGTTACCCAGAAATGGAATCTCATGTCTGGTAACATTGTGACGTGGATGTTCGTGGCATAGTCAAATACGATAGAGATCAAGTTTGAGACCGGTATTCTATACTTCTCAAGTGTATACAAGATCAAGTAACTACCAAACCGGTATGTTTGTGATCTTGTAAGATTGAAGCCGATCAAGACTAGCAACACGCTGGAGATGTATCGAGGTTTGTTGGAAAGGGTAAGCAACTCGAAGTGGGTGTACATTCAACCACAGTATCCAAAGAGCTACCAGTCTAATGAGCTTCATCACATTACTGGTAAGCCTATCTGGAAGCACAAGATCACTAATGTCGTGTGAGTTAGGTCTTTTTAAACGTCCGTTTTAAAACCAACACTTTTCTGAAAGAAGTGTCAAGACTCGGTAGAACAAGGGTAATTAAACGAGACCTTTAGATTAAAACACATATCTAAGTTTTAAATTAATAAAAGTAAAACGATATCTGCTGACTATTCTGAACCCACACGATAGGCAAGTGGACCTATCGGGTGTAGTATAGCCTATAACTAGTACCGAGTATCGAACCCTAAGATACGACTTCCCCTACTCGGTCCTAAGTTGCTGTAATAAAAAGAAAGATAAAATAAAATAAAATAAAGAAAGAGTGCGAGGGTGACCGAAGTAAAAATCAATACCAAACGAAGTGCTGCTTCGGGATCCGACTTATTTTTGGGATGGATTAATAGTAGTTATTTAATTAAGTGGTGTAAACAAGTGCGCACTTTTACTGAACTTGGAGTTGCTACATCATTCTCCAGTGGTGTTTGTTTTCGCAATACGAGCTGTGTTCTTGTATTAAAATAAGGGTCTCCCAACTTGGTAAGCTCACCTCTCAACTATGACAGACGGACAACTAAAGACTGTGTATACCAAACCCCGAATGATCCAACTCCTAAAGTCGCAATAATGACATCTAATTACTCAAAACCTCTATGGACAACTTGCCGGTGGCCAGAGCATAACCGAATAAGAATCCACTTGATATCATAAAGGAGTCGTGACCAACCGGCACACGTGCATCCTTTACTTGACCCAATTAACTATTTTAAAAAGTGAGTGGTCTATCGATAACTGTGCGACAGTATAAAGATGGGAGAAAATAAAGACTGTTTTCTCTCAATGCGGGTTCATCAAACCTTAGCTTGCGCTAAAGCTTTCACATAGACAATGAAGCTGAGTCGCACAACTAAGACTTGACTTATCACTAGGACCGAATATAAAGACCGTACCGACCCTAAATGAGATCTTGATAGTAGAGGATTAAGTCTCAAAGTGTATGTGTTTCTACCCACAAATGGACTAATCACTACTCATGGGATTAGGTTTGTTTAAGAGTGCATGGGTATACCCTTAAGTTCTCCCACTTCCTATCAAGACACCCACAAGACCAAAGACTAGTTAATTAGTTAGTTGATTCAACAAACAAGGTTTTAAGTAAAAAGAATTTAACGAGAATACAACACCACATAATAAATAATAACTATATAATCCATGCCAAAATATGTCTTCACCCTAGAAACACTCAAGTAATCTAGCCGAGCATTGGCTCTACAACTAGCACACTATAAATGGTGTTTAAGAAACGCATAGTTGTGAGTGTAATATGGATTAAGGAGGGTGGTTTGGGTGAGTTTTAGTGATCTCTCTCTCTACTCTCATTCTCCAAGTCTTAATGGAGTGATCCCAAGCTCCAAAGGTCACTTGCAAAACCCCAGAGATAGTTGAAGTGTGAGTAAAACTCGGGTGAAATGGGATGCCTAAAATGTGGAGTGGAGGCCTCTATTAATAGGCAAAACAGCCCTTGCACGCCCTAGACGGCTTCTGGCACGCCCATGCTCCACAACGCGTACTGTTGCACGGTCCTTTCATGTAGAGATGTTTGTACCAGGTCTGGCATGCCCATGCCTGTTGATATGGCACGACCGTGCATGTCGTTGGGGGTAACCGTTTTGTCAGTCTTTGTCGGTTTGAGCCTTGGAGAACACACTGCAGTAAAGCACGACCGTGCCACAAGGTGGGGCACGCCCGTGCACATCAGAAAACCTCAATTTTGCCTCCTGTTGACTTAGAAATGTTGACTGGTAGACCTGGGATAAGTGCACGGCCGTGCACATCAGAAAACCTCAATTTTGCCTCCTGTTTCCACCTTCAATACCTGCAACTATCATCAAAAGAGAACAAACCGTGACAATGCCAAGATAAATGCATAAAATTAGGTTATAATTGGGTGAAAACATGTATATAAAACCTGTTAATTTTGGGTCTCATCATATCACCTCACACTTAGAAGTTTGCTTGTCCCCAAGCAAACCAAATCTAGGCAATGTAAATAGAGTAAAAACGAGTGGGTATGTCGTGACAAGTCACAACAACCCACCCCCAATGGGTCCCACCTACTCAACACATCCTTGGTAAATGTTTTAGATAGCCTTGGCGCGCCTAATTAAACATCCCTCAAGTGTCTAATTCATGTTTCTCTCATTTTTCGCTCGGGTGTAATTTTGGGGGTGATCACTCGAATTCATCCCAAAGCACGCACAGATCATAGGCTTGTACACAAATCGGATCTCCACTGCTATATAATGGTGAGAAACTGCAAATCACAAGGCCTTTTGAGGGGTGAAAAATGGTATAGTGATAGAATGAGTAGGAAGGAGATCTACTATCGTGTCTGGCTCAGGCAGCGGCTGCGACATAATGGGCAAATGTCAAACTCTGAATGATGGGCTTTATGAAACTCCGACCTCAAAGACTTACTGCTCCGACGTCCGTACTCTGCAAATCTTTCGGTATTCACACCTAATCACCTCTGCTAGGAATATCCAAGAAATAAACCTTCAAATAGACTTGTTTCTTTTTAGCCCGCTTATTGTCGAGCTTCTTGACTTATTCATCAAACCTTTTTTTTAACAAATAAAAACTCTGCTTTTGGTGAAGCTTATTCTTTGGTATGTCAACTCTGGGTGGCTGTCTTTTCTTCAGTTGCCACAACTCTTCTTGGTAAATATCGCGACGTCTGGTCTTTTCTTCTTCATCTCGAGATGGCCCAAGAGTGTCCTAATAGCCAACAGCATGCCTTCTTCGCTAAAACCATGACAGGGGCTAAGTGTGATGGGTGGAATGAAAGGAAAAAGGCTAAGGCTCAAATGGGGTGACTAGGTGAGGGATAAATTTATGAAAGGCCAATGAAAATGGAAGGGGCGTGTCCTAGGTGCCTTGATCATTTTTGCAATCTCTCACCTCGCGTGCGGTCTCGAAACACATAAGATGCACAAGTTCTAACTGTAACATGCCAAGGGTGAATGTCTCTCACAATCAAATGAACGAGCATCGGTGGTATCTATATGTAAGTGGATCTGCTCGATAAAGATCAAGATACTCACATAGAAGGGATAGACACTGGAATACGAAGTAGAAAACACTTTTAGTTGGTTCTTTCGGCGATGCCAACACCTCCAAAAATCTCCTATTCAGGTCTTTGGGGTGGACTCAAAGGGTTTGAAAAAGATTTTTAATTACTGTTTAAAAACATTTTTAAAAACTCTTGCCTTTAAATAGGTTTTTGTTTGCTTGGCACGAGATGTGGTAAAATTTGCAAAATTTTATCACCTCACACTTAATTTTATGGCATATTTTAAAATTCTAGATTTGCAAAAAGTATATGCCAACAATCAAGTGGGACCTAGTTACGTCTTCCCCTAATAGGCTAAAAGTTGTTCGGGTGTACTTCGAAATCGAGCCGAGAGAGAAAACACCTGGCATGGATATATATAGCTATCTACAACCTAAGAAAAATAAAAACCACCACTACTACAAAGTCCTAATGCCGAGAGGGCATACCTGGCGGTGAGAAAATAAAAAGGGGAACAATCATACCTGAGGGTCCTCGATTGATTTCTTACCGTATGCACCAACCTCTCAACTTATTCTTCCCAAGCTACCAATCCGGGCTGCCTCCACGGTAGCGCCACGTTTCACATCTTTGGTTGGACAAAGGCGGTCTGATCATGAGTGTGATGGCATTTCATCTACTTCCTCATCGACCAAGAACTCAAAGTATGGTTTAAGCCGATGACCATTGACTTTGAATAGAACTCCCGTCCCTGTCTCCAAATCCACCGCCCCGTACGGATAGATCTTCTTCACAATATAGGGCCTAGTCCATCTCGACTTCAATTTCCCAAGAAACAAATTAAGCCTCGAGCTATAAAGTAACACTTTCTGACCTTCTTGAAATGGCTCCTTTCTTCTAATTCTTTAATCGTGAAACTTCTTGGTCTTTTCCTTGTAGATGATGGAGTTATCGTAAGCTTGCTGGCAGAGGTCTTCAAGTTCATGAAATTTGAAAGAGTCGGTGTTGCTTGACATATTCAGGATCAAAATTTGCTGCTTTCAATGCCTAGTAAGATTTATGCTCCACTTCTATCGGTAAGTGACACGCCTTTCCGTACACGGGCCTGCATGGTGTGGTACCGGTTGGAGTTTTGTATGCTGTACGTAGGTGCCCAAAGTGCATCGTCGAGACGCTCGGTTCAATCTTTTCTATGACCCCCCACGGTTCATTCAAGGATTCTTTTGATGGCCCGATTTGTAACTTCTACCTGACCATTAGCTTGGGGGTGATAAGGAGTGGAGAACCTTTGTTGACAAGTGACAACCGTATCTCTGTAGTGCTTTCTCCAACTACTTGTTGCAAAAGTGGGATCCTCGGTCACTGACGAGAGCTCTTGGTACACCGAACCGAGCAAAACGTGACTTCAAAAATCTGACAACAACCCTGGCATCATTTGTTGGTAGTGCTTGTGCTTCAACCCATTTAGAAACATAGTCTACTGCAACAAGAATGAAGAGATTCCCTTTGGACGGTGGGAATTGTCCCACAAAATCTATACCCCAAACATCGAAGATTTCACAGACTACAAACCTAGTCTGTGGCATTTCATCACGGGCATTGATATTGGCGGCTCTCTGGCATGCATCACAACTTTGAACGAGAACGGCAGCGTCTTTAAAAATTGTGGGCCAATAAGAACCTGCTTCATAAACTTTTCAAGCCGTATTTCTCACGGCGTGGTGCCCTCCTGTAGGACCTTCATGGCACTGACGTAGAATCTCTTAGGCTTCTTTCCCGTGAACACACCGGCGAATAACACGATCAGAGCAAATACAAAAAAGATGTGGATCCTCCTAAAGATAATACTTTAAATCGGAAAAGAATTTCTTCTTTTCATAATATGATTGTCCTTTAATGAGCATCCCACTGGCCAAATGGTTTGCATAATCAATGTACCAGGGATATGAGTCAGGGTCTTCGATTCGGAGAATTTGTTCATGCAGAAAGTCGTCATGGATTTCGCCTCCATTTTTGTCGGGTGGTACTTCTTCGAAACGAGACAAATGATCGGCTGCAACATTTTCGGCCCCCTTTTTATCTTTTATTTCTATATCAAACTCCTGCAGTAAGAGAATCCATCGTATAAGCCTCGGCTTTACGTCTTGTTTGTTGAAGAGATGGCGCAGAGCGGCATGATCAGCGTAGACGATGGTCTTTGACAAGATAAGGTATGAACAAAACTTGTCAAAAGCAAACACTACAGCAAGGAGCTCTTTCTCGGTCGTCGTGTAATTTTCTTGGGCATCATTGAGGTTTTTTCTTGCATTATTAATCAGGTGAAAACATTTGTCTTTCCTTTGCCCAAAAACTGCTCCTACCGCCACGTTACTTGCATTACACATCAATTCGAATGGCAGGTCCCAATCTGGAGAAATGACAACCGGTGCTTCAACTAACTTTCTTTTTAGGCAATTAAACGCCTCAAGACAATCTTCCGTAAACACGAACTGGCGATCTTTTTCAAGAAGCTGAGTGAGTGGACGACCGATTTGCGATAAATCCTTGATGAATCTTCTATAAAAACCGGCATGACCGAGAAAACTACGAATTCCCGTAACCGTAGTAGGAGAGGGAAGCAATGAAATCGCTTCAACTTTGGCCTTGTCAACCTTGATCCCTTTGTCTGGAATTTTATGTCCCAGAACAATTCCTTCCTTTACCATAAAATGGCACTTTTCCCAATTAAGTGCCAGATTCACTTCTTCACATCTTTAAACATTTTCTCAAGATTGCCCAGACAATGATCGAACGAACTAGCAAAAACCGATAAGTCATCTATAAATATAATATTAATCAAGTTTTTAATTATGTAATTATCCTATATGTTGGCAAATAAACTTTATAAGTAGTGTATTAACACCTTTTAGTTAACATGTATGCTCTCCATGTCTAATATTTCACTTTTTTTTTCTTAATTTCTATTAATTTTAAAATATCAATTTTTATTATTTTTTAAATATCAATAACTAAGAATAAGAATACAACCTTAGGAAAACAAATTGTCATATCAATATAACATAATTACTAAGATCTTAGCTTGTGGTTAAGTGGAATGTGGAACCCACGAAGAGAAATTAGTAGATGGGCGACTCTTTTCGGTACATGACGGCTCATGGTCTGGTGTGCACTAGCCACCGATCATTGACCTTTCATGGTTACCTTCAAACCCTCGTCAACTTCGTTTACATTATTATATAAACTACATAATATATATAAAATAAAGAATCATACGTAACTGCACCACATAAGCTATGAAGGGAGAAGTACAGCGTGGTGTACTGGTTTGGTGTTAAAGCGATTTACGAGATCTTGACCGAAAGAAGCACTTGAATCATAATTTTGTTTTATTCGATGAGCCAAATATATATATTTTTTAATATGTAAATGTAATCATAATATTTTATTATAGACTTAATATATCTTTTTCAATTAACTTGTTCTTTTTAGTTTTTTTTAAACCAAAATACACAAAAAGTATTTTTGACATGGTAATGGACTTGTGTTTTAATCGATATTTCGCATTATAAGTAATTGTTTATAAGCACTTGAAAGCGAAGATGATCTTGCCTATGTGACGTCACATTCCTAGTCATTAACCATAACATATGGTCCAGTGCAGGGATAAGGTTGGTATCGGTATCGGAAATCATAAAAAGTAACTTAGTTCTAATGGAATAATTTTGATTGTTCGGGTCAAGTCGGGTCGTGTACGGGTCAAGGCGATTACCCGTTTTGTTTATACGGGTCACCAAATAGTAAACGGATTATGGTATTGAATTAGCCTACGAGATGACCGAGTCTTTCGGAGGAGATTATGGAAAATGGACGTTGGAATGTGTTGCTGATTTTATCGAGGAGACGTGGTGGTGCGAAATAAAAGGATTTACATTGAAAGTTATTTTTTGTTGTGCTTTGCATTTAATATAAATAGGTAGATGTATGTGTTAGGGCAAAGAGGATTGGTGAAACCACTTTTGGAAACCTAAGTCTAATTCACTTCTGTCAAAAATATTCTAAGTATAGAACTACTGAAGAAAGAAGACAAAAGTACTGAAGAAGGATTCTACAAGTACTGAAGAAGAAATGCATCAGAAGTTCTGAAGTTCAAACCAGACAGTTCACTGAAGAACTACTGAAGAAAAACTATTCATCAGTAGTTTGTCATTCATCAGCACTTGTTCAAGAATCTTTCCACCGCCTTATGTTTCAGTAGTTTATTAGTTTAGTATTACTTTAACTTTTTGTACGAGTTCCAAGATTGCAACTTGTTGCAACTTGTTTCTGAACTTGCTTTTTGGCAAGGTTCATGTATATGTAAAGTCTATAAATAGATGGGTTCATCCCTCTGTTTTAGACATTGATTTTTAATACAGAAATCCTTCAAAGCTTATCACTGTTATTTCCATTTCATTTACTGAGAATCTGTTTAAGTATTCATTCTCATTCAATACTTAGATTCTCATTAAATACTTGTCTTTAGTTTTCTCAAACATCTAGGGAGAGTAATAACTCCTGTTGATAAGTGTAGCTTTAACTTAAAACATTCCGCTGTGCTAAAACTGATAAAGAACTTGCTAAACACTTAAGTGTTCACTAGCAAGTTCATACAAAGAGCAATACTGATCCAACAATTGGTATCAGAGCACTGGTTTATCTGATCACATATCAATCTAACACATTGAGAATCAGACACAGGCTCTTATTGATATTCAATAAAGGATTAAAAGTTTACTTTTATCAACATCCATCACTTTAAGAGATATTTGACAAATCAATACTCTTTAAAATGGATCGTCATAATACTAGTTCTGCCAATAAACCTGCTATGCTAGTAAGAAATGAATACAACATCTGGCAAAGGAGAATGGCACATACATTATCACAGACCAACACTGGTTGCTGGAAATCTGTGATATATGGTCCTCACAAACCAGTAAATATCAATCTTGAAACTAAAGAAGAAATACCAAAAGACCCAAAAGACTATACAGATGATGATTTCCTAAAACTTGAGCTTGATGCTAAAGCTTTCTCTATGTTGGCAATGGCACTCCCAAATGAAATCTACTCTGGCCTATCACATTGTGATAGTGCCAAAGAGCTTTGGGACTGCCTCAAAGAACAGTTTGGAGGAACTGAAGAGGTGATTGCCAACACCAGAGAAATCCTGGCTCAACAATATGAAACTTTTGCTCACATAAATGGGGAAACTTTAACTCAACAATTTGAAAGATTCTCCTCATTAATATCTGAGCTAAAATTAAATGGTCAGACCTACACAACTGTATCTATGCTTCATAGATTTTTAAGGTCTTTACCTAAAAAATGGGAAACATACTCTATAGTCTTAAGATCTTCACTAGACTTTAGCTCCCTCATTCTTACAAAACTACATGGGAGATTACTTACTTTTGAAAGAGAAATTGATCAAAAGAAAAAGTTACAAAGTTCTGGTAAAACTGCTGATGACTATCTACCAGGTAGTACAGCACTATTAGGACAAGACTCACCAACTTGTTCAAATAGTTTTGGATCTTTTGACCATATTGACATAACTGCTGGGATCTCATCTGAAAGATCATTCCCAGCTTATGACAATGATGATTTTAGTCAAACTACTGATAACATGTGTTTTATCATGGATGATTTAAAAAATTTCAGCAGTGATGACTTGGAAAAAATGGATATTCTACACCAATTGGCCATGTTGAGTATAAAAACAAACAAATTTTACAAAAGGTCAGGAAGGAAATTTCCAGGACTCAACAGTTCCACAAAAATTGGTTTTGACAAATCTAAACTTAGATGTCACAAGTGTCAAAAGTTGGGACACTTTCCTAGAGAGTGTAGAAGCTCTAGCTTTAACCAATCTCAGTCTGGAAATAATTTTTATAACAGGAATAATGGAACATAGGGGAGTGCACATTTTGTACAGGCACAAGCTCCACAACACCAATATGTGCCACAAGTACAATATGTACAGATGCCTGCTCAACAGATGCAAAGCCAACAATCAATCCCTCCCTTTCCAGCTGCTCAACAACCTCCACAGACTCAGCAACCCTCACAACAAAGTTTATTTACTTCAGGGTATGTTGACTGGAGAAGTCTTCCTTTTGACACTACTGAGTGTAACCCTGATGCAGACAACAAGATGTTTGACATCAACTGGGGAGAGCCTGACAATGGCAGAAAGAACTTTGCCTTGATGGCATTTGAGGGATGCACCTCAAAATCTGCCTTGTCACAGGTATCAAAAGAATCTTTGACAAAACTTTGTTCAACTTCTTGTAAAGAATCTTTTGCTCTCATAAGAGAGACCAATGTGCACTTACAAGGCAAAGCAAATGACTCTGAGAGAAAATTCACTCAGATGAAATGTGATTTAGAAAGAAAACTTGCTGCAAAGACAAAAGAAAATTCTAAATTAACTAACAATGCTATTGAAACCCAAGCACAACTTAAAATCATGATAGATGACCTAGGAAATGTCAGAAAAGAGCTTGCTGACACCAAGGTCACTTGTGAAAAATGGGTTGAATCTTGTAAGGGGTACCAACTATTGCTAAACAAACAAAGTGCTTCAAATGTTAGTTTTGGCATAGGGTACAATCACACTGAAACACCAATAGATTTTTCCCCAAAACTACTGAAGATGGGAGAAAAATTGTTTCATGTGAAACTTCTGAAGAGAAAGTATGCACATCTTTCCATGAAAACTTTCTAAAAACAAACAATGAAAGTTCTTCAGAAGTACTGATAAAATCTAACATTAAGCCATCAGTAGTTTCATCTACATCAGGAGTTGAGAACCTGAAAACTACTGATGACCTAAAACCAATCATGACAGTCAGAAACTTGTCTTTAAATCAAAAAGAAAAGGCAAAAGAATGTGAAATCTGTGGTCTGTTCAACCACAAGACAGAATTTTGCAGATACAGAAAAGGTATTCAGTACAACAAGAAAATTCAACAACTGGTTGTGGGAAAACAAATTAGAAATGATTATGAAGAAATTTTTTATCCCAAGAAACAACAACCAGAAAACACCTTTTCTCAGAAAAAGACAAAATCTCAACAAAAATCTTTTTCTCAAAATTCTCTTTCAGTAGTTAGACCTAAATCATCAGCAGTTTCACAAACTGCTGAGATTAAAGATCTCATGAACATGGTAAAACTACTGATGACCAAAGTTGATGGTGGTCCTTAAAAGGATACCACCATTGCTCTTAATGAAAAATCCATTGCCAAAAAGACACGGATTCCTCAACTTGGTCAAGAACAAACTGTAAATGTTCTCAAGAGCAAACCCAAAGCCAAACTGGCTTGGGTTCCCAAATCTAACTAATTTGCTATTTTGTGCAGAGAGTTTCCAGAGGCTTAAATAACATTTGGTATGTTGAGAGTGGAGGCTCAATGCACATGACTGGATGCAGATATCTGATAAACAATTTTATCAGTCAAAGAGAAGGATCTGTATCCTTTGGGAAAAATG
Organism: Ambrosia trifida; assembly: GCA_028751855.1. Lineage (NCBI taxonomy): Eukaryota > Viridiplantae > Streptophyta > Magnoliopsida > Asterales > Asteraceae > Ambrosia > Ambrosia trifida. Next base: position 119,253,579 of record CM054125.1, on the reverse strand, counting down.
CTAAGGGATATGTGCTAGGACATGGCAATGTCTCCTCCGGCAAAATACAGTTTGACAAGGTCAATCTGGTTGAAAACCTTGAGTACAACTTGCTAAGTGTGTCTCAAATGTGTGATAAAGGATATTCTTCCTTTTTCACAAAGACAGCATGCAAGATCATATCACCAGAAGGCCAAAAGTTGATAGAGAAGATCATTGAAGATCATACTTTGTTGATAGCCAAAAGATGTGGCAATGTCTATGCAGTGGACATTGAAAAGGACAAAGTACTGAACAACACTGCCTGTTTCTTCTCAAAGGCATCAACTTCAGAGACTAATCTCTGGCACAGGAGACTTGGCCATGTGAACTTTAAAACCATAAATAAAGTCCCAAAAATGGGCTTGGTCAGAGGTCTACCTTTGAAAGTATACCAGTGTCAAGAACACTGTGTATCCTGTTTGAAGGGAAAACAGCATAAGTCCTCCTATAAGTCTATTGAAGAATCAAAAACAACTGCATGTCTTCAACTACTTCATATGGACTTATTTTGGCCTGTAAAAATCATGAGCCTTGGTAAGAAGAAGTACTGTTTGGTCATCATTGATGACTATTCAAAACTTACATGGGTATTCTTCTTATTTTCCAAGGATGAGGCTGCTGAAATCATCAAGTTCTTCATTCTACAAGTAGAGAAACAATATTCTCTGTCTGTCAAAGCCATTAGAAGTGACAATGGGACAGAGTTCAGGAACAAAACTCTGGATGAATTCTGTTTGTCTAAAGGGATTATTAGAAAATTCAGTGTTCCCAGAACTCCTGAGCAAAATGGTGTAGTAGAAAGGAAGAACAGAACCTTAATTGAAGGAGCAAGAACAATGTTAGCTGATTCTGGCCTACCATTATATTTTTGGGCAGAAGCAGTTAACACTGCATGTTATGTTCAAAATAGAGTCCTTGTCAACAAGAGACACTCCAAGACTGCCTACGAAGTTCTTCATGGCATAAAGCCCCTTATCTCCTTTTTCAGGGCTTTTGGATGTCAATGTTTCATTCTAAACATAAAAGACTCTATTTCAAAGTTTGCTGCCAAAGTTGATTCACGTTATTTTCTTGGTTATTCTTCCACTAGAAAAGCCTACAAGGTTTTTAATTCAAGAACCAAGATAGTAGAAGAAACACTGAATGTCAAGTTCAATGAGTCAAAACACACTCTTATTCCAGCACATCCTGCTGAACTTTTTGACCTTGACAGCTTTCATTTCGGGCCTGAAAAGACTGTTACTTCATCTAAACCTACTTATTATGTTGATCAGAGGTTTGATGATGAGGATCCAACACCATGGACTCCTCAAACAGTCATTAAGTCAACTTCCAAACCATCAGAAGTTTCACAAACTTCTGATTCAACAACTGCTGATGTACAAACTCAAACATCTGCTTCAGCACCTACAACTACTGAAGACACTGAAACTGCTGAACCAGACATTATAAACCTCAGTGGTTTGTTTGATGAAGTACAAGAGCCACCTACACCTGTCAGTGGTTTACAACAACTGATTGAACACAAAGATCATCCACTTGAACAAATCATGGGTGATATTGCATCAGGTGTTCTTACAAGAAACCAGCTTTCCAACTTTTTCCTCTTCTCAGCTTTCATTTCTCAGTTGGAACCTAAAAAGTACCAAGAAGCCCTCAAAGACAACAATTGGGTGCAAGCCATGCAAGATGAGTTGCTTCAATTCAAAAAGCAACAGGTTTGGGAAATCTGTCCCTTACCACCAAACAAGCAACCAATTGGCACAAGATGGGTTTTGAGGAACAAACAACATGAGGCTGGTATGATTATAAAGAACAAGGCAAGACTGGTAGTACAAGGTTACTCTCAAGAAGAAGGAATTGATTATGATGAAACCTTTGCTCCAGTTGCAAGGCTTGAAGCCATCAGGTTATTTCTGGCCTATGCCATTTCTAACAAAATCAAAGTTTTTCAAATGGACGTTAAAAGTGCATTTTTGTATGGAAAAATAAAAGAGGAAGTGTATGTCTGTCAGCCACCTGGGTTTGAGGATCCTTCTCATCCTGAGTGGGTGTACAAGCTAGACAAAGCTCTTTATGGGCTCAAACAGGCTCCAAGAGCCTGGTATGAAACACTTTCTAACTTTTTGCTCAAAAATAACTTCACAAGAGGCTCCATTGATAAAACTCTTTTCATAAAACATGTTGGAAATCATGTCTTACTTGTTCAAATATATGTTGATGATATCATATTTGGTTCAACAAACACAAAACTGTGTGATGAATTTAAGAAACTCGTGCAATCAAAATTTGAGATGAGTACAATGGGAGAACTGCAGTACTTTCTGGGACTGCAGATTAAACAACAAACAAATGGAACTTTTATACATCAATCAAAATATGTTAAAGAATTATTGAACAAATTTTCTTTACAAGACTGTAAATCATGTTCCACTCCCATGACACCAACCACACAAGTTGAACCAGATGATCAAGGAAAACAGGTTGATCAAACCATGTATAGATGTATGATAGGTTCCCTTTTATATCTAACTGCTTCTAGACCAGATATTATGTTTTCAACATGTATCTGTGCTAGATATCAATCAGCTCCTAGGGAATCACACCTCATTGCAGTCAAAAGAATCTTCAGATATCTGAAAGGAACTCCAACACTTGGAATTTGGTATCCTGCTACACGCAATACCAAGTTATCAGCTTTTTCAGATAGTGACTATGCAGGGTGTAAAATGTCAAGAAAATCAACATCTGGTGGTTGTCAATTCTTGGGAAACTGTCTAGTGTCCTGGGAATCAAAGAAACAAACATCTGTTGAAACTTCAACTGCTGAAGCTGAATACATTGCAGCTGCAAGTTGTACATCACAGATACAATGGCTCCAGTATCAACTTCTTGATTATGGAATCAAAGAGACCAAGACACCATTGCTTGTAGAGAACAAATCTGCCATTAGCATTATTCAAAATCCTGTTCAGTTTTTAAAAACTAAACATATTGAAATCAGGTATCATTTCATAAGAGATTGCTATGAAAAAGGCAAGATTGAAGTGAAACATGTAGCAACAGCTAATCAAATAGCTGACATATTCACTAAACCCCTTGACACATCAACATTTCAGAAGTTAGTATCCATGCTTCGGATGCTAAATTTGTAAGTGTTTCTTTTTATTTTTCTGCACATATTTTCATTTTTCACTTACATCTGTTTATTAAGTCTGAAAACTTCTAAAAAACAAAAAGAGAGAAACTACTGATGAACAAAACATCAGTATGGGAATATTTTCTGAAAAATGATTAACTTCTGATAAAATAACCTTCGGAAGTTTTGAATAAAGTATTTATAAAACATTCTCATCAGTTGTTAACAAACTACTGAAGAGAAAGTGGGAATTACTGATGATAATTGTTCTTCATCAGCAGTTTGGTCAAAAAGGGTAAATCAGACTTTTCCCACATCAGAAGTTTGACCTAGGCGGTTATAAACTTCTGATAAATACCTTTTCCAACACTTATCCTTTCAAAAAGCAAAAATTCCCTCCATCTCTCTCACAAAACACTCTCAAGACCTAAACCTGCAAAAGCACTGTTCGATCCACACACACACAAACCACATGGCTCTAATACAGAAACAGGGACAAAATCAAAGAGGCTACTTCGAAAAACTTGAAGCCTGGTCCCAATACGACGAAATCATTGATTTGGTTGTCAAATCCCAATACTTCACCGCCCTCACCATCGACCCTCCAATCCACAGTGAAACTCTAAATGAGTTTTGGGCAAACGCAGAGACGGTAACGGTGAACGACAAAGTGATCTCCCTCAACTCAACCATCCAAGGGAGAAGAATGGCAATCACACCGGCTACTTTGGCGATTAGGCTGGGTTTGGATGATGTAAACGCCCCAGACCAATTTCCAAACTCTAAGATTCACTTAACCATGACAGAGTGTGGTTACCAAGGTACTCTCTCACATGCTACAATTTTTAAGAAATATTTTGAACCAAAGTATAAACTGCTGTTTCATTATATTATTATGTGCTTGAGTCCAAAAACTGGATCTTATGATCAGATGCCCTCAACTTTTCAACCTATTTTTCATTCCATACTCAAGGCACAACAAACCGGCTGCCTGGCCAGAAGATGACCAAGGGGAACCAGAAACAGTCCCCATGGAACCCTCATCTTCCAAACCTTCACCCCCAAAGGCCAAGAAACCCAAGCAACAAAAACAAAAACCCACCAACCCAAAAAGAAAGGCAGTTCAGGAGGTTGAGATGCCTCAACTTGCTAATGTGCAATCTGCACTTGATAAAGATGTGACTGAAACATCCTCTCAGTCTCATCCATCTCAAACCCCACCAAGAGCACCAATAACAATCCTTTTCAAAAGAAAGAAATTCAAGAAAACAATCCCAATAGACCCTTCTTTTGAAACTGCTGAACCCATAGTCCAAATACTGAACCAGCACCCCAAACTTCTGAACCAGAAATTGAAATTGCCAAGCTTCTCTCTGGGCTAAAAGAGATAATCCCATCCGAACATGTCAGTCCCCAACAACCACATCAAACAGGGGACATTGCTTCAGAACTTGACATGGATGTGGACACTCAAAGCCCTAACCCAAGAGATGAGGATGAACCAGGGTCTCTAAGCCCAAACTTAGTGTTAGGACAAAGAGGATTGGTGAAACCACTTTTGTAAACCTTAGTCTAATTCACTTCTGTCATTTTGGCTAAGTATAGAAGTACTGAAGAGAAGACAAGAAACTGCTGATTAGAAGATATGAGAAGTGCTGAAGAAGCAGAAGTTCTGAAGTCCAAACCAGACAAGTTCACTTCAGAAGTACTGAAGACAAAACTACTCTTCAGTAGTTTGTCCTTCATCAGCACTTAGCATCAGATATTTCCCACCGCCTTTTGCATCAGTAGTTTATTGTTTATTATTACTTTTTATCTGTATTTGTTTCTTTCAATGTTGCAACTTGTGCAACTTGTTTCTGTTGTTTCTGTACTTGCTTTTTGAGCAAGATACATGCATGTAAACGTCTATAAATAGGAGGCTTCAACCTTCTATTTTAGACATTGATTTTAATAGAAAAATCCTTCAAACACTCTCATTGTTCTATTCCATTTCTGTATTTATTGTGAATCTGTCTAAGTATCTAATTCTCATTTACAGCTTAGATTCATAATAAATACTTTGTCATTTATTAGTTTCAAACATCAAGGGGGAGTAATAACTCTGCCTTAGTGTAAAAAGTGTTGCTTTAACTTATAACATTCCGCTGTGCTTATAATCTGATTTACAAGGACTTGCTAAACACTTAAGTGTCAAGATAGCAAGTTCTTACTTAGCAAAAGAGCAAACTGATCCAACAATTGGTATCAGAGCATTGGTTTATCTGATCACATATCAATCTAACAAATTGAGAATCAGACACAAAGCTCTTATTGATATTCAATAAAAAGATCAAAAGTTCACTTTTTATCAATATCCATCACTTAAAAGAGTCATCTGACAAATCTATACTCTTTAAAATGGATCCACATAATACTGGTTCTGCCACTAAACCTGCCATGCTTGTGAGAAATGAGTACAACATATGGCAAAAGAGAATGGCACATACCTTGTCACAAACCAACACAGGTTGTTGGAGATCTGTGATATATGGTCCTCACAAACCAGTAAATATAAATCTTGAAACTAAAGAAGGGATTCCAAAGGAACCCAAAGACTATACAGATGAGGATTTCCTAAAACTTGAGCTAGATGCAAAAGCATTCTCTATGTTGTCAATGGCTCTCCCAAATGAGATATACTCTGGCCTTTTACATTGTGAAAGTGCCAAAGAACTTTGGGACTGTCTTAAAGAACAGTTTGGAGGAACTGAAGAGGTGATTGCCAACACCAGAGAGATTTTAGCTCAACAATATGAAACATTTGCTTATATTAACGGGGAAACTTTGACTCAACAATTTGAAAGATTCTCCTCATTAATATCTGAGCTAAAGTTAAATGGTCAGACCTATACAACAGTGTCTATGCTACATAGATTTTTAAGGTCTTTACCTGACAAATGGGAAACTTACTCCATTGTTTTAAGATCCTCACCAGATTTTAGCTCCCTCACTCTTACAAAACTCCATGGGAGATTACTTACTTTTGAGAGAGAAATTGATCAAAAAAAGAAATTACAAACATCTGGTAAAACTGCTGATGACTACCTACCAGGTAGTACAGCACTTTTGGGACAAGATTCACCAACTTGTTCCTATGGATCTTATGACAATATTGACATAACAACTGGGATCTCATCAGAAAGATCTTTCCCAGGTTATGACAATGATGACCAAAGTCAAACTGCTGATAATCTATGTTTTATCATGGATGATTTGAAAAATTTTAGCAGTGATGACTTAGAAGAAATGGAAATATTACACCAACTGGCCATGCTAAGCATTAAAACTAACAAGTTTTATAAAAGGTCAGGAAGGAAATTTCCAGGATTGACCAGTAATACAAAAATTGGTTTTGACAAATCTAAACTGAGATGTCACAAGTGTCAGAAGTTGGGACACTTTGCTAGAGAGTGTAGAAGCTCTAGCTTTAACCAATCACAATCTGGAAATAACTATAACCCCAATTATAATAGGAATAATGGAACTCAAGGGAGTGCTCATTTTGTACAGGCACAAGCTCCTCAACAGCAATATATGCCTCAAGTACAATATGTTCAAGTGCCTGCTCAACAGATGCAGAGCCAACAATCAATCCCTCCCTTTCCAGCTGCTCAACTTCCTCCACAGCCTCAACAACCCTCTCAACAAAGTCTCTTTACCTCAGGGTATGTTGACTGGAGCAGTCTCCCTTATGACACCACAGAGTGCAATCCTGATGCAGACAACAAAGTGTTTGACATCAACTGGGGAGAACCAGACAATGGCAGAAAGAACTTTGCCTTAATGGCATTTGAAGGCTGTACTTCAAAATCTGCATTGTCACAGGTATCAAAAGAATCTTTGACAAAACTTTGCTCAAATTCTTGCAAAGAAACTTTTGCTCTCATAAGAGAGACAAATCTGCACTTACAAGGCAAAGCCAATGATTTAGAGAGAAAATACACACAGATAAAATGTGATTTAGAAAGAAAACTGTGTGCTAAAACAAAAGAAGTTTCTAAATTAACTGACTCTGCTATTGAAACCCAAGCACAAATCAAAATCATGCTAAATGACCTGGGAGATGTCAGACAAGAGCTTGCTGACACCAGGATCACTTGTGAAAAATGGGTGGAATCTTGTAGGGGGTATCAATTATTGCTAAACAAACAAAGTGCTTCAAATGTTAAGTTTGGCATAGGATACCATCATGTTGAAACACCAACAGATTTTTCTCCCAAAACTACTGAAGATGGGAGAAGAATTGTTTCAAATGAAGCTTCTGAAGGGAAAGAATGCACATCTTTCCATGAAAACTTTCTAAACAGAAATACTGGCATTTTTAAAGAAAGTACTTCAGAAGTATTTACAAAATCTGACAACAAGCCATCAGTAGTTTCATCTACATCAGGAGTTGAGACCCTGAAAACTACTGATGAGCAAAATCTTTTCACAAATGTCAGAAATTTGCCTTTAGATCAAAAACAAAAGGCAAAAGAATGTGAAATTTGTGGCCTGTTCAACCACAAAACTGAATTTTGTAGATACAGAAAAGGAATTCAGTTCAATCAAAAATTTAAACAACAGGTTGTGGGAAATCAAATCAGAAATGATTATGAAAGAATCTTTAAACCCAAGAAACAACAACCTGAAAACACCTTTTCTCAGAAAAAGATAAAATCTCAACCAAAATCTTTTTCTCAAAATTCCTTGTCAGTAGTTAGACCAGAATCATCAGCAGTTTCACAAACTGCTGAGATTCAAAATCTAAAGAACATGGTAGAACTACTGATGACCAAGGTTGATGGTGGTCCTAAAAAGGATACCACCATGGTTCTTAATGAAAAATCCATTGCCAAAAAGACATGGATTTCTCAACCTGGTCAAGAACAAACTGTAACTGTTCTCAAGAGCAAACCCAAAGCCAAACAGGCTTGGGTTCCCAAATCTAACTAATTTGCTTTTATGTGCAGAGAGTTTCCAGGGGCTTAAACAGCATATGGTATGTTGATAGTGGAGGCTCTATGCACATGACTGGATGCAGATACCTGATAAACAACTTTATCAGCCAAAGAGAAGGATCTGTATCCTTTGGGAACAATGCTAAGGGATATGTGCTAGGACATGGCAATGTCTCCTCTGGCAAAATACAGTTTGACAAGGTCAATCTGGTGGAAAACCTTGAATACAACTTGCTGAGTGTGTCACAAATGTGTGATAAAGGATATTCTTCCTTTTTCACAAAGACAGCATGCAAGATCATCTCACCAGAAGGCCAGAAGTTGATAGAGAAGATTATAGAAGATCATACTTTGCTGATTGCCAAAAGATGTGGCAATGTCTATGCAGTGGACATTGAGAAAGACAAAGTATTGAACAACACTGCCTGTTTCTTCTCAAGGGCATCAACTTCAGAAACAGATCTCTGGCACAGGAGACTTGGCCATGTGAACTTTAAAACCATAAATAAAGTCACAAAAATGGGCTTGGTCAGAGGTCTACCTTTGAAAGTATACCAGTGTCAAGAACACTGTGTATCCTGTTTAAAGGGAAAACAGCATAAGTCCTCCTATAAGTCTATTGAAGAATAAAAAACAACTGCATGTCTTCAACTACTCCATATGGACTTATTTGGACCTGTCAAGATTATGAGCCTTGGTAAAAAGAAGTACTGTTAGTCATCATTGATGACTACTCAAGATTCACATGGGTATTCTTCTTATTTTCCAAGGATGAGGCTGCTGAAATCATCAAGTTCTTCATTTTACAAGTAGAGAAACAATATTCTCTATCTGTCAAAACCATTAGAAGTGACAATGGGACAGAGTTCAGGAACAAAACTCTGGATGAATTCTGTTTGTCTAAAGGGATTATTAGACAATACAGTGTTCCCAGAACTCCTGAACAAAATGGTGTAGTAGAAAGGAAGAACAGAACATTAATAGAAGGAGCAAGAACAATGTTAGCTGATTCTGGACTACCATTGTACTTTTAGGCAGAAGCAGTTAACACATCATGTTATGTTCAGAATAGAGTTCTTGTGGTCAAGAGACATTCCAAGACTGCCTATGAAGTTCTTCATGGCATGAAGCCCCTTATCTCCTTTTTCAGGGCTTTTGGGTGTCAATGTTTCATCTTGAACATAAAGGAATCTATTTCAATGTTTGCTGCCAAAGTTGACTCAGGTTACTTTCTTGGTCACTCTTCAACTAGAAAAGCCTACAAGGTTTTTAATTCTCACACTAGGATAGTAGAAGAAACATTGAATGTCAAGTTCAATGAGTCAAAACATACTCTTATTCCAGCACATCCTGCTGAACTCTTTGACCTTGACAACTTTCACTTTGGACCTGAAAAGACTGTTACTTCTTCCAAACCTACTTATTATGGTGATCAAAGGTTGGAATATGAGGATCCTACACCATGGACTCCTCAAACAGTCATTAAGTCAACTACAACACCATCAGAAGTTTCTCAAACTTCTGATCAAACAAATACTGAAGGCCAAACTCAAACATCTGCTTCAGCACCTGCAACTACTGAAGAAGCTAAAACTGCTGAACCAGATATTATAGACCTCAGTAGTTTGTTTGAAGAACAAGAGCCACCTACACCTGTCAGTGGTTTACAACAACTGATTGAACACAGAGATCATCCACTTGATCAAATCATGGGTGATATAGCTTCAGGTGTTCTTACCAGAAACCAGCTCTCCAACTTTTGCCTATTTTCAGCCTTTATTTCACAGTTGGAACCAAAGAAGTACGAGGAAGCCCTCAAAGACAATAATTGGGTGCAAGCTATGCAAGATGAACTGCTTCAGTTCAACAAGCAACAGGTCTGGGAAATCTGTCCCTTACCTCAAAACAAGCAACCAATTGGTACAAGATGGGTTTTCAGGAACAAACAAGATGAAGCTGGTATAATAATCAAGAACAAGGCAAGACTGGTAGTTCAAGGGTACTCTCAAGAAGAGGGAATTGACTATGATGAAACCTTTGCTCCAGTTGCAAGGCTTGAGGCCATCAGATATCAATCAGCACCAAGGGAATCACACCTTATAGCAGTCAAAAGAATTTTTAGATATCTGAAAGGAACTCCAACACTGGGAATTTGGTATCCTGCTTCAAGCAATACCAAGTTATCAGCTTTTTCAGATAGTGACTATGCAGGGTGTAAGATGACAAGAAAGTCAACATCTGGTGGTTGTCAATTCCTGGGTAACTGTCTAGTGTCATGGCAATCAAAGAAGCAAACATCTATTGCAACTTCAACTGGTGAAGCTGAATACATTGCAGCTGCAAGTTGTACATCACAGATACAATGGCTCCAATATCAACTTCTTGATTATGGAATCAAAGAGACCAAGACACCTTTGTTTGTAGACAGCAAATCTGCCATTAGCATCATTCAAAATCCGGTACAGTTCTCAAAAACCAAACATATTGAGATCAGGTACCATTTCATAAGAGATTGCTATGAAAAAGGCAAGATTGAGGTGAAGCATGTAGCAACAGCTAATCAAATAGCTGACATCTTCACTAAGCCCCTTGACACATCAACATTTCAGAAGTTAGTATCCATGCTTGGAATGCTAAATTTGTAAGTGTTTACTTTATTTTTTTTAAAAACTTATATGCATATCAGTTAGAATCCAAGTTAACACTTGATTCTACCCAACTCTACATCAAACTTCTACATCAATCACTACTGTTATGCATAAAACATCAAAAAAAAAAATTTTTCCTTTTTCCATCCTTGATTCCATCCTGTTTACCTTTTCCTTCTTTTTTCTGGTTTTCACTTACAAAAGAAAAAAGTCTGAAACAAAACTTCTGAAAAACAAAACTACTGATTAAACAAAAATCAGTATGAGAGAAACTACTGATAAACAAAAATCATCAGTATGGGGATAATTTTCTGAAAAAGTGTGTAACTTCTGATAAAATAACCTTCAGAAGTTATGAATAAAGTATTTATAAAAACATTTCTCATCAGCTGTTAAAACTACTGAAGAGAAAATGGGAACTACTGATGAAATAATCCTTCATCAGCAGTTTAAGTCAAAAGGGCAAATCTGACTTTTCCCATCATCAGAGGTTTGACCTAATCAGTTTAAAACCTCTGATAAAAAGATTTTTAACCAAAGGCGGTTAAAACTTCTAATAAATACCTTTTCTACACACTTATCCTTTCAAACTCAAAATATCCCTCCTTCTCTCTCAAAAACTCTCTCAATAACCTATACCTGCAAATCCACTGTTCGATCAAAAACCCAAACCACATGGCTCTAGTTCTAAAACAGGGACACAATCAAAGGGCCTTTCTTGAAAAACAAGAAGGCTGGTCCCAATACGATGAGATCATTGATCTTGTCGTCAAATCCCAATATTTTACTGCTCTCACAATAAACCCACCAATTCACACTGAAACTCTGAATGAGTTCTGGGCAAATGCTGAGACGGTTACAATGGGTGATGAGGTCATTTCCCTCAACTCAAGAATAAAAGGGAAACAACTGACCATCACACCAGCCACACTGGCAACAAGACTGGGTCTGGATGATGTAACTGCCCCTGACCATGTTGCTAACACTGATATTCATCTAACCATGACTGAGTGTGGTTATCAAGGTACTCTCTCCCATGCTACAATATTCAAAAAATATTTTGAACCAAAATACAAGCTTTTGTTTCATTATATTATTATGTGTTTGAGTCCAAAAACAGGGTCTTATGACCAGATGCCCTCCACTTTTCAACCAATATTTCATTCCATTGTGAATGAAACTAAATTCAGGGCATCAAAACTATTTTTCAATGAGTTGGTGTTACATCACAATAATACCAAGAAAAAGTTTTTGTCATACCCAAGGTTCATTATGCAATGCATAATAGGGTAACTGGGTAATGAGGTGCTTGTGGGAAAAATTTCAACTTTAAATCCTTTAACATCACAAGCATACTCAAGGCATAACAAACCGGCTGCCTGGCCAGAAGATGATCAGGGAGAACAACAACAAGTCCCCCTGAAGCCCACATCTTCCAAACTCACCCCACCAAAAGCCAAAAAGCCCAAGCTAACAAAAACTGCACCCCACCAACCCAAAAGAAAAGCTGTTCAGGAGGTTGAGATGCCTGAACATGCTCATGAGCATTCTGCTCTTCAAATAGATGAGACTGAAACACCCTCTCAGTCTCATCCATCTCAAACCCCACCAAGAGCACCCATAACCATTCTATTCAAAAGAAAAAGACTTAGAAAAACATATGAAACACACTCTTCTTTTGAAACTGCTGAACAACAACTTTCACCACCTATTGCCCAAACTACTGAACCAACCCCACAAATTTCTGAACAAGAGGCAATAGAAATTGCCAAACTTCTCTCTGGGCTAAAAGAGAATGTCCCATCTGATCATGTCAGTCCCCTACAACCACAACAAACAGGGGACATAACTACTACATCAGACATGGATGTGGACATCTCTAGCCCTATCCCAAGAGATGAGGGTGGACCAGAGTCTTTAAGCCCAATTTTAGAGACTCTTGGGGCATCTGAGGCTGCTACTACTCAGTTACCACCCAGTGGTGGATCTGAGGATAGAAGTAACATAGCTAAGACCTCAGATGTGGCAACTATGATGAAGGCTTAATGCCTGAAGTAGGAAATCCTCAGTACCAAGAAAAAGAGGTTCATGAGAGAACTGAGTTGGGCTCAGCTCATGATTTAACTGAGACAGTCCTCATTGAGGGCAACATCAGGGATTCAGATGATTCCATTAGTTTGGATGATGTTTCACACACACAAACTACTGAATTGACGGCACTTTCTGAAGGTCCTGTTTCAGGGGTATCCAGGCTCAAGAAGCTAGTCACCTCTGCACAGGTTAAAGCCCACTCAATCCCTAAAACCCCTAGAGTGGCATCCTCTGTACAACATGAGGATCTCCCAAAAACACCCCCTTCACAACAAATGCCTACCCAATTCCCTAGGCAAACAAGCATAGACCTGAACCAGCTATGCAGCCCAGAGGGTCCCCTGTACCACATGATGAATACACTCATCAGAAATCACTTCCAAACATATACAGCTGACTTGGAGCTGTCCATCAAGAACCAATTTGGAGTGATCAAGACCAAGATGAACGATCTGTCCAACAAAATAGACTTCAACAGCAAACAGATTGCTCATCTTCAAGGACAATTCTCCCAACCCTCTGCTTCAAGGGTTAAAATTGATGAATCCAAAAAGGGGGAGAAGATCAGGGAACCTAAGGAGTCATTCCAAGCCAGGATAAGGGCAAGAGTGGCCATCCTTGAAAGAGATCAAAAAGATCAGGCCAGGAAAGAAAAATTGGCCAAACAGTTTGGTGTCTCAATAGAAGAAATTGAAGCAGCAGAGAAAGAAGATGAGACCCAAACATCTGAAGAATCCCTAAGGCACAATGAAGAAACTTCTAATGACAAAACTTCTGATGAAGAATCAGAAAGTACTGAAGACAATCCTTCAGTAGTTGACAAACCATCAGCAGTTGTCAGCACATCAGAAGTTAACACTTCCAAACCTCAAACAACTGAACCTTCCAGAACCACTGCTCCCATTCAACCAACATCTGATCCCATCAGGCCTACAACTGTTACAACAATGACTGTATTAAACCCTTCTCCTATCTCTCAATCAGCTAAACTATTAGAGAAGAGCTTAATTGCAGCCAACAAGAAGGCTAGAGAAGATCAGATCTGGAAATCTCTGGAAGAAAGGGATGATTTGGATTTAAGCCATGAAGAAAAACTTCAGGCTTATGCAGCTGAACTACAAAGGCAGGCTAGCCTTGATGAGATTGCTGAACAAGATAAAAGACAACAACTGGTGTCTTATATTACCAAGAACAGCAAGACTAAAGCCTTTACACTCAAAGGACTCTCTATGCAAGAGCTGACAAGAAGAGCACAACTGCTTGCAGACAAAGTGGCCACAAGCAAAGATGGAAAGGCCAAGAGAGCCCAGATAATAGAAGAGTTAGTAGCAGAAGGATATGGTTCAAAAGCCTCAGTATCCAGATGGAAAGAAGAAAGACTGATGGATACTTATAGAAAATACTTGGCTGCCAAGGCTGCAAATCCTGAGAAGTTTCAAACTGCTGATCCTTCAAGATCAGTAGTTAGAACTTCTGGTGCATCTAGAAGAACTGCTACTCAGAAGAAGAAGGCAGAGGACAATGTCAAAACTGACTTCAAAATGGTACTACTTGAAGGAAGTTCAATAGTCCATTCAGATTTTGACATTGAGGAGAAACCTCTGTTAACACAATTCAGGGATCCTTCCACTTTTGCTTATCAAATACAAAAGACCATCAAGGAAAAGCTGCATACCAGAGTAGTGACTGAACACCATCTCCCAACTGTTCAGATGCCTGATATGCAACAACAACAAGGAAGAGAATCCCACCTGAGGCTATCTGAAACTGAAGACATCCAGCACTCAGGACCATCAACCCAAGGGACAAGTCTGGTTCCCTATTCTTCTGACTTTAACAAGTCAAAGATCCCTATCATCAGATGGTCACTTACTGATAACAACTCAGTACTGTTGACAAGAAGAGACCTCTCAAGCAGGGCTTACAAGAAGATCAGTGATCTGAAGAAACTGTCAACACAAGACCTGCTCACAATTCAACATCTAGAACCACAGAGAGGATCTCTATCTGATGGTCAGTTAAACCAGCTCAAGAACACCATGTACAAAGAGATATGGAAGATTGTTCAAGACAGAAGAAACACATAAGGAATTAGTAAGGTTTTGGCTTCATCAATCCAGGGGGAGATTGTTAGGACAAAGAGGATTGGTGAAACCACTTTTGTAAACCTTAGTCTAATTCACTTCTGTCATTTTGGCTAAGTATAGAAGTACTGAAGAGAAGACAAGAAACTGCTGATTAGAAGATATGAGAAGTGCTGAAGAAGCAGAAGTTCTGAAGTCCAAACCAGACAAGTTCACTTCAGAAGTACTGAAGACAAAACTACTCTTCAGTAGTTTGTCCTTCATCAGCACTTAGCATCAGATATTTCCCACCGCCTTTTGCATCAGTAGTTTATTGTTTATTATTACTTTTTAGCTGTATTTGTTTCTTTCAATGTTGCAACTTGTGCAACTTGTTTCTGTTGTTTCTGTACTTGCTTTTTGAGCAAGATACATGCATGTAAACGTCTATAAATAGGAGGCTTCAACCTTCTATTTTAGACATTGATTTTAATGGAAAAATCCTTCAAACACTCTCATTGTTCTATTCCATTTCTGTATTTATTGTGAATCTGTCTAAGTATCTAATTCTCATTTACAGCTTAGATTCATAATAAATACTTTGTCATTTATTAGTTTCAAACATCAAGGGGGAGTAATAACTCTGCCTTAGTGTAAAAAGTGTTGCTTTAACTTATAACATTCCGCTGTGCTTATAATCTGATTTACAAGGACTTGCTAAACACTTAAGTGTCAAGATAGCAAGTTCTTACTTAGCAAAAGAGCAAACTGATCCAACACTTAGAAACTCTAGGTACATTTGAGGCTACTACTACTCACATACCACCCAGTGATGGATCTGAGGAAAGAAGTAACATTGCTAAGACCTCATTTGTGGCAACTACTGATGAAGGCTTAATGCCTCAGGTAGGAAATCCTCTGAACCAAGAAAAAGTGGTACATGAGACAACTGAGTTGGGCTCAGCTCATGATGTAACTAATACTGTCCTCATTGAGGATGTAATCAGGGATTCAGATGATTCCATTGATTTGGATGATGATTCACAACCAAACATTGAATTGACGGCTGCTAGTGAAGGTCCTGCACCTGGTGTATCTAAGCTCAAAGAGCTGGTCACACCAGATCAGGTTAAAGTCCACTTGATCCCTGATTCCCCTAAAGTGGCATCTTCTGTACAACAAGAAGATCACCCCAAAACACACCCCTCACTACAAATGCCTACCCAATTCCATGGGTCAACAAGCATAGACTTGAACCAACTATGCAGCCCAGATGGTCCCTTATACCATATGATGAACACACTTATAACCAATCACTTCAGAACCTACATAGTTGCTTTGGAGCTGTCAGTCAAGAACCAATTTGAAGTGATCAAGACAAAAATGAACAATCTGTCCAACAAAATTGACCACAATTCAAAACAGATCGCCATTCTCACTGGTACTTTCTCTCAACCTTCCAAACTCAAACTTGATGAATCCAAAAAGGGGGAGAAAACTAAGGAACCAAGGGAGTCATTCAAAGCCAGAATAAGAGCAAGAGTGGCTCTCCAAGAAAGAGAACTCAAAGACAAAGCCAGAAGACAAAAACTGGCTCAACAATTTGGTGTCTCTGAACAAGAAATTGAAGAAGCTAAAACATCCCAAGGCCATAATGAAGAAAGTTCTGATGCTGATGAAAGTTTTGATGATGATGACTCAGAAAGTATTGAAGTCAATCCTTTAGTAGTTGACAAACCTTCAGTAGTTGTCAACACATCAGAAGTTAACACTTTCAATATACAACCAACAGAACAGCCTTCCAAACCAATTGAACAAACTCAACCAACTCCTGTTCCAAGGCCTACAATTACCACTACCATAATGACTGTACTAAACCCTTCTCCAATCTCTGAATCAAAGGAACTTCTTGAGAAGAGTTTAGTTGCAGCCCAAAGAAAAGCCAAGGAAGATCAGGTATTGAATACTTTGGAAGCAAGGGATGACTTAAACTTAAGCCTCAATGAAAAATTACAGGCTTATGAAGTAGAGTTACAAAGGCAGGCTAACCTTGAAAAAATTGCTGAAGAAGACAAAAGACAAAAACTGGTGTCTTACATTACAAAGAAAAGCAAGACTAAAGCCGTTTCACTGAAAGGACTCTCCATAGATGAGCTGACAAGAAGAGCTTAACTTGTTGCAGACAAACTTGCAACAAACAAAGATAGGAAAGCCAAGAGAGCCCAAATGATTGAAGAACTGGTAGCAAATGAGTATCGTTCAAAAGCCTCAGTGTCTAAGTGGAAAGAAGCAAGATTATTAGACACCTACAGAAAATACAAGGCTACAAAGGTTGCTAATCCAGAGAAGTTCAAAACTTCTAAAGTATCAACTTCAGTAGTTAGAACTTCTGGTGTTACAAGACCTGCTACCAAGAAAAAGAAGACAGAGGACAATACAAAGACTGACTTCAAGATGGTACTACTAGAAGGAAACACAGTAGTCCATCCAGAAGACTATCAAAGACAAACTGCACACTAAGGTAGTTACTAAACATCACTTACCAACTTTCCAACTACCTGATGTGATGCAACAAGAAGAAAGAAGTGAATCCCACCTGAGAGTCACTGAAATTGAAAACATCCAACAATCAGGAACTTCCCAAGGGACCAGCATGGTTCCCTATACTTCAGACTTTGACAAGTCTAAAGTGCTGATCATCAGATGGTCCTTTACTGATGACAACTCAGTATTAGTGACAAGAAGAGACCTCACAAGCAAGGCCTACAAGTCGATGAATGAACTGAAGAAACTATCAACTCAGGACCTGCTTAAAATCCAACATCTTGAACCCCAAAGAGGATCTCTCACTGATGAGCAGCTAAATCAACTGAAGAATTCCATGTTCAAGGAAATATGGAAAATTGTCAATGACAGAAGAAGACAATAAAGGAATTAGAAAGGTTTTGGCTTCATCAATCCAGGTGGAGATTGTTAGGACAAAGAGGATTGGTGAAACCACTTTTGGAAACCTAAGTCTAAATCACTTCTGTCAAAAATATTCTAAGTATAGAACTACTGAAGAAAAAAGACAAAAGTACTGAAGAAGGATTCTACAGGTACTGAAGAAGAAATGCATCAGAAGTTCTGAAGTTCAAACCAGACAGTTCACTAAAGAACTACTGAAGACAAACTACTCATTAGTAGTTTGTCATTCGTCAGCACTTGTTCAAGAATCTTTCCACCGCCTTATGTTTCAGTAGTTTATTAGTTTAGTATTATTTTAACTTTTTGTACGAGTTCCAAGATTGCAACTTGTTGCAACTTGTTTCTGAACTTGCTTTTTGGCAAGGTTCATGTATATGTAAAGTCTATAAATAGATGGGTTCATCCTTCTGTTTTAGACATTGATTTTTAATACAGAAATCCTTCAAAGCTTATCACTGTTATTTCCATTTCATTTACTGAGAATCTGTTTAAGTATTCATTCTCATTCAATACTTAGATTCTCATTAAATACTTGTCTTTAGTTTTCTCTAACATCCAGGGGGAGTAATAACTCCTGTTGATAAGTGTAGCTTTAACTTAAAACATTCCGCTGTGCTAAAACTGATAAAGAACTTGCTAAACACTTAAGTGTTCACTAGCAAGTTCATACAAAGAGCAATACTGATCCAACAGTATGTGTATGTTGAGCACCTCCTTTATTATTTAATAGTGAGTTCATATAAGTCTTTTGTACGTGAGTTTGTGTGTTGAGTTGTGTGTGTATCTTGAGCCTGATCCAACATTTGGTATCAGATCGGGTGAAGATGAAGAGGCCGTTTTGAGAGTCGAGTTTAGAGAATAGGGTAGCAGCCCCTTTAAACTGCTAGGAAAGGGCTTAGAAGAGAACTAGAGATTGTTGTTCATGAGAAGAAAAGAATGAGGAAGGCGAAACAGAGCAGCGGATTTTGTGGCGGTGATTACCGTCAACACAAAGAAGAAGAAGGGAGGTTCTTAGTGAGCCGAAGGCGGGTCTTCTTAGTGAAGCCGGAGTAGACAAGAGTGAAGCGCTAATCTGTGTGATCCATACAAAATCGACCTGTGTGATCGAACGAAGAGAGACCTGTGTGGTTTAAAGAATACCAGGAGCAGCTATGTGCGAACCATCTGTGTGAAGCCGATCGAAAATCGAAGTGGTGCTGTGTGACTCAATCAAGAAGGAGGTACGGTGTGAAGTAAGATCTGTGTGATCAAAACTTACGAGAAAGAATCGAAGTTCTGTGTGAAGCAAAAGAATGAAACGGCGGGTATATATCCAAGTTGGGTTTGTGTGACTCAGATGGCAAGATCTGTGTGATGAGAAAAGAAGAAGTTGTATAAAGGAGTGTTCTGCGTGAACAGGTTCTATGTGAAAAAGAAGGAGAAGAATATGTGCATTTGGTTTGATTGAATGAAGTTCTGATCATTGAAGTCAATTAGAAGAAAGTGAAGACCATGGATAAGGAAGCCAAAGGAAGATCAAGAAAACAGTGGCTAAAGAAGGTGCCGATTTTGAAGTGGTGATCAAGCAAACAATGTATCGGTGGGATTCAACAAGTTGAACAAGGACTGGTTCAAGGCTGTATCGGTAATGAGATGGTATCAAGTGGTGGTATTATTGGGCTGATAAAATGGGTGAGTACGAAAATAAACAAGAGCATGTTTAAAGCGAAGCAAGACGCAAGAGCAAGTCGAGTCGGTGTGAACCAATTAAGCAAGAGACAACCGAGGCAAGAAACGAGAAACGAACCTTTGCGGTTCAAACAAAAGCGAAAGAAGAAAGAGGAGTAAGCAAAAAAGAAGAACCGATATCAAGATTATGGGGGTGAATGTTGGAATAATCTTGATTGTTCGGGTCAAGTCGGGTCGTCTACGGGTCAAGGCGATTACCCATTTTGTTTATACGGGTCACCGAATATAAAACGTATTATGGTATTGAATTAGCCTACGAGATGACCGAGTCTTTTGGAGGAGATTATGGAAAATGGATGTTGGAATGTGTTGCGGATTTTATGGAGGAGGCGTGGTGGTGCGAAATAATAGGATTTACATTGAAAGTTATTTTTTGTTGTGCTTTGCATTTAAGATAAATAGGTAGATGTATGTGTTTGTTGAGCACCTCCTTTGTTATTTAACAGTGAGTTCATATAAGTCTTTTGCACGTGAGTTTGAGTGTTGAGTTGTGTGTGTATATCTTGAGCCTGATCCAACAAGTTCTAAAATTCGCATATGAAAAGTACAAAAAAACGCACCCAATTGATATAAAAAAACATGCTATGTTTTGCACATATAAAAAATTGTTAAAACAAATATCAGTCAGTTCTGATAATACCATGTTGTTTAGCCAAAACTCATAAATGACACTGACATGTTGTTGAGACGAATTTGTTCCGTTTACACTGGAAATTATAAAAATGACACTGACATGTATGATACCAAAATTTGATATGGCTTACGATAAAAAACAAGACACTTTATACTAGAAATCATAAAAATGAAAACTGGTGCCACCACCAAAGCTATTCGGGCATAGCAGTTTGGTTTGTCATAGTTTAGACCAAATAATAATTGTGTTTGACCTGTTTGATTTGGAACATATATATAGAACAAAAAAATAATATATATATATATACATATTAAATACAAAAACATAACTTCAGTCATAAACACATAAGAAGGAATCAGGAAATGTCACGATCACAGTCACACCTGTCCAGTCTTCCATATCGATAACCGAAGTTCTCAGATGATGGATAAACTATCTCTTAATCTGACCATGGTACATATTTCACACCCAGGTTGGTTTCGTAGCCTTCAAAACCAGCTTGAAACTCCTTGTATTGGACGGGGGTTTGTCGCATGAGGGTTTGGACTGAAATCGGTTTAAGGACCTCTAATTCGTAGTCTATCAAATTGTAGTTGACTCGTGGTATAGTAATACACTTAGTTTAACTTCTCATATGTCAAAGGATTTGAATCATCAAATAGTTTCTTTGAAAGTAGAGGTGCATATTGGTAGACCATTGGAGGATAAGGTTTAAACATGGAGGTGTAGGATACTAGACCATTAAAAGATAAGGGTTTGAAAATGGAGGTGCATGATGGTAGACCATTCGCACATCAAGGTTTGAAAGTGGAGGTGCAGGATGGTAGATGTATGCAGGATAATGGTTTGAAGATAAGGAAGTTGAAGGTATAGGGTGTGTACATCGACCGGTTGATCGTCAAAGGTTTGAAGGTGATGGGTACGAAAGTGGATAGGATGATCATCTAAGGTTTGAAGTTCATTTTGGTTCAATAGGATACCTACCATTTATATTTTTAACTGACAGTATATTTGGAGTAGTAAATTGACAAGTGCAAGTATGAGTTGGAAATTGATTAAATTCATAGTAGCTGGGAAAAAACCGGTGCCAAAATAGTCGTTGGAAAATATCCGTTGAAAATAGTTGTTGTGATTACGGGTGTTCAAAACCGGATATTTGAAAATCCAAAATTTCGGATATTCAAAATTTTAAGATATCCGGTTTCACTATTGGAATCCGTATCTAAAATTCGAATATTCAAAAATCGGATATCTGGTCGGATAGTGAATCATATCCGAATATCCAACTTTTAATAATATATTTTATTTTATAATTTTTATATATTTGAAAATTTAATTTTCGGATATTCTTCAGATATGTCGGACAGTTTTGAAAATTTCGGATATCTTTCAGATATTTTCGGATATCCGATAAAAAAACTGTATAGATTTACGGATATTTCGGATATCTGAAATATCCTAAATATCCAAAAATTTCGAAAATTCCGATATCCAATTTTCTGCTATCCGAAATTTTGGATAATCAAATTTTCAGATAGTGTCGGATTCGGATATTTTTTAACACCCCTATTGTGATAATATATATATATATATATATTCTTTTTCCGTCTAATCCTTTTTATATTTTAATATAATGTAAAGGTATTGATATACACTTTTATAATTAATTGTAAAAGTAGGTGATGACGTTGAGCCTGATATGGAGTTTGTAAAGGTTTTTAAATTATGGAAAAGTGGGGTTTTCAATGTATCTGATGTGACATTTTGGTGATGGCTTGTTTTGATTTTAGTGGTTTATACATTATGAGTGCTTTGATATGAACAAATAATATTTTTGGTTGATGACTATACGTAGCAAACAAAGAAAGAGGTTTTTGATAGACAACTCATTTAACATTTTCATCAGCTCGGATAGTCCATTCTTAGGGCTTTAACTTATTATGAAGAAAACATAGGTCTTTTGGCCAACTTTTAATGGAGTGAAAGTTAAAATGGGCTTTTCCCCAGCTGGATTGGTTGACCGGAGAGATGGGTGAAACTTCTTGGAGGGGCTGTTAGTCGAGATTCTTGCTTTATCAAGGAGTTGGTAGAGCGGAGAGCCTCGTGTGCGGTTGGTCTTATGAAACTTTTGCCTTGCCTTCGGGATCCCCAGAGCGAAGTACTTCTGCTTAAGTCTACCATGGGGGTCGCTAAGTTGTTGTTTGGGTTACGGACGTGCCACCCATCTATGATGGATGATGCGTTATCTTGTTTTTATAAGGGTCTCCATGAAGCCATTGAAGACATAGTTATATGCGGGGCATGTTTTTTAGCGACCTCCAGTGCCGATTGCCATCCCTACCGATGCTTTGGGGTTAGGCTTTCTTTCAGCTCAGGACATTGCGTTTTATGATTTTGTGGTGTCGACAGCTCAGTCTTGGAAGCCATAGGACCACATCTTAAGGAATAACGGGGTTGTCGGCCTGGAATCGAACTATGTGCATGCCCTCGAACGCATGAATGACTTTCTCCCAGGCTTTGATATTGACGGTTTTTCAAATAAGGGCACCGCTCCACCTAAGCCTCAGAAAAATTTGGCGAAACCCTACTTGGCAAAAACGCTCAAACTCTGGGAGAAGTTTTCGGGTTGTCCCCCGCTAGAAAGCAGTTATCGAATGCTTGCAGGGTCCTCATGCTCAGGACTTTCTAACCGTTATCCCAATTGACGGTTTAGGCCAAAGTATGTTTGCGATCGAATAAAAGGGTTATTCTTAAGTACCTTTTGATGGTCCTCATGTACACTAAAAATGAAACCTACCCAATGTGACACCAGTAAACGATCCAGGTCAACATCCGTACGCATTTTACTTAATATTGTCATTTCATGTGCATATTAGACACTTTTACACACATCATAACCCCCCCCCCCTTGCGGTTTAGCAAAGAAAGCATGAGTTATTGAGGAAACTAAATAGATTATCCGTTTATGCATACAACACCCAAAAATATACAACACAATTAGCATTGAACCGTCAAGCCAATCACACGCTTAATAAAAGAACAACTAAATACCTGATTACCACACAGGAACAAAACAATAATGCACGCGCCAATGCTTAAGTGGGAAACTACACAATCCACTCAAACCCGAACAATCACAAAGTGTTTTATGGGGTTACCACCCACACAAGTCAAAAAACACTCCCAAGGAACAAGCATGTGTTATCACAAGCTGATAATATTCATTAACACATGATAACCCCAATAACACATGTATAAAGTTTACATAATCACAACACTTAACATATGGTAATGTCCGATAACAAGCTCTATTGATAATGGATATTTATAACACGCAATATATCCCCAAAAACTCATGTATACTCAACTATCCACAACTATATAAATACGCATATACACACACGGAAGCACATGATATAGATATATTTTTCCCTAGCCGAAACATATATCTAGGAATACACACACACTCGTATGCATACATACAAAATGATGGTCCTACCTTACTAAATCACCAAAATGGTTAACCTAAACACTCTATTTAGAAAACAACACACCTCTTTCTTTCTTTCTTCCTCTCTAGGTCGAATAATCACCGCCATCCACTTTGTTTTTTTTTTTTGTTCTTGTCTCATTCCATTTATACCTATATAGTTTAGTGACAAGAACAAGCCCTATCCCAAGAACTTGATCTTAACTCAAAATGGTGGGACTTCTCTTGCACCTTGATCTTGGCCGAAGGCTATCACCACAAAACCATGATTAGTCACCATCATAAGAATGTCCAAAACTTATACAAGTATAGTACATGACAACCTTTACAAACACACTCACCATGAGAAGAACTATCCTAATCTAGCAAAGTCCCAAATCGGTTAAAGGAAGGAACGAGGAAGGATACATCAACATCATAAGGATTACTAATTTTTCTTATGCTTGGCTGATTACAACTAAGCTCCATGACAACATGCTTGGTTGTCAATTATCACCCATTTAGACAATAAAACAACCATGTCCATTACCCTATACGAGTCAACCATTCTTTTCATCCAAATCCTAACCATAATTGGCCCAAATCAAGGATGAATGTATGCTCTCTAGTGTCATTTTCATTGCCTCAACTCATGATTAATAACATGAATCAATACACTAACCAAGGAGCTAAACCTTTCCACTTTTGCCTTTGTCTTCACCTTGGCCGACCCATATATAAGCAAGCTTCAAGATCTTTGATCATCACACTAGCCTCTCAACACTCTTGTCCCTTTGAAACCTCTCGGCCAATCACACTTACACCAAAACTATAACCATTTTCCCACACCAAGTTCCAAGACTCAAGGTTAGGAGGCTCAATTGGAAGCTTGAAGGTCCAAGCAATCGGTTACACTCTCACATGGATTAGGTACCTCTAAGCCTCTAGTTTTATCTTAACTATAATCGGCCTTCATGTTAACCTGACCCCGACCCATAAACACTTTGTAATTGACCTAAGTTTAGTGATTTTTAAAGATGTTATCTTGTGAAATGTAAATTGTTATCAATTACATGCATACATATCTATCCACGCATACACCCACGAAGCACAAAGAAATTGACCTATTGTGTAAGGTCTACTCATATTCAAACTAGATATGTGTATAAAAGCTATGTGTTTTAACAAAGATTCGAGTTTTAAAACTAACATGATTAGTATATGTACACCTTCACATAACTCGACATTTATACGAAAGACACGCAACTTTGAAACCATGTCGTACACCTACATGTTCATAAGTCCATGAACAACCATCCACGAGCACATGGAAGCCAAATGATCGATCAATAGTCACGAAATTGGAACTATGTGTTACTATAATTTTTGGCTATATATATATATATATATATAACACATGTTAAAATGGCCATAACATAAGTTAATACTACCTTTTGACATTAACAGATATAAGCATATGTTAAAACACTCGTTTTCCATAAAACAACCACACATGTGAAGATTGGGAATATTCTACACCCATGATGACGTGTGTGGGGGGGGGGCATTTTACTAACAATAGACGTTTTCACAACAAAAAAAGTCGGGATTCACAAAACCGTACAATTTACTAAGTACATATAAAACAAGTAATAATTGTCACGTGCACAAAACATGGCCCACATTTAACTAACACAATGGTCCACAAGTCGGGTGAACAACTTGTATGATAAACAACAAGACCGTACCACTTACTATGTCCTTGATGATCATAGGGTATCATTCGTCATGATAGTAGCTATTCCACCTTACAACTTTACCAGACCCCACATCCAGTCACCAGGTGAGTTTCACGGCCCCATTTTACATTTTTTCATTTTTGGGGGGATAAACATGCTACATTTCTAGTACATTTCATTTTGTGTGTTATTCTATCATGACTACCATGTGGAACATGAGACATTCGGTTCATGAGCTCATCAGTCCTCATACTTACATTTACACTATAACCATTAGCTATCGAAAGCCATGGAACACTTTCATAGATCTATTAGGTTGACAGCCCCACTCTTGGTTAGTCGCTCTAACCGGTTACATACAAAAGAGTGTTAGTATTCTACTATACATATGTTGTCTTTATTGTACAATAAGTGAGGCACAACTTAAGAGGTTTGGTTATGGGACTCATGGTTTGCACTGTAATCATTCGCTTAGCCAGCCTATGATTGGTCATACATGAATTTCACGAGCACTTTACATAGTACATTAAAACCTACATATGAACTCACCGACATTATGTTGACAAATCTTTTATGCATGTTTTTCAGGTAATTAATCTTGCGGGGTGGAGACTTGAGAGTTGGGTTTGAGCTTACACTCGGTGGTACCATTGTTGGCTGGGTCATGTCAATCATGTGCTATCTTGGTATTTGAGTCATGAAATTTCAAACAATGTTTCATTTCCAAACAATGTTGTGTTGTTTTAATAATTTATGACATCGTTTCTCTTTCGATGGTATCTATTTAATTTAAATCTTGTGTGCTGCTCGAACGTTGTACTTGAAAACCTTTCGAATCACATCCCCGTGTTTCGAATCACACCTTTGTCGACTCCGGGGGCAAGTGTTTGTTTTTAGTAGATTGGGGTTCGCAATCCAGAAAGGGGTGGTAGTGAAGCTTGTTTCTCGTATGCCTGTTATCTTGATGTAATTGTTACAATTATGGAATGAAAGGATTTATTCCCACAATGATGATAAGAGTTTGAAGCTATTTGGTCTCAAGTTCGAATCTGATCTAGAGGTTTTATCGTAGTGAGCATTCGGGCAGCGGGGTGTTTCCCGAATTAATGGCTTGGTGGATTTGGGCTACAGCAGCTATTTGTCGGTGCTAACTCACTGTCAATTCAGGTTGTATTTAGTTAGCCGTTATAAAAACTCAAATAAAGTGGCGGAGGATATAAGAGGCGGGAGGAACTGTGCAACCCCCCCCCCCCCTCTTTCTTTGTTTTGTTTTTTTGCTTAGAATGTGTAACATACATAGGCTAGTATGTGTAAGATACAGAGCTATGTTGACTCTTCAGCTGACGACCAGCCAGCTTTAATTATTTATCTACTGGGTTTTTGTATGAACTAGTAAATGCAGTGGAAAAAAAAGAAGAAAACCTACAAAAACAATATTCTCACTAGAGTAATCTTGAATGTGCCACAGTTATAGACAAAAGTGAAAAGTGAAAGCTTGATTAGGTTGAACAAGGTGATGTTTATGGGAAGATGCAAAGTGTGAAGGGGGCGTGGAGTGACATATGATAGCCACGTCAATAGAAGGGAATTTCCCCTCCAAGTCTTGAAAAACCACGGGGTGGTGGGCCCTGCATAAGGGGTGTTTTTTTGGGGGGTTTTCTTTCAGTTTTAAATCAAACAAACAACCACGATCATTCATAATTCAAAAACTATCCCCCCCCCCGCACCTTTAACTTTTGCCCACACGTTAATGGAGATCTTCAAGCCCCCAAAGGCCACATCACTTCCTCGCCTCAAGGGCGGTGTTGATGGCATAGAGGGGCTTCACACTCCCTCCCACACCCCATTCTATATTCTTAGAGCATTCACATTTGGGGAACCAAATGTATGTGAGTGTATCCACCAAATTATATATGGTGGGTGTAAGTGGTTGTGAGTGGAGGAGAGAGAAAATAATTGATGGAAGCACTGTTCACCGCTATATTTGAAAAGCTACTGTTCACTCCTAAAAATATTTTAATATTTTTGGAAGTGGTTGTGAGTGAGGAGAGATAAAATATAATGATAAAAGTATGAAAAAGTATTATTATTTTAAAAAGGAGGGAGAAAATTTTAGGGTGGAATAGTTATTTTTAGTGTAATTTGATGAAAGAAATTTTGGTGGAGGAAATTTGAATGCTCTAAGAATTTTTAGTGTAATTTGATGAAAGAAATTTTTAGTGTAATTTGAGTTTCAAAACAACTTATTGACTTATTGGCTTTTTTAAGAAGCTTATAAGTCAATAAGTTGTTTGTGTAATTCAAAATCACTTTCTGTTTTGACTTTTGGCTTTTGGTTTTTAAGGTTGGAAAAACTGTTTTTGAGAAGTTAGAAATCGTGGCTTTTGGCTTTTGACTTTTGGAAAAAAAATTACATATCTACCACCCATACAACCAATATTCACAATAAGTTAAGCGAAACACTTAAAAGACGCAATCTATTGACTTTTTGACGGTTATCATCACAAAAGCTAATTAAAACACTTTTTTTAAAACTCCTTTTTAAAAATTCATAAGGCAATAAGCACTTTTGACCAAAAACACTTTTATGATGTTTTGATACCATATCCTTTCAATAAGACAATAAGCACTTTTGCATTTCCAAACTCAATTGTGACACCTGGCAAATTCGGGTTAACAACGTTGTCTAGATGAAAGTCTACCTTAGCGAGTCACGCGTATATTGTACTTAACTGGGTTAGTTAAGTCGGGTTATGGTTCGGGAACTATTGGTTAGTCTAGAAGATCATTGGATGTTGGTCTAGAGGTTCGTTAGATGTCAGTCCTTAACCAAGTGTACAAACGGTGACGATTTGTAGGATCGTCAGGGCATACGGAACGTACGAGTCTCGAGTCCCGGGAATTGGTGAACGAGGGTAAATATGTGTATTTACTTGTGTTATGTGTTTACAATCATTATATGACTTGTCGGTATGTTAATATGTATTAACATATGTTAAAACGGGGTTTAACGCGCAAAACGCACCAAACCAGCCCCTATAGGCGATTAGGGAGGCCTAATCGCCTATAAGGGAGGCGAGTAGGCATCTATAGGGGCGAGTAGGAGCCCAATCGTGTGTACATAGGGGCGATTAGGCCCAATCTCATGCGATTAGCAGCCCTAATCGCATGTAGCTGCTGCATACTCGCCTATAACGTGCTGGACGACTAGAAACGCCTATAAATACAACACTTAACCTTCTAAACTCCCTAATATCAACCCTAGTCGTCCCATAACCGCCCCAAACACTGAAACAACCTCTGGGAGGCGATTTTGATCAAAAACACAAGGTTTCAAGGTCTAACCATCATCCTTTTACAATTCCAAGGTTTGATTCTCATCCATAACACTTTGTAAACGTTTTTAATCAATCCCTAATGGTCCAGACCTGTTCATAAACGAAAAAGATTTCTGAAAATCGTCAATAAGAGTTATTAATCGGATTATAACTAATAAACATGCGTTATGGGTATGTATGATTAGAAAGATAGGATTTTTATGAATCTTGATGATGTTTTGATGTGTTAGCATGCTAGGTCAGAATTAATATTGTTATTATAACGATAGAAATCTCAGTAATTGGATAATAGGGTTATGATTACATGCGTTAATTGAATGTTGCATGCTATGTGTATGTGTTTGGATTGCTTTGGTTGCATGCAGGACTGATTTTACGAGGATGAACGAAGGGTTTTGGGTTAAACATGTTTAGGATAGTGCTTGGGATGATATTGGGTAGTTACACACGCTCTGGATCTGATTTGGAGCGTCAAACGCGCGAAAAACCGGAACAGCAAGGTTACAGGCGAGTAGCCTTGCTAATCGCATGTATCTGGGGCGAGTAGGCCCCCACTCGCATGCATTAAGGGGCGATTAGGCCCCACTCGCGTGACACAGGGGCGAGTAGCCCAATCGCCTGACAACAGGGGCGAGTAGCCCCTAATCGCGTGACTTAAGGGGCGATTAGCCCTAATCGTGTGACTGTGCATGCGATTAGCCTCCCTAATCGCGTGTACTGCTGCTGTAAGTGTAGATTAGCATTCCGAGACCCGATTTGACATGTAGTAACATGCTAGGAACCTCGTAACATGTCTAATAACTTGGTAACATATATTTGGATGTATTTCGGTGATACGTGAATTATGTGCTATAACTTGTTGTGTGTTAACGTATGTTAAGTATACTTGCGTTATTGTATGTTTTGGGAGCGTAAACATAACACGGGGAGTCTCGGGTCACCAATGGGATGTCGAGTCTTGTACTTTGGGTCAGTTAAACAGTCACGGTATTTTTAAACGAACTTGGTTATGGTCTGGACATCTAGGGACTAATTAACCTGCGGGTTATTAGTCTAAGTACTTGTAACTGTCGTATGTTAGGTCGCCACTGTACGGGACTAACATAGCAGCTGAGTTTACTCGGGATTAGGAGTAAAGCAACTTAAGGTGAGTTTACGGCCCCTCTTTTAAACTGGTTTCATACTTTCGGGGGAGAAAACATGTGTTAAAACTATTATTTGGTAACTACTGTCATACTATGGGTTTCTATTGTGTACTACACGATCTTTGGAAGTCCCGGGGGGAACCATGAATGTGCGGGTTTGCACAACGGGGAAATGTGAATAGCGCTATTGGGAGTGACCAACCCCGCTCGTCGACTTGGAGGGTCGGCGGGTGCATATTGTCTCAAACAGGAACAACAGGAACAACAGGAACATACATCGGGCATACTTTTGGTATTCGAGTTAGTAATGGTTTTCCAATCGTGGTAGTAACAAAACGTACGCCTAGCTAGCGTATACTGGTTTTCTATTTGTTATAATATGGACAGGTGGACTTGGTACTTGAACTGCAAACCTGTAAACTCACCAGCATTTTTGTGCTGACGTAAACTTTTACATGTTTTCTCAGGTCGCTAAGGTAGCACGACTGGACTAGGGCGCACGCGTCTGCACGGCGTCTAGATAGAGTTGCACGATTTCATAAACATTGAACTTCGGTTATTTATGTTGAACTTTATTTTGAATAAGCTTCCGCTGTAAACGGGATTTTAAAACTATGTTTTGGTATTGCATTAATTACATTTAGACTTGTTTATTGTGATCGTTGGTTTGGATCCTGGTTTGTCATGCGCCTCGCGGTAAAACTCCGCAAGTGGATTTTGAGGGTGTGACAGATCCCAAACACCCTCTAAGAAATGAAAACACCAAATGTCTCCTCAAAAGTTGCTGCTCCATTGAAAAATTCATTAACAAAATTAAATAATAACTTAAAGCAGGTATTTCATTTTACTAGAATCTTTACTGTTTATTAATTTCCCTATGTAT
Organism: Ambrosia trifida; assembly: GCA_028751855.1. Classification (NCBI taxonomy): domain Eukaryota; kingdom Viridiplantae; phylum Streptophyta; class Magnoliopsida; order Asterales; family Asteraceae; genus Ambrosia; species Ambrosia trifida. The sequence goes on along the minus strand of CM054125.1, from coordinate 119,222,732 downwards.
ATTTCATTTGGTTTAAGAATATGACAAGATTTTTAAAATATTCATTCTCCAATTATTTTTCTTATTTTTGTATTAAATATTAATTGCTATAATGTGTATATGTGGCCTTCGGGGGAAAAAGTAAAGTTGCATTAATTTTAACGTTATTTTACTAATTTCATAAAAATAACGTTAAAAATGACAGAAGGTTAATCATGCATCAAGTGATGACGTTGATAACCAAAAGACAAGGGGGTACATGCACCAATTGTGTTTGTCTTGATTGCTAAGTGTTATGTGCCTTATGTCTAAGGCTTGATACAAAACCACCATTGAGCCGGGGGTATCACTAGAAGCAGCATCTCTATTCTCACATGGTAGAGGTAAGGTTGTCTACATCTTACCTTCCTCATATCCTACCTTAGATTTGCTACTAGTGAGATTAATTGAATATGACGATGTTGTATTAAATATTAATTGCAATTTAATCTTAATGTAATGTACATTGGAATGGTATGTTTAGCTCATTAGTTTTGAAGATATTATCTCTGTTTGGTTGGGCTTCCCATAATCCAAAAGCCCAATTAAATATATATTTTTTACTATTAAATATTAATTAAAAATGTTACAGATAGATTTCAAAAAATAAAGAGTCGACAACAACAACTTTAAATTTTAGAATTTTTTATGTATATGTAACGACGTTTAAATTATTTTTGGCTTCTTTTTTTTATTATATAATTTTTCTGTTATTATTTTGGTATATGACCCGACCCGGGCCACCTAATAGAATAATTGATAAACGACCTAAGGGCTTACAGATTTCGCATCCTATGAAAAAAAATTCTGGATCCTGTAGGATCAACACGTGAATCAAAGGTAGAATAGGTATTGAATATTTTTTGTATAACTATCGTCAAAGAGTTGATTTCTGATGTTATACAAGTGAAAGTGTTACGCGATTGATGCATTTCATATGTATTAATGGTAATACATGCGAATAAAAGTAAATACTACGTAATTATGTTTTCAGTATGACTATTAAATATAACACGCCATAACTACTTAATTTTTTTTTCGTTTTAGCTTTTCCCGGTCACATGAAATAAACGATATATTAATCCGATATACTAATCCTGCAGTAAAGTTAAGAGTGCCTTTTTGCACTCTTGTGTAATAGCCAACACACAGGACTAAACATCAATCATTATAATGTGTCAAGGGCGGTTAGTAATTGGCTAGCTATTCTAGATGACTTTCCCTGGGACCTTGGTTCCACTTTGCACAAACTTTCATGTTTAACTTTATAAAATCTTTTGAAAAATAGTTATATAATTTTTTAACACCAACGTATCACAAAAAAAAAAAAAAAAAAAAAAAGACACCCACACACACAAGTACACAGCAAAACGCTGGTATTGGTACAACCATGGGCGATGCATAGTGGATGCCCGGGGATGCCCGGCCCCGGTCGTTTTTGAGTGCAGTGGGTACAATCACATAAAGGAAAAATGGATACAAGTGCAAATAAAACATACTAACAAAACAAACGAACAAAAGAAACAAAGAGGTTATATTTCTGCTCGATTAAGACCAACAAATGAACTTGTGTTTGGACTATGGTAAATTCATAAGACTGTTTGGTGTGCAATGGGGGAAGGGAGTCGGGGAGCATACGTGGCATCGGCCCCGTTTTGGAACACCGCCCCCCCCCCCCCCCTCCCCCCGATTTTTTTTTTCAGGGAAAACGGGGAAATTAGCCCGTTGGTACCGAGGCCAGCCATTGGCTGATTTTTTTTGAACGTTTGAGTGGGCCCCATTTTGAATATAGCCATTTGAATAAAAAAAAAAAAAATTCAACCTTTTACCTATAAATATATTCTTCCATCTCCTACTTTTTTACATCTTATTTTTTAAACACAATCATAATTTTTACACACAACCATATTTTCATCCACCAAATTTATAAAAATCCAATTTGTTACCATGAGTTCGTCGGAGGAGGAGGAACAAAACGTGATAAACTTTTACGTTGGTGCAATGATGGAAACGGCAAAAATTCTAGCCGAGTTGGAAGACGAAAGCGATAGTGAAGCGTCTTCGGTACCATTGACACGGAGCGCGGCGCTTGATAGAGATCGTGAGGGTATGTTTTATTTTTTTTGTTAAAATGTTTTATTTTTTTGTGAAAATGTTTTATTTTTTTTGTTAAAATGTTTTATTTTTTTTGTTAAAATGTTTTATTTTTTTTGTTAAAATGTTTTATTTTTTTTAATATGTTTTATATTTTTTAAAGGTGCACATGAGCGTTTGGTGGCCGACTATTTTGACGAAAACTGTGTTTACACTGACGAACAGTTTAAGCGTCGTTTCCGAATGAGTAGAAGATTGTTCGAACGAATTGCCGATGATTTAGCTAATTACGATGAATTTTTTACACTACGATACGATGGTAGAGGGAAACGGGGTTTTACGACCCTACAAAAATGCACGTCTGCAATTCGTCAATTAGCATACGGCACTGCGAGTGATTCATGGGATGAGTATTTAAGGATGTCTGATAGAATGAGTCGGGAATGTTTGTACCAGTTTTGTGAAGATGTTGTGAAGTTATATAGCAAGGTTTATATGCGTACGCCAAGAAAAAGCGACATCGAAAAGCTCTACGCGCACCATGCAATTTCGGTTTTTATAAAGCTCTACGCGCACCATGCAATTTCGGTTTTTATAAATTTTGACTTTACTTTGTAATTTTTATTATTTTGTGACTTTAGTTTGTATTTTTTTTAATTTTATGAAATTTCGGTTTTTATAAATTTTGACGGTTTTTTTTTTTACGTTTTTTTATTTTATTTTAATAAAAAAATAATTATGAAATATAAATTATATAATTAAATAAAAAGGAAAAAGAATAAAAAAAGGAAGGGGGAATGGGGGAGTTGGGGGAAACCATTTCCAAAGTTTGGGGGAGAAAATGAGGGAAATAACATGACGCTGATGTGGGAGTTGGGGGAAAGGGGGGGCACACCAAATAGTCTAAGAACAATTGAACTTTAATATCTTCGAATGTCTTTGATAAAGGAATGTGGCTTTTCGGAAACCAAAGTGCGCGTTGAGAGCAATCCATAGAAACCAAAATGGAGTAGTTGATCGCAAACCAAAATTATGTATTGCTCGACCAAGACACTTGTTTCCATACGCTTTATCATGCGATGAACGAAGTAAAATCAATTTTATAGTATTTAATTCTATATGTACATGTATATCATTTTAACTACTTGATACTTTTTAATTTTATAACATTTTTATCAACTCAAAGTATTTATTTTTTTTTTCCCTAAAACTCACATGACCACCTAAGGCCACCTTCTCCGACCAACTACTCTCCTCTCCCTAACACCCACTCCCCCTTTCTTCCTCCTCCACCCTGCCTCCCACCCTGCACGTAGACCTGCACGCGTCCTCCTCCCCTTTCCTCCCCTTCTTCGCGTCCTCCTCGTCCCAGATCTGTCCCAGATCTCTCCCTCCGGCCACCACCCTTAACCCATACTGTCCTTACCTCCCTCCTGTCACCTCCCTCTTCCTCCGGTCACCTCCTCCCACCCTCCAACGGTCCAATTTCAAAACCCACGTTCGTCCCTTTTTCCAGAGCCGTTAGACCTTCGTTCGACCCTTCTTTTCCACTTTCGACCTCCTGTTTTTCCACGTTCGACCGGATCGTTTCTTCTTCGTTCGACCTTTTTCACGTTCGACCTTTTTCTTTCCTTCTTTCTTCTTCGTTCGCCCTCTTCTATCTCTCTTTCCTTTACGTTCGTCCGTTGTCGTGTTCGGGTCGTCAGATCCGGCTGTCTCGGGTTGCCGGTGTCGTGAAGGCAGAAGGGCTTGCTTTTGGTTTCCTTATTACCATATTACTATTTATAATTATAATAATTATAGTAATATATTATTATAATATTATATTAATTTTAATTATAATAACATAATAATAATAATTATTATAATAATAATAATAATAATAATAATAATAATAATAATAATAATACAGTATGATGGTATAAAATAGGGTGTTGCGGTTGACGGGTAGGAGGTGAGCAATTGTTGGTTGCTCCCCCCTCTACTTTCCCGTTGTCTACCTGAAGTTTTTATGTCCTTGTTTTCATCGGTTTATTGCCCCACCTCGCCTCGAGTAGGGGTCCTTTAGGTTTTTCTTGCTTTTATCTGGGTTGCTTTGGATGTGTTTATGGCTCCTAAAAAAAGGGATCGGATTGGTAAGCCAGGAGGTTCGGGCCCTGGCTCAAGCAGTGGGCTTAGATCATGCCCCTTCAAGCATTTCCATGAGTGTAAAGATGGTAAACCGGGGTTTTCGGGGTTTTTCCGCCTTCTTGAGCACATGCAGAGTCTGCATTTCAAGACTGAAAATCGGAAGGCGTCATTGCGAGATGCCATGTCTCAAGATCTAGACCTGTTTATGGATGTTGGGGGCGCCCTTCAAGATGGGGCCAAATGGCTATGTGGGAGGTGCATGGTGATGCATGCTCTTAGCAAAAGGTGTAACCACGGCGTTGATGATGTCTTCTCCTTTTCTGTGAATACAGGGGATGTGGAAGATTTCATTGTGGGGATTCAGAAACCTCGGCGTGCGGCTACTGATATGGAACCAGGTCCTTCAGGAGGGGTTGTCGGGGATTTATCCCTCCTTGAAAAGGTTTTCTCTCTGCCCATTCAAACTGTCAAAAGCATTCCGCCAAGCTGTCGATTGGCGTTCGCCCAAGTTTTGACAGGTGCCTTACGAAAGGTGGTGGCCTCTCCAGGGTCTGTAGAAAGTTGGGTCAAATTGCTTTTATTGCCGAGGTGTACTCTGCGGGTGGTCACACCGTCCACTAGGCAGGAGCGGAGGTCTGGGAATAGGAAATCCTTGCAATGTAGTAGTATCCTGCAAGCGCTTTCCTTGTGGAAAGACGGTTCTGGGTTTTCAGATTTGGTTTCTTCCCTTTTTGATAGTGCGGGGGAGGGTGTTTTCTTTACCCAGGGTGTAAGGGGGATTAAGCCTTCTGAAGAGAGCCCCAATGTCAAACAATGCCTGAGAAAAGTTAGGGATGGTCACTTCACAGCTGCTGTCAAGGTGTTGTGTTCCAGTGGGGTTGCTCCTTTTGGGGAATCTACCATGAACGCCCTTATTGACAAACATCCGGTGATGCCTCCTCCGTCCCTGCCCGCCAACTCTGACGTCATGCCCGCCCTTATTGTGGATATGGATTGTGTGCTTGGATGTCTCCGGTCTTTCCCTAAAGGGACTTCTTGTGGGAGGGACGGTTTGAGGGCCCAACATTTGCTAGACGCTCTTACTGGAGAAGGGTCAGTGACTTCCACGGGGTTGCTCTCAGCTATTACTGAAGTCGTCAACCTTTGGCTAGGGGGTTTGTGCCCAAGGGTTCTAGCTGAATTTATTTCTTCGGCCCCCCTCACCCCTTTATTGAAACCTGATAATGGGATTCGGCCCATTGCCGTAGGGGCCATTTGGCGCAGATTAGTTTCCAAAGTGGCTATGAGGAAGGTTGGGAAGGAAATGGCTAAGTACCTTGGGGACTTTCAATTTGGGGTGGGTACACCCAATGGGGCGGAGGCGGTGCTTCACAGCGCGAACAGGTTCTTAAGCTCATTCCATGCGGACGGGTCCTTGGCTATGCTCACGGTAGATTTTTCGAACGCCTTTAATATGATCGACCGCACTGCCCTTCTTCGAGAGGTCCATCAACGTTGCCCGTCTATCTATTTATGGGTCCAGTTCCTATATGCCCAGCCAGCTAGGTTGTATGTTGGTAATGACTGTATAGGGGCCACCACGGGGGTTCAGCAGGGGGACCCTTTAGGTCCCCTCCTTTTCGCCCTTGCTTTACACCCTATGGTTCTCCGGGTACAAGAAATGTGTAAACTCCCATTTCATGCGTGGTACCTGGACGACGGGACGATTATTGGTGAGGCCACCGAAGTTGCTAAAGCCTTAGACATTATCCGGCTAGAGGGGCCATCCTTGGGGCTTCAGCTTAATATTAAGAAAACAGAGGTTTTTTGGCCGTCTTGTAATGGGGTGAAGCTTCAGGAGGGGCTTTTTCCCAGCGGGATTGGTAGGCCAGAAAAAGGGGTGAAGCTCCTCGGAGGGGCTGTTAGCCGTGACCCTTATTTTATCCGCGGATTGGCAAAGCGGAGGGCATCGCGCGCTGTTGAACTCATGCAACTCTTGCCCTGCCTTAGGGATCCCCAGAGTGAACTCCTCCTGCTCAGGTCATGTATGGGGGTTGCTAAGTTGCTTTTTGGGTTACGGACCTGCCAACCCTCCATGATGGATGAAGCAGTATCATGTTTTGACAAGGGTTTACGGGAAGCCATTGAAGACATAGTGGTATGTGGGGGGCCTTTCTTTGGTGACCTACAATGGCGAATGGCGTCTTTGCCGATGCGTGTGGGAGGATTAGGGCTCCTCTCTGCGAAGGATGTCGGCATGTATGCGTTTGTGGCGTCACGGGCTCAGTCCTGGAATCTTCAAGACCACATCCTACGAAATAGCGGGGTTTTCGGCGCAGACTTGGACTACGTGCAGGCCCTCGAAAAGCTAAATGACTATCTCCCAGGTTTTGATATCGGCGGTTTTTCTAACAAGGACACCGCCCCCCCAAAGCCTCAGAAAACTTTGGCGAATGCCCTTTATGGCAAAATCGCTCAGAACCTGGGTGAAGTTTTTAGTCTGTCCCCCCGTCAGAGGGCAGTTATTGAATGCCTGCAAACCCCCCACGCCCAAGATTTCCTAACTGTCATCCCGATCGAAGGTTTAGGCCAAAGCATGTCCGCTATTGAATACAGGGCCATTCTTAAATATCGTCTGATGATCCCAATGTACCAGGAGGATGACATCTGTCCGATGTGCCGTAAGGCCTGCCTGGATGAATACGGGGAACACGCGGTTCATTGTAAGGAGTTGCCCGGTTTTAAATATCGGCATGATTGGGTTCGAGACATTCTGTGGGACATTTTAAGACGGGCTGGGATCTCAGCCAAGAAGGAGGCCCCTGTAAACTTCCTCTCGGATCCAGCAGAAGGGAGATCCACCCTACGACCAGCAGATCTCCTTGTCTTTGGGTGGTCTGGGGGGAAGCATGCTTGTGTTGACCTGACGGGTGTATCTCCCCTAGTTGGGTTGAGGGATAGTGGCTTTGTTGCAGGGCAAGCGGTCCGAAAAGCAGAGGCAAAGAAGGTAGAAAAACATGCTAAAGCCTGCGAGGAGAACCAACACGTTTTTGTACCTTTGGCTTTTGACACCTTTGGCTCATTGGCACCGGAGGCTACCCGTTTTCTGACCAGGGTCCAGCGGGTTATTCACGGTAGTGTCTCGGCTCCGGGTGGACATGGTTATGTTTTTAGTAGATTAGGATTTGCTATCCAGAAAGGGGTGGCGGCGCAGCTTGTTGCCCGCCTGCCCGCTATCTTAATGTAATTTTCTTTGTCCTGGAATGAAATTGCAATTTAATCCAAAAAAAAAAAAAAAAAAAATAATCAGTTTACACACACATCCAAACACCCTATAGGTGAATATTTCATTTTTTTCATACAATTAAAAGGAACATTACATAAGGATAGCATTTATTAAATATTGTTGTTATATTTTTCAGATAAAAATATTTCTTCCTAAACTTATTATCAACGAAATTGAATATTTGTTTAACTGTCTATATCAAAGTTTTAATATTAAACTAGTGACCCAATAATCGAAATGACCCCTTATACATATAGGGTCAAGTCAAATAATCAATAACATGGCTTTAGTTTACAAGCAACAAATTACAACCTGAATCATAAATTTGGAAAAAATCATAATAGATTATAATATTGAGGTATAGGTAGTGGAATTATGTAACTAGTAGGTTTTTTCTCGTATTACAGCGGGCATATCACCAAGATTGATACTAATTGGTTCAGTTTGTGATGGTACGGCTACGATACCGGTAATAGGTAATAAGTATAACAATTAAAAGAGATGCGTTTAAAAGGATATTGACACGTGTTTTACATCGATTGAAAACCATATAATAGAATATTAGTACCAGTTCAGGTAACATTGATGTCAATACTCATGTTAATCAATTAAGTCGTTATTGTTCAAGACATCAGTAGCAACATCAAGAAAATCATAAAAACAATTACATGTAACATTATCGTTGTTCGAATGGTATTGGTTTGGTTCGTCACGGTAAAGAAAAAAAAAACCCAATTATATTTGACTCATTCAATTGTGAATAAAACCTTTATCAAAGCGTAAATAAATTAAGCACGTCACAATATTATATTAAAAATTTTATTAAAAATTTTATGAAGCGCTACACTATATTATTGAATAACGAAAAGGGTAAAACGATATCACTTCATACCAGAATAAATAAATAAACCGTTACGCACTTTCAAAAACATGTAAATTTGTGTTTCAATAGCTTATAACTTACTATTCATAACTCAGTTTAGAGTAAAATTATATCAAGACATAGATAATTTATATAAAACAATATATATGTATAATTTAAAAACATAATTATTCAAATCTATTATAAAGAATAAAATTAGTTTAGATTTTTCTATCCAAACCTAATTAGCACTCTATTCTTTAAACTAGATATTCAATTGCTTTGTTTCCAACATGGTCTGCAATACCAAAATAAAAAAAATAAAATGTTGTATTATTTACTATTTCTCCCACAAAGCGAGCACCTTATTCGATAACAGAAATAGAGGGAAAGAGGTTATTTGTTTTATATCTCCAGTCATAGAAATTGCAGACCATGATGATTGAGGGTGGCAAAAGGTAGGCTGAGGTGGGTGGTGACATGGTGGGCGGCTAAGGGCGGTGGGCACTTATGGATCTTAAACCCAAAAAAAAAAAAAAATGGAAAGAATAGTCACAAACTCTTAAACCTCATATGAAATTGGATTAAGATCACTTTAGGAATAGAAGTGGCAAAAAATATTATCTGGTAAATCTCATAGTCACGGTTAACTTGGGTACAAAAGAACAACCACCTTATGGTGAAGTGGTATGGAGGATCAATGATAGAAGACTCATTGTTGAAAGATTATGGGTTCGATTCTTGAGAGCGCCGGGTTTTATCGATTATTCAATTGTCGTGCTTTTGGGCAGGTGGATAGTCGGGTTTTCCCTGGAACTGGTGAACTTAATGAAACCAGGAGCACCCTTACATATCTAGCTATGCTGGGTGAAAGGAGTCACGATTTGACTAAGTGAGGACTTCGAAGGAAGTTCTTAGTGAATTTCGTTGTTCATAACTTGGGTACAAAACAAATGCCTTTCCTTGACAAACAACATACAATTTTGTGGAATCCGACGATGGATTTTCGTGATATTTCCAATGACAAATTTATTTATTTTTTATTAAATTTAGGGGGAGCCGTCAATAATTTGATCACGGATTCGGTTGCTATAAAAATATATCGATAATTTAAGTAATTTTTTAATGGATTTTATATGACCTGTGAGGAACTTGTTGGTAGTTATCAGGAACCTATTATCAATGAGTCTTAGATTAATTAGTTTTGGAGACGTATCCTCATGACCTTCCAGGCTTCTAATGTGAAGGTCATGGGCAGTGGCGGACCCAAGATTTTTTTTTTATGGGGTGCGGAATCATAGACCTTATATAGGTCGTTTATCCATCAGGTGGCCTGAGTCAGTTCGGTTCGGGTCGGGTTGACTCGTATACCAAAAATAATAATACTAAAATGCTGCTGGTGGGTCGAGTTTTACCGCAGTGGGCCTTCGAGCGGCGGGTTTCCCCAGGGAATTGGTGTGAAATTACTGGTGGATCCGGATTACTCTCGGGGTACTCCTTTGTCCAGTGGGCACTTTGAAAGTGCTCGGGATTGATTTGTTGGCCATTCAAGAAAAATATTCACATAATCACATTTACCTAATTACCTTTTGGAGTTTTGTTGTATTTGTTCAATTGTTTGTGAATTGTGACTGGTCAACGTCACAGGTTCCTCTTCTTTGTTTAGCGATCGCCGATCAGAAGCAGAGAGGGAGACAGACAACTTTTTCTTTTTGTTTTTCTTTGTTTAGCGCTCTTGTAGCTTTAGGTTTATTTTTTGTTTGTTTTTTCATTTTAATCAATATTAAAACACATATCAGCTTATTATAAACTTTGGGTATGTGCTCATTCTTGAAATTGGGCCACTAACTAATAAAATGGGCTAACTCTTAACATATAATTATATTTTTTTTTCTTGAGGTCGGTTTCAAAAGTCCAAGGGGTGCGGCTGAAAAATTTCATGGGGTGCGGACGGGATGAACGCGCGTATATAACACTAAATTTTTTTTTCAGGGTGGGCGCCCGCACCCCTTGGGCTTGCTTTAGGTCCGCCCATGGTCACGGGTTCGAGTCCTATTTGATGCAATTTGTTTCAGGTGAGTTATGAGTATACCACACTGAGCCTTCTAGCGGTTGGTTTCTCACAGAACGATGAGTAGACCGGATCATTAGCGTTGTCTACGTTCACAGCACATTGGTGGCTTTTGGCCAATGTCTTTATCCAAGTGGCCAGGCGTGTATTGGAGTCAAAGAAAAGAAGTCACAATCAAACACAATTATTAAATTCGAAGAAAATGAAAAGAATTTATGAAGAAGTTAAATCGGAAAATAAATGCTTTAAATTCATATATATTCTTGAAACGATTTTTTTTTTTTTAATTTCCTTTATAAAGGAAAGGAGTTTTAATATGATGGGCATGAGCCGGATATGATTGTGTTTGGTTTATATGCCCCTTCATGATTATAATGTCACACCTCTCGATTTATAAGCACGTGTTTGCGATTGCCATGGATTATAACCTTTTAGACTAATTCTTTGGGTGTAAATCTTGTCTTGTTGGATGATTTGTGGGTTGAATATTTCCGGTTATCAAGCTAAATAAGTGAGTTCAAATACCGTAAATATATATTTATTTAAGTCAAATACGCCAGTCATGCCTATAACCAAGATCACAACACAATTGTTTCGAGTTTTCGGCCAATTAGCTAATGTTCATTTGCAAATATAAGTACTACATAGTACACATTCAAATAGCTAGTGACTCCGGCTCAAATGAGAATACTTTCTGTGATTGAATTTTTTAGTTGTTTCGATTTCCCTAATGATAAACTTGGTTTTATATACTTAGTTCAAGTTTACAAAAACCATATGAAAAAGATTGAAGAGGTGAGAACATATAGTTCATGCTTCATAGTAATGAAAGAAGTTATTTGAAATGAATAGTTAAAAACGGAAAATTAACTTGGTTCAATGATCCGGTCTTAACTACTTGACTACATAACGGTCGATACACTCAGGAGCAGACCTACCATGGTGGTGGGGGTCGCACCTGCTGCAGCTCAATGTAACGCGCGTATTGGAAAATAATTTTTTAAGTTTTTTTGTAAAATGTTGCCTCTAAAATAAATTTTACATTACCCCAAAAATATACGTTACCTCAAAAAAAATTTTACGTTACGACATTACGTTGCTCGAAAAATAGTTATCGAACTCGAACTTAACTAATACTAACCCAGTACCCAACCCAATTACCAAAATCCCAAACCCAAAGTCCAAACCAAACCCCCAAACAAGTAAGCCCAAACCAACCCACCACAACCCCCGAACACCTAAAAAAAAATCGTGTTTGTCTTCTTCTTTATCCAAACCACCCAAACGCCCAAACCTGAAACCCTAACCCAAAAAGTCAACAGTCGACCGTCTCCGCCCCCTGCATCCCCGTATCAAAACATCTTCAAAAAAAATAGTCAAGACTTCTTAGAAGTGCCTAAATTGATAAACGGAGCAAAGCGAGCATTGAATAATCTAAGACAAAACGGGTTTCATCAAATATTTGCAAATGTGACATCTTTTTGTGAAAAAAAATAAGATTAAGATGGTAGAAATGTCAGAAAGTTTTCCTAATCAAAGAAACCGAAAGAATGTCATTACTAACCGACATCATTTTGAAGTTGAAGTTTTTAATGCGGTTTTGGATTTGCAAATTCAAGAACATGAAAATCGATTCAATGCGGTATCAACTAAGTTGATAGAAAATATGTCGGGTTTAAATCCTTGTGATTTGTTTTCTAAGTTTGACATACCTAAAATAGTAGCATTTTTTTAGATTTATCCGAATGATTTTTGTGAAGAGGAAAGAGGGTGTCTTTCGGGTGATCTTACGGTATTTTGTCACACATTAAAAGAAGATGATAAATTTGCAAAATTAAATGGAATGTGTGACCTTGCTCTTGTAATGGTGGAAACCGGAAAACATAAAGTAAACGAAGATAACGTAATGAATCGATTTCAAACTTTCAAAAACCGAATACGCGAAATCTAATAGGTATGTGTGTAATTTTATCTATTATCATGTTTTTATTTTTATTTCGTTTATATTATATGAAACTATGGCAAAAAAAAAATTGAACGCTAATGCTAATTTTTTTTTTCTAGATCTGCCATTGGATACACTTGTTGTTTGTGTGTAAGTAAATTAATAATAAGTGATCCACACATCAGTAGAAAATATGTGCGTGACAAAGGATCCAAATATGCAAAGTTGAGTCTAGGAAGGTGATTTGTATTATATAACTTGATAAAAAGTAGGTCTTGGAGGTGGAGGGAAGAATGTTCAGGAGTTGTGTAGCCATTAGTGTTGGTAATGTACATATTTCAAGTCATAAGTCGGTGAACTTGGGGGATTAATAGTGACAAGTTGGTTAAGTTTTCTAATTATATTTGGTAATATCTTGGCTAGCAAGTTTGGCTTAAGAGTTGTTTGGTTGATTAAGTGCTAAATCATTAAGATGTCTGAATGGTTAAAAGGTTTTGAATGATTAAGTGCTGAATGGTTCAACTATACACCAAGTCTGAATGATTCAGCTCTTAACCATTCAATTCAGAGCCTTTTTTAAGTTGAAACAAACAGTCTGAATGATGAACCATTCAGAGCTGAATGATTCAGAGCCTCATTAAGAGGCTACCAAACAGGCCCTTAGTCTATACAAACCAAGTTAGGGTTAGACGTTACTAATAAGGGATAAGAGAAACCGAGTTATGGTTATAGAGTCTGTAATAAGTTTTTGAGTTATATTTTCTGATTAATATATTGGAGAGTTAGAGGATGTTTGAGATTGCTTATTTAACTCGAAAAGTGTTTTTGGTCAGAAATGCTTATTGAATTATGACTTTCTAAAAAGGAGTTTCTAAAAAAGTGTTTGGATTAGCTTTTGTGATGGGAAAAACCAATAAGTCAATAAGTCCTTTTATTAAAAAGTGTTTGGCTTAGCTTATTGTGAAAATTGGTTGTATAAGTGGTAGATTTGTAAATTTTATTCCAAAAGTCAAAACCAAAAGTGCTTCTGTGGTAGACAAACAACTTATTGGCTTATTCGCTTTTTGAAAAAAAAAACCAATAAGTCAATAAGCACTTTCTCAACTCAATCCCAAACACCCTTTTATTCGTGTTCTTATTATCGATTCTTGGATTTGAATTGGTATTAGAGCCAAGTTCAAATCATCGATAATCATCACCGATAATTAGCGGCTAAGGAGAATAGTAACGGAGAACAATTCTTGGCTATATGTAGACGAGTCATACTTGCAATCAGGGATGTTCAAGGAGTTCACGTAACCGGTGATTAAAGGGAAGTAGGAAAACGGCCAGGTTTTCGTAACTAGCGATAGCAGAAACAAGAGTGTTGTTCCGTGCATTAGCAGGTGAGTCAAGACCTGCAATTAGAAATTTGGTCGGACTTTGACCCAAAATCAAAGAATCATTTTTTAAAGATAATTGTTGTGAGTTGCGGCAGCTTCTTGAAACAGTTAAAAATGCCATAGATTGATTTTTGGGTGAAAAAAGGTGTGTTATTATATATATATATACATATATATATATATATATATATATATATATATATATATATTACTTTGGTTAAGCAAGTGAGCTTTAACCATTAGCGTTGAGTTTTGTTTTAGTTGGGTAGTTCAATTTAAGGATTTTGAGTGGTATTCGTGAATATATTTACGAGTAAACAGGTTTGGGACTAATTTGTTTATAGTTGTTTCAATGGACTCGAGTAAAGGGGTCCTACTCTGTTAACTTACTAGAGACAAGGTAAGAGCGCGGAAGGTGATACATCATGGGGTATGAGAATGAAGGCGATCTTTAATGTGTATGGAGTTTGGGATCAAAATTGAACAAGGAACTACTTCAGATGCGAAGAAAAACCATATGGCGATAGCATTGTTGTTTCTGGTGATACCCGAATAAAAGATTTTACAAGTCGGTAATTTAGCTACAGCCAATGAGATATGGGATGCGTTAAAGACCTGAATCTCGGGGCTGATAGGGTTAGAGAAGCACGGTTATAAACACTAATGTTAGATTTTGAAAACTTAAAGATGAAAGATCAGAGTTCAGTTGATGAGTTTGCAAGTTTGTTATCCGGGTTGACATCAAAATCGACTTCTTTGGGTTCCACGACTGATGAATCCAAACTCGTGAAAAAGTTTCTAAGCAGACTACCAAGGAAGTTCATTCATATGGTTGCTTCGATCGAACAAGTTGTTGATTTGAAGACGATTACTTTTGATGATGTGGTAGCACGACTAAAAGCATATGAAGAACGGATAAAAGATGAGGAGACTCGGGAGAACAACCAAGGTAATATGATGTTTACTAAAACCAAGTCCTCACGTAATAGTTGAAACAGTAAATCGTATAAAGGGAAAATAGGGGACCAAGGTAGAGGCGAAGACCGGGATGATGAGATTAAGGTGGAAGTCAAAGTCGAGATGGTCAAGATCACAACTCAAAGAAGAACGGTCAAAGGAGAACCAATGATCGTCATAAGGTGAAGAAGGACAGATCACATGTTCAGTGCTACCGTTGTGATGAATTCGGCCACTTTGCGTCAGGGTGTTCAGATCATTTTAAGAAACAAGAAGAAGCTAACTTTGCTGAAACCAACGATTTGGATCAATCTTTATTTATGATGAGGTGTGATCAAGAGACGTTTTTTATTGATGAAGAATGGGTGATTCCTAAGCGTTTTCAGACCGAGCAAACAGAGAAAAACACTTGGCATTAACACAACGGAGCATCGAATCACATGATGGGTGATGTATTGCAAAATACATCTGTTTTCGGTCTATAGTTTATATTATTTTTGAGTCAGTTTGTATCGTTTTTGTGGTACTTTCGTATTCTATTTATTATTTGGTGTTGCACGGGAGTCCGGACAAGAAAGGAAGTAAAATGGAGCTTAAACGAGAAAAAACGAGCCTCCGGACGAGTCGCGGTTGATCGGGAAGTAAAAAAATGGAAAATTTGGAAGTTTTGTCCCGTCGAGCTACGCGACGGGTTTGGCACTTTTTCGTCGCGCTACGTGACGGTGTATTTTCCCTTCTGAAAGTCCATCGCGCTACGTGACCAGATATCATCAAGCCCGTCACGCTACGCGACGGGAGTAATTTCGTGAAAAAGTTGTTTTTTGGCCCAATCTCGATTTTAAAAACCCTAGGATGGCCATTAGTCGATTTTATCATCACTTTTGACGAAAAGAAGCTGCTCTGGAGCACTAGGAGGTGAGAGAAAGGCCAAGGGTCAAGATTTTGAGCATTTGGATCGAGAGTTTCGGGTTTTAATCATTCGGGTTCTTCGTTCCTTTGTTATTTTGAGTTGCAAACTATGTTTCATGAACTTAGAATTGATTTTATTCCTGTTTTGAACATGTTTATTGGCTAGACTTTCATTACTACTTAGGTTATGATGAATATTCATGATTGAATGAACGTTTTTTTTTGGTTTTTTGGAACTTTGACTATGGGTTGATGATTTAGTAAAGACTTTGATTATTTTTTGATCTGGTGTATATGCGTACCTAGTTTTGCTCAATTGATAATTATTTACTCCACTTGCGTTTTTGTGAATGTCTTTCATGTATGAATGCGTGTTAGGTTGTGGACTTTGTGTTAGCAACTAGTTTATGGTAAAATGCTAGTGTTTTCCATAGGAGTGGTTTTTGTTAATTGGGTAGTTCTAGGTATTCTTCCAATTCCAATAGCTGTAAGGTGCGGGATTGTCGATATGTCTAGGGTGTTAAATTGCTAGATCTAGATGCTTTGTAAGAAGATCTTCCTAGTTTCCTTACCACTACTTGCGTATCGAGTCAGGTCAGGTTTTCTATAGTTACCTCTTGCACTCTTAGTGTAGTGAGGCTTTCGCGCTGTAAGGTAGACTGTCTAGCGGGTACTTTATCATCAGAGTAGGTAAGCCTGTAAGGGTAACCTCTCAATCGGTAGTTTAACGGCTTATAGGTAACCTTAGGTTTCTCCTTGAGAAGGGTCGAGGGTTCTCTAGTTTATCCTGTAAGTTTAGTATCTAAAGATCCCGGTTCCATAACCATAAAAGTCCGTCAGTCATGAGTAGGATTCTAACCTAGGTAGTATTTTCACCATCATTTGAATTTGGTTCAGCTCAGTTCACGTCTTAAGTTCAGTTTAGTTTATTTTAGTTAACCTTTATTTTTCTTGAATTTAGTTTTTAGTAAACCCCCCTCTAAAATAATAAATAGTTTTATTTCAGTTTAGATAAGTTTTCGAGTCTAGTTACCGTCTTCCATTAGAGTCTCGTGGGTTCGATATCCGGACTTACTTTAGCTATACTAGAGTCGATAAGTTCACTTGTCTGTCAGTAGTTTAGTTTTAGGAATCTAAAGTATTACTAGGTGTCTAGTTTTAGGATTAATTTAGTTATTTTTATTAAACTACTTTTAGCACATCAAGTTTTTGGCGCCGTTGCCGGGGACTCTTGGCGATTGTGTTAATTAGCTTTGATTGAACTTATCTGAAATATCTGTGCTATTTGTTATTTTTATTTCAGTTAATTTTTAATTTTTATTTTTATTTCGAGTCTTTTCTATTTTTCTTAGTTTCTTCTATCTGTTATTCTCTTACCTCTTTTATTGTCTACTCTGCAGTTTTATGACAGTTACTCGTTCAAGGAGCAAGTCAGCTGCTGAAGTTAAGCTTGAAGAGGTAAGTTCTTCTAGCTCTTGTTCTTCTAGGTCATCTTCCCCACCACCCAGTTCACCACCAAACCTTTCCCAAATGGCTGAGCGTCGGACTGTCCACCAACAATCCACCCAGGGTTTTACGGGAGTTAACTCCCCTATTACCATTCCAGCCATAAATAATGATGGGTTCTGGCAGATACCCTCCTACATCATGACGGCCATTGCTAACACCTGTCAATTCCACGACCGCGATGATGAGGATGCCCCGGCCCACATAGCCCGTCTGTCCCGCATCCTAGCTACCTTTAAGCTACAGGGTGCCACAGATGATGCTAAATTCCTCCACCTGTTCCCCTTTTCCCTTGCTGGTCGAGCCGCCACTTGGCTCGACTCTCACCCTACTGACACTTTTACCACCTGGGATGCTCTTAAAGAAGCTTTTCTGAATATGTACTTTTCACCTAGCAAGGCATCCCGCCTTCGCGATCATATCCATCCGTTCCGAATGGAACCAGATGAGCCTTATTATCTTGCATGGGAGCGTTTTCAAAACCTGCTTAGCAGGTGCTCCCAACATGGTCTGACTGATTGGGCCCTTGTAGAGAAATTCTACAATGGCTTAACTTATGAGGCAAAGAACCGCTTTGATACTTCTGCAGGCGGCCACATGATGGGTAAGAAAACTGCGGCCGAATGCAATGACTTATTTGAAAGTTTTGCCCAAACAGACCTTGAGCAGCGGACTTTACTCAGGAATTCCATTCCTGCACCTAGTACCACCTCACCAGCTCGAGGTGTTCACCAAGTCACATTGGATACTAGTGTGGCTGCTGCTTTAGATGCATTAACTAAGGAAGTGAAGGAGTTGAAGTTGAAATCTGAAAAGTGTGAGATGTGTAGAGGAGGGCATGCTACTTCTGAATGTCCTTTAATTCATCCGGATGAGCAGGTGGATTTTGTAGGCGGTCAAAACCGCGGGTTAAATAACTCTTATGGAAATTCTTACAACCCAGGTTGGAGGAATCATCCAAACTTCAGCTGGAAATCTTCTGGTAATCCCCCTGGTTTCTCCTCAAACTCCACTCATAACCAGGGGCAGGCTCAATATTCTGGAGGAAATTCAGGTAATAAGGTAGGTTAGGGTATTGAGGGTGGTTTGGGTAAAATAAAAGAGCTTTTAACCCAGTTAGTAGCTAAAGATGCCCACACCCAGAAAACTCTAGCAGAGCATGACACCTTGTTGAAAAATAACTACTCTGCATTTTTGGATCTTCAGCGTACTGTTGGTGATATTGCTAGGCGGTTGGAAGAGCGGCCCTAAGGACAGTTCTCGGGTAGTACTCAACCCAACCCAGCCGCCCAACTGAAAGCAGTCACCACTCGTAGTGGTAGAGGAGCAGAGAGAGTTAGTGAGCAGGTAGAGACTGAGGTAGAGGAGCAAGTAGATGAGGAGATAGAGATAGAGGCTTCTAGTAGGGTGAAACCTAGGCTAGTCCCAGTAAGTACCGCACCAAATAGTGAGCCTCAGATAGAGAAGGTTGTAGGTAGGACACCCACACTAATTAGGCCTACCCCTGAGATTGATCCTTCTCGTCTTCCATACCCAGCCCGCCTTAGGAACCAGAAATATGCTAAGGAGTATGGACATTTTCTAGATATGTTTAAGCAGCTTAAAATCAATCTTCTGTTCATTGAGGCCCTCCAGCATATGCCTAAATATGCCAAATTCCTTAAAGATCTTCTGAAAAGGAAAGATAGGCTGGGGGAGGTCTCAAACATTCCATTGACTGCGGGATGTTCTGCGGTGGTTTTGAACAAGCTACCGGAGAAATTGACAGACCCCTGGATTTTTACAATCCCGTGTATGTTTGGTAGTGACACTCAAAACCACGCGTTGGCAAACTTAGGTGCTAGTATCAACCTGATGCCTTATTCTCTTTATGAGAAACTAGACCTAGGTGACCTGACCCCAACGTGCATGACTTTATCCCTCGCTGACCGATCGGTCAAATATCCACGGGGCATTGTGGAAAACTTGTTGGTGAAAGTTGATAAATTTGTTTTCCCCGTGGATTTCGTTATTCTTGACATGGAGGTAGACAACAAAGTACCTCTAATTCTAGGTCGTCCGTTTCTGCGTACCGCCAAGGCACTCATTGATGTCTTTGACGGGAAGATCACTCTACGCGTAGGAGATGAGACGGTCACATTTGAGATCGTCAAATCCATGAGATACCCTGGTAGTCAAGACGATTTTAGCGGTCCCACTGACTCGGTTTATTTCATAAATTCTTTTATCTCTCATGTGGACCGATATCTTGACTACATCTGTGGAGCTGATTTGGTCATTGAGGACCATGATGAGGAGTTAGGTTCGTTTGAGGATGAAGCCCCTTTGTTTCCTGAGGCATTAGAGATTAGTGAGGTTCGTGAGGAGAGTAGTAAACCTTCATTAGAGACACCACCGCCTTTAGAACTTAAGGTTTTACCCTCTCACTTAGAGTATGCCTACTTAGGGGAGAAAGCTTGTTTGCCCGTCATTATTTCATCTAAACTGACGGAGGAGGAGAAGATTCGGTTGCTTGATGTGTTGAAGGCACATAAGCAAGCCAGTGCATGGAGGCTCTCTGACATCAAGGGCATCAGCCTCACCTACTGTACCCACAGGATACTCATGGAGGATGATTATAAGCCTGTGGTGCAGCCTTAGAGACGCCTAAATCCAAACATGCAGGAAGTAGTTAGGAATGAGGTTCTTAAGCTTATGGATGCTGGTGTAATCTATCCCATCTCTGATTCCCCGTGGGTGAGCCCGACTCAGGTTGTCCCTAAGAAAGGAGGGATGACTGTGGTCACTAATGAGAAGAATGAGCTCATTCCCACTCGTACTGTCACTGGTTGGCGTGTCTGTATTGACTACAGGAGACTGAATGACACCACCAGGAAAGACCATTTTCCTCTCCCGTTCATTGATCAGATGTTGGAGCGTTTGGCAGGGCAGCAGTTTTACTGTTTCCTTGACGGATTTTCAGGTTATTTCCAAATCCCCATTGCACTGGAGGATTAGGAGAAGACCACCTTTACATGCCCCTATGGCACTTATGCGTATCGCCGCATGCCGTTTGGGTTATGTAATGCTCCAGCCACTTTTCAGCGTTGCATGATAGCTATCTTTCAGGATATGATTGAGACATCTATGGAGGTTTTCATGGATGATTTTTTGGTTTATGGTAGCTCTTTTGATGTTTGCTTGGTTAACTTAGAGAGAACGCTAGAGAGATGTGTAGAGTCTAAGTTAATGTTGAATTGGGAAAAGTGTCACTTTATGGTGACTGAGGGGATAGTTCTAGGACATAAGATTTCTAGGGATGGTATAGAGGTTGATAGGGCTAAGATTGACACCATTAGTAGGCTCCCACCTCCGACCAATGTCAAGTCCATCCGTAGTTTTCTTGGTCATGCGGGCTTCTATCGTAGGTTCATTAAGGATTTTTCCAAAATCACTCGCCCCATGACCCGTCTTCTTGAGAAAGACGTTCCATTTGTCTTCGATGAGGAGTGTCTTAAGGCTTTTGAGTTTTTAAAGGAGCAGTTAGTGAGTGCTCCTATCTTAGTTTCACCCGACTGGAGCTTGCCTTTTGAGCTCATATGTGATGTGAGTGACTACGCAGTCGGGGCAGTCATAGGGCAAAGGCGTGACAAACACTTTCATCCTATCTATTACGCCAGTAAGACCCTAAATGATGCTCAGGAGAACTACACAACCACCGAGAAAGAACTCCTGGTGGTCGTGTTTGCTTTTGAGAAATTTCGTTCTTATCTCGTGCTCTCTAAGACCACCGTTTTTACTGATCACTCGGCTTTGCGGTTTCTTTTCGCAAAGAAGGACAGCAAACCTCGTCTAATTCGGTGGATTCTTTTGCTTTCTGAGTTTAATATTGAGATTAAGGATAAACGGGGAGCAGAGAATGTGGCTGCAGATCACCTTTCTCGTTTAGAGGATCCTAGTAGAGAGGAGATTCGTGAGGAGGCGATTGGAGATAAATTCCCTCATGAGTCCATAGATTTTGTTGAGGCTGAGAAGCAAGGTATGCCATGGTTCACTAATTTGGCAAATTATCATGCTCATAGGATGTTGGTAGAGGGTATGAATACCCAACAGCGTAGGAAGTTTCTTAGAGAAGCTACTAAGTATGTGTGGGATTATCCTTTTCTGTTTAGAATAAGAAGTGATAGGATCTTGAGGAGATGTGTTAGTAGAGAGGAGGGTTTAGAGATCATTAGGCATTGTCATGAGAGTCTCTATGGAGGGCACCATGCTCATCACACTACAGCTCAGAAGGTCTTTGATAGTGGTTTTTATTGGCCTTCAGTGGTGAAGGATGCCCTCGATTTCGTAAGGCGGTGTGATGCTTGTCAACGCACCGGAAATATTTCATCCAAGGATGAGATGCCTCAGAACCCCATTCAGGTTCTTGAAGTTTTTGATGTATGGGGCATTGATTTCATGGGACCGTTCCCCATTTCTGGAGGGAACTGGTACATCCTCGTGGCCATTGATTATGTTTCCAAGTGGGTGGAAGCGCAAGTTTACCTACTAATGATGCCCGAGTGGTGGTGAAATTTTTGAAGAAGTTGTTCACTCGTTTTGGTACTCCTAAAGCTCTTATTAGTGACCGTCGCACGCATTTCTGTAACACCTTGATGGAAAACAAGCGGTCAAGTGGAGAATCCGAACCGAGGAGTGAAGAGAATCCTTGAGAAAACCGTTGGGAAAAGTCGGAAGGATTGGTCCGACAAGCTAGATGATGCGCTTTGGGCATTTAGAACTGCATACAAAACACCGTTAGGCACTACTCTGTTTATGATTGTCTACGGTAAAGCATGTCATCTCCCCCGTTGAGCTAGAACATCGAGCTCTTTGGGCCCTTAAGGTGGTTAATCTTGATTTGACCGAAGCAGCGAAGCGACGCTACTTTCAACTTCATGAGTTAGAGGAGCTTCGAGATGCAGCGTATGCGCGATCTTTGAATATTAAGGAAAGAACTAAAGCGTTGCATGATAAAAGATTGAAAGGTGTGAAGGAGTTTAAGAAGGGTGATCAGGTGCTTTTATATAATTCCTGTCTGAAGTTATTTGGAGGAAAGCCCAAATCTAAGTGGGCGGGACCGTATACGGTGAAGGAAGTGTTCCCGTATGGCACCATTGAACTACTACACGTTGATGAGGGAAAAACATGGAAGGCCAACGGTCATAGGTTGAAGCACTACATTGGAGGACCGTTAGACACGAGCGAGAGTGAGGAGACTCCTCTCGAAATTCCTGAGCAGATGAGTACTTAGAGTTCTTGGGTGAAATCCCAAGTGTAGAGTTTGTAGATGTTCATTTTCTTTGTTTTTATAGCTTACTTAGTAATTTTCGGTTTTTTTTTTGTCGTTTCTTCGGTTTGTGTTTTGTGTGTCGACATCATCTTGCAGGAATTCATAGCTAAATCGCAGAAGGGAACACCGAGAAAACAAGTACAGATAAGTGTTTTATCAAAAATTTTGCTAGATATAAGGTTTGGGAATGGTGGGGAAAACACACAAAAATTTTCTAAGGCAAAAAAGGTGAAAAAGGCTTAAACTTTCTGACCAAAACACCCCTTCGCGCTGCGTGACGGGGTTGGAAATTTTGGTCACGTAACACGACCAAAAAAAAAAAATTAACGAGACCTCTGCTTCTTCTTCTCCTCCTCTACACTTCTTCACCATAACCAAAACCCTTCACCTCCACCTCCCTCAACCCTCCAATCCGCCTCCTTCACCAAAACCAACGCCCCCCACCCTCTGCAAACCCACCAGCCCATACCTCCACCGCACCTCCATCCAACGCCCAAACCACCCATACCCAGAACCCAACCCCTGCTCACCCGCCACACCCCAACCTACCCCCACCCTCTGCACCTCCGCCGCACCACCATCCCTCCTCCACCCTGTACCCTGACCCGCCGCTGCCCTCCAGCAAAAACTCCACCCTGTACCAATCACCCAAACCTCTGCCGCCCCCTGCACCCTCCATCCTCGCCACCCTCTTCCCGATCAATAACCACCCTGCTCCGCCTCCATCCACCACCCCCCTCCGCCGCACCAACCACCGGACCCAAACCCTCCTCCTAAAACCACCGTAATCTCAACCACCTCCCTCAATCCTTCCACTCCACCACCCGACTTTACACCAGCCAACTCCAGCCACCAATAACCAACCACCATCAGCCGCCCTAAAATCCAAACCAGGTCATCCATCCGGTCACCACACACCCACTTCTAACAATTTTTCTGTCCTTAATCGGCTCGACAGGTATGGGTTCTTGCACTCGACTAGTGTACTTTTTTGTTCTATATCATGTTTTGTTTTGTTTTATGTGTTATCATCGTATCGTCATAGCTTTTGTGTTGGTCACATTTTGATGGTACTGCTTAGATTGTGTTAGTAGTGTCGCGTCTCTAATGTCGTTTTCTTATAGTCGTTGATGTGTTTGGAATTAGGTCGTAATGGCGTGTTATTAGTGTTTTGTTTAGATTGTGTTGGTCTTGTTCTGTTGGGATTGTGTTGTTTGTTTCACATCTTTGGTGTCGTTAGTCTTGTATTCATTGTTTTGTTTGGGTTTGTGTCATAGTGTCGTTGTTTTGGTCATTGATAATGTCCTTTGGTCGAGTCATAATAGTATTTAGTTGAGTTATACTTAGGTCGCTAGTCCGTTAGGGTCGCGTCTTTTGTGTCGATTATGGTCTTTATTGCCATGTGTTGGGATTATGTCATACTATTGTTGTCGTTTTTTAGGTACCCAATGGCCAACACTCCCCCGTCTAAGGGGAATTTACCCCGAATCAAATTTTACCAAAACTATTTGTTTTCTCAATTCTGTCTTTCGGGTCGCCATTTTGAATCAATTAGGCACTTGTACTTAATTGCGGACAATTAAAGTTCTGGGACGGGGTAGTGTACTTTTAGTCGTTTTTGTTCATCCTAGTGTCACGACAGTGTCACGACTGTATGTCGAGTCTGTTTTAGTTAGTTTAAGTCTTCTTTGAGTCATTAGATTTACTAGTATGCTATTCACAGGTATAAGACCTCCTCGCTCGTACTCAATCTCAATTCGGGCGAGGTTTGGGTCTAGAATTCGATAAGTTGTAAACGGTAACCCACTTTTCGAGTTGTATTTTTTTTATTTATTTCGGTCATGACCGCGAAAGAAATGCTATACGGTCGTATTTTATATATATATATATATATATATATATATATATATATATAAATAGATTGTGATTACTAATGCTTGCTTGTTTGGGTTTAACGTTGTTTTGCAGGCATGGCAGGTGAGTCGTCGGCTCGCGCTGGTCAAAAACGGAAGAACGCACCCGCATCACCCCCAAGGCAGGTACCAGCACAGCAGAAGAATGCTCGAGAAAAAAATCAGAGACGCCGAGAGATTCTATATTCGACACCGGAGACACTCACAATATGCACAAGAGAGGACCTCAGGCGGCATACCATCCTACAGTTTCAGGAAGGTACCAAAGAAGCAGAAAAGTGTGATGTTTTGGTTGATACGGAGATTTTAGTACCACGCACGATTGACTGGGATTGGCTACATACAGTGGGTCAGCGAGAGAGAATTGAGGGATTGCTGGGGCCTAGGTTTAAGCGGGTGTTAAATTGTGATAAAGAACAGTATGAGGAGTTGATCATTGAATTTCACTCTACATTTAAGCATAAGGAAGGCACATTTGCCGAGCGGGATGCAGTGTCGTTTTCTCTGGGTAGGGTACTTCATGAAATGTCTATACCTGATTTCGCCGTGGTTAGTGGAATCTACACGAGTGAGGAGGTTGCGACTCCAGGTTTCTTGACTAGTTTGAGAGGAGCTTATAAGGTGGAGAAAGAGCATAGTTTGACAGTGCATGATTTAATTGAGTTTTAGGATACCATTGCTATTACACCGTTTTTTAAAAATTTGGCTGGAACAGATATTCGGGATCCGGTTTATAGGTATATACTTAAGATTTTGTCATGTACTTTGGTGGGTAGGAAATCAGGAGAGAATAAGGTGAACTGGATAGAGCTTTTCTGCTTGTTATGTATGGTTCAGGGCCGAGAGGCCAATTTAGCTTTATGTGTTGGCTTGTTCTTTTGCTAGGCCAAGGAGGGGAGGAGACCGGGCTGCTTTAGACATGGGTCCATATATTACTGTTTTAGCGGAGAATTTGAAGGTTTTTAACAGGTATAAAAAGAGTTATTTAGTGGAGGGGCCAATGGCAAAGTATTTTGGAGAGAAAGAGCTTAAGCAGGCAGGCATTTTAGTATCGACTGATCCTGTGGAATGGGACACAGTCATCCCAGGTCCACAGGTACCACCACCCGAGGGGTCAGCAGCAGCTGAGGCACTCCAGGCCGGCATCCCTACTCGTTTACAGAGACCTAGGCATAGGAGAGAGTTGCCTGGTCGTCAGTATCCTCTTAGAGAGCCACCTCCAGTACCATTAACTTTAAAGGCACTTTGTGAGAGGACAGATAGGCAGTATTTGGAGTTACGAGAGTTGATTGTTGCAGGTCATCGCAGACAGGAGGACATGTGGAGGTGTACGATGGGAGCAATGAACCTTGCTATTCTAGACATTTTCAGAGCCCCAGAGCCGCATGTGCCGCAGGATGAGCCACCAGGTGGAGCTGATGAGACTTAGTGTGGGGATGGAAGTGCAGCATGGTCACTGGTTTAGTATTTTCCTTTATTTTTCTTTTATCTGATGTTTTGATTTGATCATGGTCTGTACTAAACTTGATATATTTTGATACTTTGGGTACTGGGATGGTTGGTTGGTGATGTTTTGTTTATATATATATATATATATATATATATATATATATATATATATATATATATATATATATATATATATGGTGGTTTATGGTTTGTGAGTGTGGTTTAGAATGATAAGCCGCTTTCGTTCGTGTGTGGGAGTTTGGAATTGTTTGCTGAGCACGTTCGAATTGGAGGGCATTTTTTTTTGGATTAGACTGGCACATGACAGTCTCGCTATATTTCCAGCTAAGTCTTTTCCTTTTTATCTTTTCTTTTTCTTTTTGTTTAGTGATGTGCTAAAAGTAGTTTAATAAAAATAACTAAATTAAACGTAAAACTAGACACCTAGTAGTACTCTAGACTCTCTAAAACTAAACTACTGACAGGCAAGTGAACCTATCGACTCTAGTATAGCTAAAGTAAGTCCGGATATCGAACCCACGAGACTCTAATGAAAAACGGTAACTAGACTCGAAAACTTATCTAAAACTAAAACAAAGTGATTTATCAATTAAAGGGGGGGTTTTACTAAAAACTAAATTTGCAATACAATAAAGATTACCTAAGGTTAACTATACTTAACTAAAAACGATAATTGAGCTAAGCTAATTTCAGATGATGATAAGACACTACCTAGACCAGACTCCTAACTATGCCTGATAAGCTTCTATGGTTATGGAACTGATTTGGAACCGGGATCTTAAAGTACTAAACATCAAGAATAAACTAGACACCCTCGACCCTTCTCAAGGGGAAACCCTAGAATATTGTTGTGCTGTTAAACTACCGATTGGAGTACAAACCCTCACAAGTTCCAAAAAACAATAGAAAAACGCAAATCAAAGCATAGTATTTGTCTTAGTCTAGGTAGCTATAAGAGTTTAGCCACAAAACATCATCAAAACAGAGATTAAAAGGTTCATAATATCAATCAACATGAGTTTGAATGAAAGAAAACTAAGAAACAACTAAACCGAATGATGAACACCCGAGGAAGTCGAAACTCTAGCTTCAAATCTCGAACCTTGCCCTTTTCTTGCCTTGGAATCACCTTTAGCAGCTCTCCAATCGTCCAAAAGTCAAGAATACCTCTTAAAATTTCGTTCTAGGGTTTTAAAATCCGATTTGGGCTTGAAAAACACAATTTTGGGCTTCCTGATGGCAATCGCGTCACGCGACGGGATCCTGGGTAAGTGGTCGCGTGACACGACGCCCTCAAGCTGAACTGCATAGCGCCGCATGACACGACGGGATGCAAGGAAGTCTGTCGCGTGACACGACGGGATGATTTTTCCAATTTTGTTTATTTTTATCTTCTCTTTTCATTTGTGACTCATCCGGGACCTCGTAAAGCACCGTTTATGCATAAATTTGCCTCTTTTGCCATCCGGATTCCTGTGACACATAAAATACTAAATAGAAACCGAAAAATATATATAAACGACACACACTGACTCGATAACGACTCAAAATATGTACAAATAACCGATGTATTTTGCAATACATCAAACATCCCCACACTTATGTTTTTTCGTCCCTGAAAAAGAATTATGCTATGGAATCATAGTTAGGTTTACATCCGGCTTCAAAACATAGGTTACTTAATTAATAATCTACTAACGTGTTGATTGCGATTGCAGGTATACTAATCCTCTTAAACCCAAACCGGTCTCCAAGCCCCTTTTTATTTACGTTAAGTTCATGTTGATTAGTCTATCTAGGGTCTCACTCAAAGGAAGCCACAGTTCCTCCTAATTCCGCCTCAAGCTTATGAAGCTAAAGGAACGACCAATTTGACCATTTCCCAACCGTCTTATGTAGAAAACCAAGAGAATTTAAAATCACTTTTTTTTAAATACTTAACTCAGAGGGTGTGACCAATCCAAGTCGCTATCCCAGTGGCCAAGCACCTTAAGCTTCAGCATTTTTTTTTTTTCAATCTCAGCATACTTAACTCAGAGGGTGTGACCAATCCAAGTCGCTATCCCAGTGGCGAGGCACCTTAAGCTTCAGCATTTTTTTGCTTTGATTTCTAATATATTTTTTTTAAGTGATTAGAAATTCTAACGGTTTTCTACTTATAACGGTGCTTCTTATACTATTTTTGGCGGTTTCGGTCTCCCCGTTTCTCCTAGATGAGAACCCACAAAATAGCCTAACATAATTAATTTATTACTTTTCAAAGGAAACCTTTCTACCGGTTGAGCCTACCCACATATCCCAAATCAGACACGTTTTCAATCAATTTTAATCTCTTATTATACATACTATTTGAAAACCGGACACCTAACTTTACCTATCATCTTCCATATTTTATATAATGCAAACTTCAAAATCAGGGACATTTTTTTTTAGACTCAACTATAACCGACACGGTCCATCCCCACACTTAAATTTTGCATTGTCCCCAATGCAGGAATGGACAACTGACTCAAACACAATAAAATAAAACTGACACTGAACAAAAAGAAAGACAAAAAAGAAAGACAAAAAAGAAAAGATAAAAAGGAAAAGACTTAGCTGGAAATATAGCAAGAATATCATGTGCCAGTCTAATCCAAAAACATGCCATCCAATTCAAACGTGCTCAGCAAACAATTCCAAATTCTCATCAACAAACGAAGCGGCCAAGTATTCTACCAAACACACATAATCACATCATAGCCAACATATATATATATATATAAAGTGCCAACCTGCCAACCCATGTCCCAGAGCATGTCACAAAATATCAAGTTTAGTACAGACCATGATCAAATAAAAACATCATCAAAAGAAAAATAAACAAAAGATATAACCAGATGATCATGCTGCACTCGTATCCCCACACTGCTCCTAATCATCCTGTGGATCCCGCTGCTCATGCTGCTCTGGTGCTCTGAAAAACTCTCGTACGCCCAAATTCAATGCCCTCATAATATACCTGAACGCATCGTCCTGCCTGCGCTAGCTCTCTGCCTGTGCTCGCTGACCCTCAGTAATCAGCTCTCTCAACTCCCTAATCTGCCTATCAGTGCGCTCAGCTAATGCCTCTAGAGTAAGTGGTACTGGTGGTGGCTCTCTGAGAGGATATTGACGACCTGGCAACTCGTGTCTCTGTCGAGGTCTCTGTAATCTGGTAGGGATGCTGGCCTGAAGAGTAGCTGCTGCTACTGTACCCTCTGGAGGTAATACCTGAGGTCCTGGTGTGATAGCTACCCATTCAGGCGGGTCAGTGCTAGTAATGATACTCGCATTCCTCGACTCCTTCAAACCATAATACCCGGGCTTCTTGGGTCCTTTCACTAACTTGTGTTCGGTATACGGCCCAGGCTGCCTCATCACATTCAAGTTTTGAGCTATCTGCGTGATGTACGGGCCCATATCCAAACCTGCTCGCGTCCCACCTCTCCTCGGTCTCGAGAACGACCAAGCCATAACACTAGCCAAATTCGCCTCCCGGCCTTTCACCATACAATATAAACAAAACAACTCAACCCAATTCACTCTATTTTCAGTCGACTTCCTTCCCACCAAAGTGCAACCAAGGACCTTAATAATGTACCTGTAAACGGGATCCCGAATCGCTGACCCTGACAACCCACCTGAGTACGGAACATTAGCAATCGAATTCCAAAATTCTTCTAAATCTGCCTCTGTAATACAATACTCCCTCTCTTCCTTGCTCACACCCCTCAAACTAGTCAGAAACGCGGAAGTCTGGGTCTCCTCCGCAGTATAATAACCTGTAACAACTGCGAACTGGGGAATAGACATCTCATGTAGTACCCTGCCCAGAGAGAATGAAACTGCATCTGACTCATAAAACCCACCCTCTCTGTGTATGTACGTGGAATGTAACTCAATAGTGATCTCCTCATACTGTGGTTTATCACAAGCCAAAACCTTCTTAAACCTGGGGCCCAACAACTTCTCAATCCTGTCCCGCTGCCCAACTTTATCTAAAAGTTCCCAATCTACAGTCCGCGGTGTCAGCAAAGGCAGATCAATCAAAACGTCACACTTTTCTGCTTCTTTTGTGCCTAAAGCAAATTTAAGTAAAGTATGCTCGCGAAGGTTATCACGTTCAACAGTATTATTGTCACACCCTCAAAATCCACTTGCAGAGTTTTACCGCGAGGCGCATGACAAACAAGGATCCAAACCAACGATCACAATAAACAAGTCTAAATGATTATAAATGCAATTTCAAAACATAGTTTAAAATCCCGTTTACAGCGGAAGCTTATTCAAAAACAGTACTCAACAATGAAATAATAGTTCAATGTTTAAACGACCATGCAACCCTAGTAAGACGCCGTGCAGACGCGTGCGCCCTAGTCCAGTCGTGCTACCTTAGCGACCTGAGAAAACATGTAAAAGTTTACGTCAGCACAAAAATGCTGGTGAGTTTACAGGTTTTATGTCCAAGTACCAAGTCCACCTGTCCATACTATAACAAATAGAAAACCAGTATACGCTAGCAAGGCGTACGTTTTGTTACTACCACGATTGGAAAACCATTACTAACGCGAATACCAAAAGTATGCCCGATGTAGTTCCTGTTGTTCCTGTTGTTCCTGTTTGAGACAATATGCACCCGCCGACCCTCCAAGTCGACGAGCGGGGTTGGTCACTCCCAATAGCGCTATTCACATTTCCCCGTTGTGCAAACCCGCACATTCATGGTTCCCCCCGGGACTTCCAAAGATCGTGTAGTACACAATAGAAACCCATAGTATGACAGTAGTTACCAAATAATCGTTTTAACACATGTTTTCTCCCCCGAAAGTATAAAATCAGTTTAAAAGAGGGGCC
The DNA here is from genome assembly GCA_028751855.1 of Ambrosia trifida. NCBI lineage: Eukaryota > Viridiplantae > Streptophyta > Magnoliopsida > Asterales > Asteraceae > Ambrosia > Ambrosia trifida. Next base: position 119,192,024 of record CM054125.1, on the reverse strand, counting down.
GTAAACTCACCTTAAGTTGCGTTACTCCTTAACCCGAGTAAACCCAGCTGCTATGCTAGTCCCGTAAGCGGCGACCTAACATACGACAGTTACAAGTACTTAGACTAATAACCCGCAGGTTAATTAGTCCCTAGATGTCCAGACCATAACCAAGTTCGTTTGAAAACACCGTGACTGTTTAACCGACCCAAAGTACAAGACTCGACAACCCATTGGTGACCCGAGACTCCCCGTGTTATGTTTATGCTCCAAAACATACAATAACGCAAGTACACTTAACATACGTTAACGCACAACAAGTTATAGCACATAGTTCACGTATCACCGAAATACATCCAAATATATGTTACCAAGTCATTAGACATGTTACGGGGTTCCTAGCATGTTACTACATGTTAAATCGGGTCTCGGAATGCTAATATACACTTACAGCAGCAGTACACGCGATTAGGGAGGCTAATCGCATGAATGATCACACGACCAGGGCTAATCGCCCCTAATGTCACGCGACTGGGGCTACTCGCCCCTGATGTCACGCGAGTAGGGCTACTCGCCCTTGATGCCACGCGAGTGGGGCTACTCGCCCCTGTTGTCATGCGACTGGGGCTACTCGCCCCTAACACAGGCGATTAGCAAGGCTACTCGCCTGTAACCTTGCTGTTCCGGTTTTTCGCGCGTTTAACGCTCCAAATCAGATCCAGAACGTGTGTAACTACCCAATATCATCCCAATAACTATTCTAAACATGTTTAAACCAAAATCCTTCGTTTAACCTCGTATAATCAGTCCTGCATGAAATCAAGTAATCCAAACATATACACATAGCATGCAATCATCATACTAACATGCATAACAATAACCCTAATAATCAATTACTGAGATTCCTATCATCATAATATCAATATCAACACTGATCTATCATAATATCATATCAAATCATCATCATGAATCATAAAAACCCTAGCTTTCTAATCATACACACTCATAATGCATGCATATTAGTTATAATCCGATTAACAACCCTTATTGACGATTTTCAGAAAGCTTTTTCGTTTAACAACAGGTCTGGACCCTTAGGGATTGATTAAAAACGTTTATAAAGAGTTATGGATGAAAATCAAACCTTAGGATTATGAAAGAATGATGATTAAAGCTTGAAACCTTGAGTTTTGATCAAAAATCGCCTTCCAGAGGTTGTTTATGTGTTGGGGCGGGTTATGGGACGACTAGGGTTTGTATAATGAAGTTTAGGAGGTTAAGTGTGGTATTTATAGTCGTTTTTAGTCGTCCAGCCCGTAACTAGCGATTCTGCAGCTCCTATACGCGATTAGGAATGCTAATCGCATGAAGGTTCACGCGATTAGGCCTAATCGCCTATACCTTCACACGATTAGCCACCAATCGCCCCTGATGTTGCCTACTCGCCTCCCCTATGGGCGATTAGGCTTCCTAATCGCCTGTAGGGGTTAATCTCGTGTGTTTTGCGCGTTAAACCCCGTTTTAACATATGTTAATTCATATTCACGTACCGACAAGTCACATAATGATTGTAAACACATAACACAAGTAAATACACATATTTACACTCGTTCACCAATTCCCGGGACTCGAGACTCGTATGTTCCGTATGCCCTGACGATCCCACCGATCGTCACCGTTTGTACACTTGGTTAAGGACTGACATCTAACGAACCTCTAGACCAACATCCAATGATCTTCTAGGCTAACCAATAGTTCCCGATTCATAACCCAACTTAACTAACCCAGTTAAGTACAATATACGCGTGACTCGCTAAGGTAGACTTTCATCTAGACAACGTTGTTAACCAAAATTTGCCGGGTGTCACATCATCCCCACGTTAAAAGAATTTTCGTCCCGAAAATTGTACAAGTACCAAAAGAACAAAAGAAATAACGAAGGAAACAAGCAAAAGATAGAAACCAAAAGAGAGATTTACCCGAGTTGTCACATCATCCCCACGTTAAAAGGAATCTCGACCCGAGATTCATTCAGCTGCCGAAGAGACATGTCTCGACTCGAACGCTTCCTTAGGAAAGAGATGAGGATACTTAGACTTCATCTGATCCTCCCGTTCCCACGTATATTCCGGTCCTCGGTCCGAGTTCCACCGAATCTTAACGATACGAATCTTGCTGTGACGCAGGCTACGAATCTTGTAATCAAGGATCTCCACAGGTTCTTCCACAATCCGAAGACGATCATCAACCTTGATCTCTTCTAGTGGAACGATGAGAGACTCGTCAGCCAGACACTTCTTCAAGTTTGACACGTGAAAGACGTTATGTACGTTACCGAGCTCCGTCGGTAGATCAAGTCGATATGCCACCGGTCCAATCCGTTCCAGGATCGTAAATGGGCCGACATATCGCGGATTGAGCTTGCCACGCTTCCCAAAGCGTATGACGCCCTTCCACGGTGAGACTTTTAGAAGTACCTTGTCATTGACTTGGAATTCTAGTGGTTTGCGACGCTGATCAGCATAACTCTTTTGCCGGTCCCGTGCCGCCGCCAACCGATTACGAATCTGTACGATCTTTTCCGAAGTTTCGTACACTAGTTCAGGCCCAGTGAGTTGACTCTCACCCACTTCAGCCCAACAAAGAGGAGAACGGCATTTCCGTCCGTACAGTGCTTCGAACGGAGCAGCCTTGATGCTCGTGTGATAACTGTTATTATACGAGAATTCTACCAACGGTAGATGAGCTTCCCAACCCTTCCCAAAATCGATCACACATGCCCGCAGCATGTCTTCTAAAGTTTGAATCGTACGCTCACTCTGACCGTCAGTCTGTGGATGGTAAGCCGTACTCATGTCTAGTTGGGTACCCAAAGCCTTGTGCAAAGACTTCCAGAAGTGAGAAGTAAAATGGGAGTCACGATCCGAGATAATAGAAACTGGTACCCCGTGCTTAGAAACAACTTCTTTCAAGTAAAGGCGAGCCAAACGATCCATGGTGTCGGTCTCCTTAATGGCAAGAAAATGAGCTGATTTCGTCAACCGATCGACAATCACCCATATCTTGTCGTTCCCGCTTGGTGATTTAGGAAGTTGTGTGACAAAATCCATAGTAATCCGTTCCCATTTCCATTCCGGAATTTCAGGTTGTTGCAGGAGACCCGACGGTTTCTGGTATTCCACCTTGACCTTAGCACAGGTCAAGCATTTGCTCACGTATGAGGCTATGTCCGACCTCATGTTTGGCCACCAGTAAAGCACCTTCAGATCTTGGTACATCTTATCCGAACCAGGATGAATAGAATACCGGGACTTATGAGCCTCATCAAGGACAAGCTCCCGTAGTCCCCCAAACAAAGGAACCCATATACGTTCTGCGAAATAGTGCAGGCCATCAGACCTTCGCTCTAGGTGCTTGTCGGCACCGTGCATGGTTTCAGCTTTAAGGTTTTCCTCCTTCAAAGCTTCCAATTGGGCAGAACGGAGTTGATCAGGTAACGATGAATGGATGGTGAGCTGCAACGCCCGAGCACGACGAGGTTTAGTAGATTCCTTCCTACTCAAGGCGTCTGCTACAACATTCGCCTTGCCAGGATGGTACTTAATAGCACAATCATAGTCGTTCAAAAGTTCAATCCAGCGACGCTGTCGTATGTTCAAGTGTTGTTGGTCGAAAATATGTTGGAGACTCTTGTGATCGGTGTAGATGGTGCATTTGGTACCGTATAAGTAATGTCTCCAAATTTTCAACGCGAATATCACGGCACCCAACTCCAAGTCGTGAGTTGTGTAGTTCTTCTCGTGCACTTTGAGTTGACGAGAAGCATACGCGATCACTTTCTCGCGTTGCATCAACACGCAACCGAGTCCATGAATGGAAGCATCACAGTAGACAACAAAATCATCAGGACCCTCAGGTAAAGACAAAATAGGAGCAGAACACAGTTTAGACTTCAGTTCTTCAAACGCTGACTCTTGTGGTTCACCCCAGTCGAACTTCCTATCCTTCTGAGTGAGAATGGTGAGGGGTTGAGCAATCTTCGAGAACCCCTGAATGAAACGACGATAATAGCCCGCAAGGCCTAGGAATTGCCGCACCTCAGTTGGCGTCTTTGGTGCTCCCCAGTCCTTGATCGCTTCGATTTTAGCTGGATCGACATGAATCCCTAGTTCATTAACCACATGTCCTAGGAATTGAACTTCGCGTAACCAAAAGTCACACTTTGAGAACTTGGCGTAAAGTTGCTCCCGTCGCAAAAGTTCCAAAACTAACCGCAGATGTTCCCCGTGTTCGGTCTCGTTCTTGGAGTAGATCAGAATGTCATCAATAAATACAATGACGAATTTGTCCAGATATGGTTTACAGACGCGGTTCATCAAGTCCATGAAAACTGCCGGTGCGTTCGTGAGACCGAAAGGCATGACCAAGAATTCGAAATGGCCATAACGTGTTCGAAAAGCAGTCTTCGCAACGTCAGCCTCCCTGACGCGCAGCTGGTGATAACCGGACCTCAAATCGATCTTGGAATAATAACTAGAACCCTGAAGCTGGTCGAATAGATCATCAATACGTGGAAGAGGATAACGGTTCTTGACGGTCAATTTGTTCAGTTCTCTGTAGTCTACGCACAATCGGAAACTCCCATCCTTCTTCTTAACAAATAAAATCGGGGCTCCCCAAGGGGAAGAACTTGGCCGGATGAAACCCTTGTCCAAGAGTTCCTGTAACTGACTAGACAATTCCTGCATCTCGGGAGGTGCAAGACGGTAGGGGGCCCGAGCAATAGGAGCAGCCCCTGGTACAAGATCAATACCGAACTCGACTTGACGATGAGGAGGAAGACCAGATAAATCATCGGGAAAAACATCAGGAAACTCGCGTACCACCGGAATGTCGTCGATCTTCTTTTCATCACCAGAGGAAACAGATAAAAGCGCCAATACGGCTGGATAACCCTTTCGAAGACACTTAAGGGCTTTCATGCTAGAGATGATGTTTAGCGGAACACCACCCTTGATACCGTACACGGAAAGGAATTCTCCATCAGGGAGAGGAATCCGAATAACCTTATCGTAACAGACAATCTCCGCGCGATACAAAGATAACCAATCCATTCCTACCACAACGTCAAAACTACCCAAAGGTACCGGCATAAGGTCGATGGGGAACGATAAACCCGACAACTCTAACTGACACTCCCGAAGGACACTAGTAGCCTCAATCGTTTTACCGTCAGCCAACTCAATAACATACTTGGTCTCTAATGGTACAGGTACTACATCTAGCAGTCGACTAACATCCATGGATACAAAACTCTTGTCGGCACCAGAATCAAACAACACGCTAACAGAATGATTATTGAGAAGAAACGTACCGGTGACTGTATCAGGGTCCTGTCTAGCCTCAGCGGCTCCAATGACGAAGGCACGTGCATTTCTGCCGCCGCCCCCGTTGTTCCCATTCCCGTTGTTTCCACCCTGTTTCAGTTTTGGGCAATCCTTCTTGTAATGCCCAGTGTCACCACAGTTGTAGCATCCTTGTTTCCCTGTAGTCCCCTGAGTAGTCGGAGCTGAACTGTTGGTCGGAGCCTGAGTCGATGGAAGTGTAGCCCGACAATCCTTAGCATAGTGCCCAGTTCGCTGGCAGCGGTGACAACGGTTACTATCGCAGTTCCCTTGATGATGGCGTCCACACTTGTTGCATTTGGGCAGTTTTCCCGCATAGCCACCCTGCTTGTTACCCGAAGAAGATGAACCCCCATTATCAAACCTTTTACCCTGCTGTGCAGACCCAGATCCTTTCCCGTCGTTTTCCCACTTGCGCTTGTTGTTCTCTGGAGCCTTAGCAGTCGAACCTTTCGCAGGCAAAATCCCCTCATTCACCTTTAAGTTGGTCATCCTATGGGCCGATCGAACTACCTCCGCATAAGTAGGATGATTTCCAGCAGCCACTAACCCTGCAATTTCCGGTACTAACCCTGAGACATAGTGTTCAATCCTACGATACTCTGGCACGTGCAGATCGGGACACAGCACTGCCAACTCATTCCTCCTCACAGTATACTTCTCGATTTCCGACCCAGTCATCTTGAGGTTCCACACCTCATGCTCCAGCTTCTGTACCTCTTCCCTCGGGCAATACTCACGTTTCAGCAACTGCACAAAGTTCTCCCATGGCATAGCATATGCCTCCCCAATACCCATGTTCTGGGTGATGCCATTCCACCAAGTCAATGCCACGTCCTGAAATAACGCAGCCGAATACTTCACCCGATCTTCTGGAAGACAGTTACACATCAGAAATACCGACTCCACTTTCTCCAACCACCTTAGCAAGCTAACCGCACCCTCAGTGCCAGAGAATTCCTGGGGCTTACAGTCCCGGAACATCTTGTAGGTGCACATGGGTGGGGGTGGGTCAACAGGACCACCTGAAATGAAACGTATGAGAAACCACGAATAACGTAAACAAGGCTCACCAATGAGGCAAAGAAAATGGATAAAACAACTTACCACCACCGTTGTGCCCTACTGGAAGGCAGCTTGGAGCAAGTTGTTCAGATCAGCCTGTGATAGGTTAATACCTCCACCACGACCACCAGCACCACCGCGACCACCACCACGTCCACCATTGCGACCACCTCCACGTCCTCCACGCACTCCAGACATGATTCTGGCAGAAAGAACGAGAAAATTTAGTTTCGCAGTTAAAGATAACCACTAATGTTCACAAGATCAAAGCCAGATCTAATCCAGGACTATCCCCTCAAACCCAGAGCTCACTAGGGCTTCCATGCATTTCGTTTTATGATTTTTTGTGTGCACCCAAAATGATAAAACGCTCTACATGGTCCTCCCAGTGTTCTCCTAGTTCAAAATTCAAATCACCGAACATAGACTCTTAGCTACACACCGTAATACTACGGTAGTTTATGACAAGTGTTTCTATTGAAGTGCGAAAGGGAGATGTCCGAGCCTTGGACAAATCTCAAGAGCACACGAGTTACTCCAACAGACCACACTGCCTAGAAAACAAGTAACCTAACCTAAGATAGAACGGATGATGTAACATAGAAAGACCAATGACTTAGAGACACCCCGACAGGACCATACGTAAACCACTATAACGTTTAGTACCATGTGATCGTCTAGTGTGTGCGACTCGGCTATAGACTAGACTCTACATGCAGTCCTAGTTCACTATAACCATTGGCTCTGATACCAATCTGTCACACCCTCAAAATCCACTTGCGGAGTTTTACCGCGAGGCGCATGACAAACCAGGATCCAAACCAACGATCACAATAAACAAGTCTAAATGATTATAAATGCAATTTCAAAACATAGTTTAAAATCCCGTTTACAGCGGAAGCTTATTCAAAAACAGTACTCAACAATGAAATAATAGTTCAATGTTCAAACGACCATGCAACCCTAGTAAGACGCCGTGCAGACGCGTGCGCCCTAGTCCAGTCGTGCTACCTTAGCGACCTGAGAAAACATGTAAAAGTTTACGTCAGCACAAAAATGCTGGTGAGTTTACAGGTTTTATGTACAAGTACCAAGTCCACCTGTCCATACTATAACAAATAGAAAACCAGTATACGCTAGCAAGGCGTACGTTTTGTTACTACCACGATTGGAAAACCATTACTAACGCGAATACCAAAAGTATGCCCGATGTAGTTCCTGTTGTTCCTGTTGTTCCTGTTTGAGACAATATGCACCCGCCGACCCTCCAAGTCGACGAGCGGGGTTGGTCACTCCCAATAGCGCTATTCACATTTCCCCGTTGTGCAAACCCGCACATTCATGGTTCCCCCCGGGACTTCCAAAGATCGTGTAGTACACAATAGAAACCCATAGTATGACAGTAGTTACCAAATAATCGTTTTAACACATGTTTTCTCCCCCGAAAGTATAAAATCAGTTTAAAAGAGGGGCCGTAAACTCACCTTAAGTTGCGTTACTCCTTAACCCGAGTAAACCCAGCTGCTATGCTAGTCCCGTAAGCGGCGACCTAACATACGACAGTTACAAGTACTTAGACTAATAACCCGCAGGTTAATTAGTCCCTAGATGTCCAGACCATAACCAAGTTCGTTTGAAAACACCGTGACTGTTTAACCGACCCAAAGTACAAGACTCGACATCCCATTGGTGACCCGAGACTCCCCGTGTTATGTTTATGCTCCAAAACATACAATAACGCAAGTACACTTAACATACGTTAACGCACAACAAGTTATAGCACATAGTTCACGTATCACCGAAATACATCCAAATATATGTTACCAAGTCATTAGACATGTTACGGGGTTCCTAGCATGTTACTACATGTTAAATCGGGTCTCGGAATGCTAATATACACTTATAGCAGCAGTACACGCGATTAGGGAGGCTAATCGCATGAATGATCACACGACCAGGGCTAATCGCCCCTAATGTCACGCGACTGGGGCTACTCGCCCCTGATGTCACGCGAGTAGGGCTACTCGCCCTTGATGCCACGCGAGTGGGGCTACTCGCCCCTGTTGTCATGCGACTGGGGCTACTCGCCCCTAACACAGGCGATTAGCAAGGCTACTCGCCTGTAACCTTGCTGTTCCGGTTTTTCGCGCGTTTAACGCTCCAAATCAGATCCAGAACGTGTGTAACTACCCAATATCATCCCAATAACTATTCTAAACATGTTTAAACCAAAATCCTTCGTTTAACCTCGTATAATCAGTCCTGCATGAAATCAAGTAATCCAAACATATACACATAGCATGCAATCATCATACTAACATGCATAACAATAACCCTAATAATCAATTACTGAGATTCCTATCATCATAATATCAATATCAACACTGATCTATCATAATATCATATCAAATCATCATCATGAATCATAAAAACCCTAGCTTTCTAATCATACACACTCATAATGCATGCATATTAGTTATAATCCGATTAACAACCCTTATTGACGATTTTCAGAAAGCTTTTTCGTTTAACAACAGGTCTGGACCCTTAGGGATTGATTAAAAACGTTTATAAAGAGTTATGGATGAAAATCAAACCTTAGGATTATGAAAGAATGATGATTAAAGCTTGAAACCTTGAGTTTTGATCAAAAATCGCCTTCCAGAGGTTGTTTATGTGTTGGGGCGGGTTATGGGACGACTAGGGTTTGTATAATGAAGTTTAGGAGGTTAAGTGTGGTATTTATAGTCGTTTTTAGTCGTCCAGCCCGTAACTAGCGATTGTGCAGCTCCTATACGCGATTAGGAATGCTAATCGCATGAAGGTTCACGCGATTAGGCCTAATCGCCTATACCTTCACACGATTAGACACCAATCGCCCCTGATGTTGCCTACTCGCCTCCCCTATGGGCGATTAGGCTTCCTAATCGCCTGTAGGGGTTAATCTCGTGTGTTTTGCGCGTTAAACCCCGTTTTAACATATGTTAATGCATATTCACGTACCGACAAGTCACATAATGATTGTAAACACATAACACAAGTAAATACACATATTTACACTCGTTCACCAATTCCCGGGACTCGAGACTCGTATGTTCCGTATGCCCTGACGATCCCACCGATCGTCACCGTTTGTACACTTGGTTAAGGACTGACATCTAACGAACCTCTAGACCAACATCCAATGATCTTCTAGGCTAACCAATAGTTCCCGATTCATAACCCAACTTAACTAACCCAGTTAAGTACAATATACGCGTGACTCGCTAAGGTAGACTTTCATCTAGACAACGTTGTTAACCAAAATTTGCCGGGTGTCACAATTATGCTTCTCTGGCTCTGAATACTGAATTGGTTTGCGGGGTGGATCCCGTTTTCTTTTTGCTGCTGCGTGCGAGGAGCCTTCACCTGACATAACTGCAAAACAACTTTAAAGAAACAAGCAAAAAGTTGATTTGGTGTTAGTAAACGACCGTATAGCATTTCTTTCGCGGTCGTGACTGACATGACTGACAACTGGGATTATCAAGAAGATGTGAACCGCGCCTCGCCCGAATGGAGATTGAGTACGGGCGAGGCGGTTCGTGCCTATAAGCTAATGAAAACCCCAGTGACTCGACTCAAGACAAAAATAAAAACTTAAACTCAAATTATGTACACGACACAAGAACAAGTAAAAACTAACTCAAAAATACACATACCCCATCCCGGCACTTTAATTGTCCGCAATTAAGTATAAGTGCCTAATTGATTCAAAATGGCGGCCCGAAAAAACATAATTGATAAAACGATTTGATTTGTGAAAATTTAATTCGGATTGAAAAACTCCCCTTAGACGGGGGAGTTTTTGCCATTTTGTACCTAATAAAAACGACAATAATATTATGACATAATCCCAACACAAAGCAATAACACCACGACACTATAACACTATACCAACGATAACAATGAACTAAACGCGACTTGACTTTAAAGACGCGACACTACTAACACAAAAGATCAAGGTAGAATTCAACTAGACGACATCAAAAATCGACCAAAAGACATTAACAAGGACCAAAACGACACTATGACACATATCCAAACAAGACACAATAACACGACGACACTAACAACGCGACATAAACGATACAATCTCAACCAAATCTGACCAAAACAATCCCACACAAAACACAAAAACGACACGACACTATGACTGCGACACGACTGACATAAACAATAAATGTACAAAAGAAAATTGCAAGAACCATTACCCGGAAGCGCTTTAATCAGAAAGAAAACACAGGTGGTGAGTCAGACGTGGAGTGTGGGTTGTTGTGATGCGGCAGGTGGTGGCTGGTGATGTTCGGAGTTGGAGTGTGGGTTTAATCAGAAGGCTGCGTGAGGGTGGAGGTGGTTTCAGCGTTTCAGGTGGTAGTTGGTGTTGAGGGCGGCGGTGGGGTTTCAGGTGGTGGGGAGGAGGGTGATGGTTGTGGTGGTTTGACGAGGGGTGGTCGGAGGGTGTGTGCTCCGGTGGGTGGTGGCCGGAGGGGGTGGACGACGAAGAAGAAGAGGGGTTGTAGGGGCGGAGGGGCGGTGGAGGCAAAGGTGTAGAGGGAGGGTGGTTGGTGAGGAGAAGGGTTGTAGGGTGGTTTGCAGGCGGTGGTAGGTTGATCGGAGTAGGGTGGAGGGTTTGGTGGTGGTGAGCTGGAAGGAGGTGTGTAGCAAAGATGGGAGGCGAAGAGAGGTTTGTGGAGACGGGGGCGGTGTTGGGGAGGGATAGGGGCGGAGGTTGGTGGAGGGATAGGGCCGGAGGGGTTCGGTGGTTTGATGGTGGTGGCGGGTGGAGGTGGAAAGTGGAGGTAGAGGATAGGTGGTGGCGGGTGGAGGTAGAGGTGGTGTGGGGATGTTAGGGTTTGGTTGGAATGGAAGAAGAAGAAGCAGCAGCAGATGTCTCGTTTTTTTTTTAATGAGACACGCCGCGTCACGCGACCAAGGGAAGGGGGGTGTCATCGCGTAGCACGATGAGTGATTTTTGGCAGAAAGTTTATGGAATTTGGGTCTTTCATGCCTTAGAAAATTTTTTAAGTTTTTCACTTGCCTATTCCAAGACCCAAAATTAATTAAAATTTGACTAACTTACCTTGAGTCCATACATTGCTCATGTTTTTCTCTTCCAATATGGCTATGAATTCCTGCAGTATGACTTCAACACACAAACACAAAACCGAAAAAACAACGAAAAACAAAACAAAAACACATAATTAACTGAAAAATTAACGGAAAATAGACCTCTACAAACTCTACACTTGGGACCTTTCCCAAGGTTTAACCAACTCTCATCCTAAGGGGTCTCGAGAGGAGTTTCCTCCTTCTCTGTCGGGTCTAACGGTCCTCCAATATAAAGCTTAAGCCTATGACCGTTAACCTTCCAAGTGCTTCCATCTGCATCATTTAGTAGTTCGACTGTGCCATATGGGAAAACCACATTAACTGTATATGGACCTGCCCATTTGAACTTAAGCTTACCTGCGAACAACTTCAACCGTGAATTATACAAAAGCACTTTATCTCCCTTTTTAAACTCTTTCACCTTCTTGATACTCTTATCATGCAACTCCTTAGTTTTCTCTTTAATGCTCAATGACCGTGCATATGCTGCATCCCGAAGCTCTTCCAACTCATGAAGCTGGAAAAATCGCCTCTTAGCGGCCTCGGTAAGATCAAGATTACCGCCTTAAGGGCCCAAAGAGCTCGATGTTCTAGCTCAACGGGTAGATGACACGCTTTACCATAAACAATCATAAAAGGTGTAGTACCTAATGGTGTTTTATAAGCGGTCCTAAACGCCCAAAGCGCATCATCTAACTTGTCGGACCAATCCTTCCGACTTTTCCCAACGGTTTTCTCAAGAATTCTCTTCACTCCTCGGTTCGCATTCTCCACTTGACCGCTTGTTTGGGGATGGTAAGCGGTCGATAAACGGTGAGTGACCCCGTAGCGCGCTAACACCTTTTCCATCATGGTGTTACAGAAATGCGTACCACGGTCACTAATAAGTGCCTTGGGAGTGCCAAACCGAGTGAACAACTTCTTCAAAAATTTCACCACCACTCGGGCGTCATTCGTAGGTAGAGCTTGCGCTTCCACCCACTTTGAAACATAATCAATGGCCACGAGGATGTACCGGTTCCCTCCAGAAATGGGGAACGGTCCCATGAAATCAATGCCCCAGACATCAAAAACTTCAAGAACCTGAATGGGGTTCTGAGGCATCTCATCCTTGGATGAAATGTTGCCGGTGCGTTGACAGGCGTCGCACCGCTTCATGAAATCGAGGGCATCCTTCACCACAGTAGGCCAATAAAAACCACTATCAAAGACCTTTTGCGCAGTGGTGTGATGAGCATGGTGCCCTCCATAGAGACTCTCATGGCAGTGCCTAATAATCTCTAGTCCCTCCTCTCTACTAACACATCTCCTCAAAATCCTATCACCTCCTATTCTAAACAGAAAAGGGTCATCCCACACATACTTAGTAGCATCTCTAAGAAACTTCTTACGCTGTTGGGTATTCATACCCTCTACCAACATCCCATGAGCAAGGTAATTTGCCAAATCAGTGAACCATGGCATACCCTGCTTCTCAGCCTCCACAAAATCAATGGACTCGTGAGGGAATTTATCTCCAATCGCCTCCTCACGAATCTCCTCCCTACTCGGATCCTCTAAACGGGAGAGGTGATCTGCAGCCACGTTCTCTGCTCCCCGTTTATCCTTAATCTCAATGTCAAACTCAGAAAGCAAAAGAATCCACCGAATTAAACGAGGTTTGGCGTCCTTCTTTGCGAAGAGAAACCGCAAAGCCGAGTGATCAGTAAAGACGGTGGTTTTGGAAAGCACGAGATAAGAACGGAATTTATCAAAAGCAAACACGACCGCCAAGAGCTCTTTCTTGGTGGTTGTGTAGTTCTCCTGAGCATCATTAAGGGTCTTACTGGCGTAATAGATAGGATGAAAGTGTTTGTCACGCCTTTGCCCTAAAACTGCCCCGACTGCGTAGTCACTCGCATCACACATGAGCTCAAAAGGCAAGCTCCAGTCGGGTGAAACTAAGATAGGAGCACTCACCAACCGCTCCTTCAAAAACTCAAAAGCCTTAAGACACTCCTCATCAAAAACAAAAGGAACGTCTTTCTCAAAAAGACGGGTCATGGGGCGAGTGATTTTGGAAAAATCCTTAATGAACCTACGATAGAAGCCCGCATGACCAAGAAAACTACGGATATACTTGACATTGGTCGGAGGTGGAAGCCTACTAATAGTGTCAATCTTAGCTCTATCAACCTCTATACCATCCCTAGAAATCTTATGTCCTAGAACTATCCCCTCAGTCACCATAAAGTGACACTTCTCCCAATTCAACATTAACTTAGACTCTACACATCTCTCTAGCATTCTCTCTAAGTTAACCAAGCAAACATCAAAAGAGCTACCATAAACCGAAAAATCATCCATGAAAACCTCCATAGATGTCTCAATCATATCCTGAAAAATAGCTATCATGCAACGCTGAAAGGTGGCCGGAGCGTTACATAACCCAAACGGCATGCGGCGATACGCATAAGTGCCATAGGGGCATGTAAAGGTGGTCTTCTCCTGATCCTCCGGTGCAATGGGGATCTGGAAATAACCTGAAAATCCGTCAAGGAAACAGTAAAACTGCTGCCCTGCCAAACGCTCCAACATCTGATCAATGAATGGGAGAGGAAAATGGTCTTTCCTAGTGGCATCATTCAGTCTCCTATAATCAATACAGACACGCCAACCAGTGACAGTACGAGTGGGAATGAGCTCATTCTTCTCATTAGTGACCACAGTCATCCCTCCCTTCTTTGGGACAACCTGAGTCGGGCTCACCCACGGGGAATCAGAGATGGGATAGATTAGACCAGCATCCATAAGCTTAAGAAACTCCTTCCTAACTACATCCTGCATGTTCGGATTTAGGCGTCTCTGAGGCTGCACCACAGGCTTATAATCATCCTCCATGAGTATCCTGTGGGTACAGTAAGTAGGGCTGATGCCCTTGATGTCAGGGAGCCTCCATGCAATGGCTTGCTTATGTGCCTTCAACACATCAAGCAACCGACTCTTCTCCTCCTCCGCCAGTTTAGATGAAATAATGACGGGCAAACTAGCATTCTCCCCTAAGTAGGCATACTCTAAGTGAGAGGGTAAAACCTTAAGTTCTAAAGGCGGTGGTATCTCTAATGAAGGTTTACTACTCTCCTCACGAACCTCACTAATCTCTAATGCCTCGGGAAACAAAGGGGCTTTCTCCCCAACTAACTCTAACTCCTCATCATGGGTCTCAACTAGCAAATCACCCCCACAGATGTAATCAAGACATCGGTCCACACGAGAGATAAAAGAATTTATGAAGTAAACAGAGTCAGTGGGACCACTAAAATCGTCTTGACTACCAGGGTATCTCATGGATTTGACGATCTCAAAGGTGCCGTCTCATCTCCTACGCGTAGAGTGATCTTCCCGTCAAAGACATCAATGAGTGCCTTGGTGGTACGCAAAAAAGGACGACCTAGAATTAGAGGTACTTTGTCGTCTACCTCCATGTCAAGAATAACGAAATCCACGGGGAAAACAAATTAATCAACTTTCACCAATCAAGTTTTCCACGATGCCCCGTGGATATTTGACCGATCGGTCAGCAAGGGATAAAGTCATGCGCGTTGGGGTCAGGTCACCTAGGTCTAGTTTCTCATAAAGAGAATAAGGCATCAGGTTGATACTAGCACCTAAGTCTGCCAACGCGTGGTTTTGAGTGTCACTACCAAACATACACGGGATTGTAAAAATCCCGGGGTCTGTCAATGTCTCCGGTAGCTTGTTCAAAACCACCGCAGAACATCTCGTAGTCAATGGAATGTTTGAGACCTCCCCCAGCCTATCTTTCCTTTTCAGAAGATCTTTAAGGAATTTGGCATATTTAGGCATATGCTGGAGGGCCTCAATGAACGGGAGATTGATTTTGAGCTGCTTAAACATATCTAGAAAATGTCCATACTCCTTAGCATATTTCTGGTTCCTAAGGCGGGCTGGGTATGGAAGACGAGAAGGATCAATCTCAGGGGTAGGCTTAATCGGTGTGGGTGTCCTACCTACAACCTTCTCTATCTGAGGCTCACTATTTGGTGTGGTACTTACTGGGACTAGCCTAGGTTGCACCCTACTAGGAGCCTCCATCTCTATTTCCTCATCTAACTGCTCCTCTACCTCACTCTCTACCTGCTCACTAACTCTCTCTACCCTTTACCACTACGAGTGGTGACTGCTTTCAGTTGGGCGGCTGGGTTGGGTTGAGTACTACCCGAGAACTGGCCTTGGGGCCGCTCTTCCAACTGCCTAGAAATATCACCAACAGTACGCTGAAGATCCAAAAATGCAGAGTGGTGATTTTTCAACAAGGTGTCATGCTCTGCAAGAGTTTTCTGGGTGTGGGCATCCTTAGCTACTAACTGGGTTAAAAGTTCTTTTATTTCACCCAAACCACCCTCAATACCTGAACCTACCTTATTACCCGAATTTCCTCCCGAATACTGACCCTGCCCCTGGTTATGAGTAGAGTTTGATGAGAAACCAGGGGGATTACCAGAAGATTTCCAGCTGAAGTTTGGATAATTCCTCCAACCTGGGTTGTAAGAATTTCCATAAGAGTTATTTGACCCGCGGTTCTGACCGCCTACAAAATCCACCTGCTCATCCTGATGAATCAAAGGACATTCAGAAGTAGCATGCCCTCCCCTACACATCTCACACTTTTCAGATTTCAACTTCAACTCCTTCACTTCCTTAGTTAATGCATCTAAAGCAGCAGCCACACTACTATCCAATGTGACTTGGTGAACACCTCGAGCTGGTGAGGTGGTACTAGGTGCAGGAATGGAATTCCTGATTAAAGTCCGCTGCTCATGGTCTGTTTGGGCAAAACTTTCAAATAAGTCATTGCATTCGGCCGCAGTTTTCTTACCCATCATGTGGCCGCCTGCAGAAGTATCAAAGCGGTTCTTTGCCTCATAAGTTAAGCCATTGTAGAATTTCTCTACAAGGGCCCAATCAGTCAGACCATGTTGGGAGCACCTGCTAAGCAGGTTTTGAAAACGCTCCCATGCAAGATAATAAGGCTCATCAGGTTCCATCCGGAACGAATGGATCTGATCGCGAAGGCGGGATGCCTTGCTAGGTGGAAAGTACTTATTTAGAAAAGCTTCTTTAAGGGCATCCCAGGTGGTAAAAGTGTCAGTAGGGTGAGAGTCGAGCCAAGTGGCGGCTTGACCAGAAAGGGAAAAGGGGAACAAGTGGAGGAATTTAGCATCATCTGTGGCACCCTGTAGCTTAAAGGTAGCTAGGATGCGAGTTAGACGGGCAATGTGGGTCGGGGCATCCTCATCATCGCGGTCGTGGAATTGACAGGTGTTATTAATGGCCGTCATGATGTAGGAGGGTATCTGCCAGGACCCATCATTGTTGATGGCTGGAATGGTAATAGGGGAGTTAACTCCCGTAAAACCCTGGGTGGATTGTTGGTGGACAGTGCGACGCTCAGCCATTTGGGAAAGGTTTGGTAGTGGACTGGGTGGTGGGGAAGACGACCTAGAAGAACAAGAGCTAAAAGAACTTACCTCTTCAAGCTTCACTTCAGCAGCTGACTTGCTCCTCGAACAAGTAACTGGCATAAAACTGCAGAGTAGACAATAAGAGAGGTAAGAGAATAGCAGATAGAAGAAACTAAGAAAAATAGAAAAGGCTCGAAATAAAAATAAAATTAAAAATTAACTGAAAAAAAAAATAAAAAATAGCACAGATATTTCAGATAAATTCAATCAAAGCTAATTAACGCAATCGTCAAGAGTCCCCGGCAACGGCACCAAAAACTTGATGTGCTAAAAGTAGTTTAATAAAAATAACTAAATTAAACCTAAAACTAGACACCTAGTAATACTCTAGACTCTCTAAAACTAAACTACTGACAGGCAAGTGAACCTATCGACTCTAGTATAGCTAAAGTAAATCCGGATATCGAACCCACGAGACTCTAATGGAAAACAGTAACTAGACTCGAAAACTTATCTAAAACTAAAACAAAGTGATTTATTAATTAAAAGGGGGGGTTTTACTAAAAACTAAATTTGCAATAAAATAAAGATTACCTAAGGTTAACTATACTTAACTAAAAACGATAATTGAGCTAAGCTAATTTCAGATGATGATAAGACACTACCTAGACCAGACTCCTAACTATGCCTGATAAGCTTCTATGGTTATGGAACTGATTTCGAACCGGGATCTTAAAGTACTAAACATCAAGAATAAACTAGACACCCTCGACCTTTCTCAAGGGGAAACCCTAGAATATTGTTGTGCTGTTAAACTACCGATTGGAGTACAAACCCTCACAGGTTATCTAACTCTTATGATCGAGTACCCGCTAGACAATCTACGTCACAGCGCGAAAGCCTCACTACACTAGGTGCAAGGGGTAATTATTGAAGCCTAGATCTAACTAGATATGCAAGAACTGAAAGGGAAACTAGGTAGATCTTCTCATAAAGCCTCTAACCTAGCAATCTTACAACCTAGACATACCAACAAGTCCTCACCACACAGCTATTGAACTTGGAAGAATACCTAAAATCTTCTAACCACTAAATATCACTCCTATGGTAAACTCGCGACTATTGACCATAAACTAGTTGCTACACAAAGTCTGCAACCTAACTAGCACTCATGCATGAAAGACATTCACAAATGTGCAAGTGGAGTGAATAAGTGACAATCAAAAAATAATAGATACGCACATACACTAGATCTAAAGAAATCAAAATCTTCACTGAATCATAAATCCAAACAAGTTCCAAAAAACCATAGAAAAACGCAAATCAAAGCATAGTATTTGTCTTAGTCTAGGTAGCTATAAGAGTTTAGCCACAAAACATCATCAAAACAGAGATTAAAAGGTTCATAATATCAATCAACATGAGTTTGAATGAAAGAAAACTAAGAAACAACTAAACCGAATGATGAACACCCGAGGAAGTCGAAACTCTAGCTTCAAATCTCGAACCTTGCCCTTTTCTTGCCTTGGAATCACCTTTAGCAGCTCTCCAATCGTCCAAAAGTCAAGAATACCTCTTAAAATTTCGTTCTAGGGTTTTAAAATCCGATTTGGGCTTGAAAAACACAATTTTGGGCTTCCTGATGGCCATCGCGTCACGCGACGGGATCCTGGGTAAGTGGTCGCGTGACACGACGCCCTCAAGCTGAACTGCATAGCGCCGCATGACACGACGGGATGCAAGGAAGTCTGTCGCGTGACACGACGGGATGATTTTTCCAATTTTGTTTATTTTTATCTTCTCTTTTCATTTGTGACTCATCCGGGACCTCGTAAAGCACCGTTTATGCATAAATTTGCCTCTTTTGCCATCCGGATTCCTGTGACACATAAAATACTAAATAGAAACCGAAAAATATATATAAACGACACACACTGACTCGATAACGACTCAAAATATGTACAAATAACCGATGTATTTTGCAATACATCATTTAGTGTCAGTATTATTGCGTTTGAGTCAGTTGTCCATTCCTGCATTGGGGACAATGCAAAATTTAAGTGTGGGGATGGGACCGTGTCTGTCATAGTCGAGTAAAAAAAAATGAAAAAAAAATGACTTTGATTTTGAAGTTTGCATTACATAAAATATGGAAAATGATAGGTAAAGTTAGGTGTCCGGTTTTCAAATAGTATGTATAATAAGAGATTAAAATTGATTGAAAACGTGTCTGATTTGGGATATGTGGGTAGGCTCGGCCGGTAGAAAGGTTTCCTTTGAAAAGTAATAAATTAATTATGTTAGGCTATTTTGTGGGTTCTCATCTAGGAGAAATGGGGAGACCGAAACCGCCAAAAATAGTATAAGAAGCACCGTTATAAGTTTAAAACCGTTAGAATTTCTAGTCACTTAAAAAAAAGAGCTGGATATAAAATAAGGGCAAGGCCAATGGTGTCGTTTCTAGGGATAGTGACTCCGAACTCGACTCCCTCTAGGATTGTCTGAAAATAAATATCTAAAAAGCTCATGAAAAAATTAGAAATCAAAGCGAAAATGATGAAGCTTAAGGTGCCTGGCCACTGGGATAGCGACTTGGATTGGTCACACCCTCTGAGTTAAGTATGCTGAGATGAAAAAAAAATATAGTGATTTTAAATTCTCTTGGTTTTACTACATAAGACGGTTGGGAAATGGTCAATTGGTCGTTCCTTTAGTTTCATAAGCTTGAGGCGGGATTAGGAGGAACTGTGGCTTCCTTTGAGTGAGACCCTAGATAGACTAATCAACATGAACTTAACATAAATAAACAGGGGCTTGGAAACCGGTTTGGGTTTAAGAGGATCAATATACCTACAATCGCAATCCACACGTTAGTAGATTATTAATTAAGTAACCTATGTTTTGAAACTGGATGTAAACCTAACTGTGATTCCATAGCATAATTCTTTTTCAGGGACGAAAAAACATAATTGTGGGGATATTTGATGTATTGCGAAATGCACCTGTTTTCGGTCTATAGTTTATATTATTTTTGAGTCGGTTTGTGTCGTTTTTGTGGTACTTTCGTATTCTATTTATTATTTGGTGTTGCACAGGAGTCCGGACAAGAAAGGAAGTAAAATGGAGCTTAAACGAGAAAAAACGAGCCTCCGGACGAGTCGCGGTTGATCGGGAAGTAAAAAAATGGAAAATTTGGAAGTTTTGTCCCGTCGCGCTACGCGACGGGTTTGGCACTTTTTCGTCACGCTACGTGACGGTGTATTTTCCCTTCTAAAAGTCCATCGTGCTACGTGACCATATATCATCAAGCCCGTCGCGCTACGCGACGGGAGTAATTTCGTGAAAAAGTTGTTTTTTGGCCCAATCTCGATTTTAAAAACCCTAGGACGGCCATTAGTCGATTTTATCATCACTTTTGACGAAAAGAAGCTGCTCTGGAGCCCTAGGAGGTGAGAGAAAGGCCAAGGGTCAAGATTTTGAGCATTTGGATCGAGAGTTTCGGGTTTTAATCATTCAGGTTCTTCGTTCCTTTGTTCTTTTGAGTTGCAAACTATCTTTCATGAACTTAGAATTGATTTTATTCCTGTTTTGAACATGTTTATTGGCTAGACTTTCATTACTACTTAGGTTATGATAAATATTCATGATTGAATGAACGTTTTTTTATGGTTTTTTGGAACTTTGACTATGGGTTGATGATTTAGTAAAGACTTTGATTATTTCTTGATCTGGTGTATATGCGTACCTAGTTTTGCTCAATTGATAATTATTTACTCCACATGCGTTTTTGTGATTGTCTTTCATGTATGAATGCGTGTTAGGTTGTGGACTTTGTGTTAGCAACTAGTTTATGGTAAATTGCTAGTGTTTTCCATAGGAGTGGTTTTTGTAAATTGGGTAGTTCTAGGTATTCTTCCAATTCCAATAGCTGTAAGGTGCGGGATTGTCGATATGTCTAGGGTGTTAAATTGCTAGATCTAGATGCTTTGTAAGAAGATCTTCCTATTTTCCTTACCACTACTTGCGTATCGAGTCAGGTCAGGTTTTCTATAGTTACCCCTTGCACTCTTAGTGTAGTGAGGCTTTCGCGCTGTAAGGTAGACTGTCTAGCGGGTACTTTATCATCAGAGTAGGTAAGCCTGTAAGGGTAACCTCTCAATCGGTAGTTTAACGGCTTATAGGTAACCTTAGGTTTCTTCTTGAGAAGGGTCAAGGGTCCTCTAGTTTATCCTGTAAGTTTAGTATCTAAAGATCCCGGTTCCATAGCTAGTTCCATAACCATAAAAGTTCGCCAGTAATGAGTAGGATTCTAACCTAGGTAGTATTTTCACCATCATTTGAATTTGGTTCAGCGCGGTTCACGTCTTAAGTTCAGTTTAGTTTATTTTAGTTAACCTTTATTTTTCTTGAATTTAGTTTTTAGTAAACCCCACTCTAAAATAATAAATAGTTTTATTTCAGTTTAGATAAGTTTTCGAGTCTAGTTACCGTCTTCCATTAGAGTCTCGTGGGTTCGATATCCGGACTTACTTTAGCTATACTAGAGTCGATAGGTTCACTTGCCTGTCAGTAGTTTAGTTTTAGGGAGTCTAAAGTATTACTAGGTGTCTAGTTTTAGGTTTAATTTAGTTATTTTTATTAAACTACTTTTAGCACATCAATGGGCAATAAAGCTTACTTCTTTGAACTAAATGAACGTGTTACGAGAATGATGAAATTCAGAAATGGATCTTGTATTGATATACGGGAAAAGGGATCGGTATTACTTGTAGGGAAAACGGGGGAGAAGCGCCTGTTGACCGATGTTTACTACATAATGGGTCCACAAAGCAATATCATTAGTCTTGGTCAAGCAACGGAAAGTAGATGCGACATTCACATGAAACGCGGCTTGCTAACCATTCATGATGATACTGGTAACTTTATAATGAAGGTGACAAGGACCAAGAACCGTTTATACAAAATCAACCTCAAGATAGCAAGTCCCGATACACAAGTTTGCTGTTAGGATTAAGCGGCGCAGCGGAATACCCGATTCACAACGAACATGGGAATTTTACGTGGTTTGGTTCCAGTGGGGAACCTACGTCCACGGGCTGCAACTAGGGATATATTATTAAGCTCTGACAACTATTACAATTGCATAGACAGGCTATATATAAAGACTAATATAGGGTTTAGGCTTGGTGAACAAGAAAACCTAAATAGGCTTCCTAAATATCCAATAAAACAAGCCCAATAGCAATAACTAGCCCAAGGACTTCACACCCAACAATATCCCACTTGAAGGCCTTGCGATAAACACCAAGTCCGCCAACAAGAACAAAGTAATCCATGTCTTCAAAAATTTGTAAAGTTTAAACACACATAGGAACATGAGTCTTCCAGGTCCAGCTCCCAAGAAAAAACCAAACTTCAAACCATGTATCCCCAATCAACCTAGTTACAGCCGACCAATCATCATCAGTAAACAGAAAGGCCCGTTGAAGCCGCAGATGGCTTCAACCTAGTCTCAAAAGACCCCGCCTTCACATCCTCAATCCCAACTGATTCCCATAGACACAAACCATCAGATACAGGGATTCTTAGAGGAACACTCCCCACTAGCAGAAACTTCTCGGGAGAGATTTCATTCGGAAACCTGGTCTTCTAAACCCAACGTCGATTTCTTGATGGTGTCAGAACACTGATATGCCGAGAATCTAATATGTTTTCACATATAATTATCACTTGTTTTTAACTATAAAACGTGCTTTTGTCTTTGTTTTATCAGGATTTATCTTTCTTTGTTGATAATTGCAGGTTCGGAGGTCCGATGATGAAAAAAAGTGAAAACCCGCACAAAACGGACGAAGATTTTAAGACTTCGAAGGTCTGCCAGACATGGCACGGTCGTGCTCACGGCCGTGCAACCTTCCCGGGTCAACAAGTCAACATTTCCAAGTCAACAGAGGTCAATTTCAGAGTTTCAGGAAGTGCACGGGCGTGCTCAGGTGTATGGTACGATCGTGCTTTACTCCAGCGTGTTCTCCAAGGAAAAACCGACCAAGACTGACAAGACGGTTACAATTAACAGCATGCACGGGCATGCCAGTTCTCTTGGCACGGGCGTGCCAACCCTAAGTACAGACAATTCTGCATGCAAGGACTCTGCAACAGTACCCGTTGTCTAGCATGGGCATGCCAGAACGTTGCCGAGGGCGTGTTGAAGCTGAAATGCCTATAAATAGAGGCCTCCACCCCACATTTTAAAGCATCCCTTCCCACTCGCAAACCAACACTTCTCCACGAAGTTTCTTCCCCCTTTGAGGTTTAGAGGTGTCCCTTGGAGCCTGGGATCGCTTCACAAACACCTTGAGTGAGAGAGAAACACACCAAAATCATCCAAAACCCTAAGAAATCTTCATACAACCTTCTACCATGTCTTGTATACAAACCCAACCTTGTGAGCTTGTTGTATCTACCATGTTAGGCTAGATTTATGTTGGTGTTGTTAGGGTGAGGATGGAAACTTGGTATGAATTAATATAGTTTATCTTTTATTTTAAAGTGGTGTTTTGTGTTCTTAATAATTCTTACTATTCTAAACTTTGTTTAATGGTCTAATTAACAAATCACTTAGTCTTTGTGTCTTGTGAGTGTGTTGATAGGAAATGGGAGGACTCATAAGTATACCCATGGTGTGTAAAAACCCCTGCACTTGTGAGCTAACCTAATCCCATGAGTAATGATTGGTTCATTTGTGGGTAGAAATGCACACACTTTGAGACTTAATACTCGGTCCTAATGATAAGTCAATACTTAATCTTGTACCTTAGTTTCATGGTCTATGTGAAGCTTTGATACAGGTTAAGAATTGATGAAATTGTGTTGAAATAAAACGGTCTTTATTTTATTTCATCATTATACTGCCGCACAGTTAATGATGGACCAATCACTTTTTTATAAGTTAATTAAACCAAGTAGGGGATGCACGTGTGCTGGTTAGTCACGACTCCTCTATGATATTAAGTGGTAACTTTTTCAGTCATGCTTCGACCACCGAAAAGTTATTCATAAAAGTCTAGAGTAGTTTGATGTCTATATCGCAACACCGGGAGGCGGGTAATTCGGGGTTGAGTCGACATAGTCTCGAGTCACTTTCTTTTCAGTGTTGAGAGGTGAGCTTACCGGTTCGGGAGACCCTCATAATAAGATTAAGAACATAGTTGTTCGTACAGATTTGTGAAAACAATCACCTCTAGAAAATGCAGTTGCAATTCTAAGTTAAGCACAAGTGCGCACTCGAACACACCACTATAAAATAAAGATAACTATTTTCATACCAGGTTCCATTTGATCCCAAAGCAACACCTTTGTTTTGTCATTGATTTCTCTCATTTTAAAAATTCTTTTTAGTAATTTTAGGAAGCTGAGTAGTACAAATTGTGTCCACGGATTCGATACTCGGTACTTGCACATTTCTATACTATACACGATAGGTGCGCTTGCCTATTGTGCTGGGTTTAGAACATTGAGCAAACTATCATTTTAAACTATAAATTTAAAACTTGTAAGTGTCTTTTGGTTTTCTAACTTGCTCATCTTTTCACCAAAGCTTTTGGCATCTCCCCCGCGACTTTGCCCTTTTTGAAAAGAAGTTAAGTTTTCTTAAAACACCCACACGACATCAAACACTCCCAGTGCTCCCACTGCTACAAAAATCCCGTACATGTTCAGACCTCTGAATACGCTCAAACTGATTACATGAAGTCTCAGAGTCCTTTTCTGCAAACCGGACTCGTTTAACTATCGAAACAGCAAGCCCGACTTTGGCGTTCGTCTTAAAAGGCCGTCACTTCCCCAAACGGAACATGCACCATATACAATGACCCCTTCTTGAAACAACTAGAAACCACGAGATTACCTTTAAGGACCTTCCACTTTCCACCACCAAACATAATGTCCAAACCTTATTCATCCAACTACCCAACGGAAATTGTTATGTCATGATTTTAACATATAAAACAGGCATAAAAAGTCTCATAATAGAATATAATTAGGCTTATATTATTGATATTTGATGCTTAATTTGTTCCTATTTGTATTTCTCAGGAAACTGGAGCTCGAAGACGG
Source organism: Ambrosia trifida (assembly GCA_028751855.1). NCBI lineage: Eukaryota > Viridiplantae > Streptophyta > Magnoliopsida > Asterales > Asteraceae > Ambrosia > Ambrosia trifida. The sequence goes on along the minus strand of CM054125.1, from coordinate 119,166,844 downwards.
AAACAGAGGATTTCCGAGCAAAAACTGGAGATTCCTGAAGATACGAGACTTGCAGCATGTTCCATGTATGTTTAAGACAATCCCGGGACTTAAACAGTGATAAAACCAGTATGGGAGTGACCAAGCACACCCATGCACACTTGCACGGAGGCCCTGCACGTTAGAAGACAACACTGCAAGTTGAGAAGTTCGATGGGAAGAATTTTGGATGGTATCAAAGGATTTTATTTTGTGGTGGTATTTTATTATTTGGCTAGTTGTCCTAAGATTCAGAAGAGATAATATCTTAAGAAGGAAAAGTCAAAGTTGAGAAGTTCGATGGGAAGAATTTTGGATGGTGGAAGATGCGAATCAAGGATTTGCTCATACAGAAGAAGTTAGATGCTGCACTAGACCCTCCCCCTGTGACCATAACGAAAGAATGGACGAATCTTGACAAGAAAGCACAGTCAACGATTAGGCTTGCTCTCTCCATGAATGTAGCTTACAACATTCTGGAACAAACCACCGCGCATGGGATTATGGAAGCTTTGTCCGACATGTACGAGAAGCCGTCTCCTGCGAACAAAGTGTTTCTGATTCGGGAGTTAGTCAATATTCGTATGAAAGAGGGAAGTTCTGTAACTGAGCATATTAATTTGTTTAAATCACATTTGACACGTTTGTCTTCTGTGAATTTTAAGATAGATGATGAATTGCAGGATTGTCTATTGTCATCCTCATTACCTGACAGCTGGTCAGGCACAATCACAACAGTCACAGGGTCAGTTGAGACTCTCAGTTTTGGAAGAGTTCGTGATTTGTTACTGAATGAGGACTCCAGAAGAAGGAACAATGGAGAATCAAGCTTGTTCCTCAGTACTGAAGGAAGAGGGAGAAGTAATAACAGAGGAGAAAATAGGGGTAGGTCAAAGTCAAAACGCAGGAGCAAGTCAAGACTTGGAAAGCCAAGGAAAGACATACAGTGTTGGAACTGTAAGGAGTTTGGGCATTTCAGAAGTCAGTGTTCTGAACCTGCGAGAGAGAAAAGGGAGGTGAATGCTACTACATCCTCAGATTCAGAGGATACTCTTATTTGCTGTATTGAGAGTTCTGTTGAAGACTGGATTATGGATTCAGGAGCATCTTTCCATGCTACTTTTAGCATGAAGAAGATGAAGAATCTGCGAACAGGTAACTTTGGTAAAGTTTGTTTGGCTAATAATCAGAGTCTTGACATTACAGGAATTGGAGACATAGACCTTAAAACTCCATTGGGAACCATTTGGACCTTGAAGAATGTTCGGGTCATTCCTGGTTTGAAGAGGATGCTTATATCCATCGGTCAGCTTGATGATCAGAGATATGATGTTCACTTTGGTAGTGGACAATGGAGAGTTGTTAAGGGCAATATGGTAGTTGCTAGAGGCAAGAAGAGAGGTAGTTTGTACATGGTTGAAGCATCAGCTGATGCAGTGAATGCAGTATCGAGTGATCAGAGTCAGACAAAGTTATGGCATCAAAGACTCGGGCACATGAGTGAAAAGAGGATGAAGATGCTTTTTGCTAGGGGAAAACTTCAGAGTTGAAGAAGGTCGAGTCGGAATTTTGTGAACTGTGCATCCTAGGCAAGAAAAAGAATGTGACTTTTGTGAAGACTGGGAGAGCACCGAAAGCTCAGAAATTGGAGCTTATTCACTCAGATGTATACGGACCGACATCAGTAGCTTCACTTGCAGGTTCTCGCTACTTTGTGACCTTCATAGATGATTCAACACGCAAGGTATGGGTTTACTTTCTTAAACATAAATCCGAAGTTTTCGATACTTTTAAGAAATGGAAATCTGCTGTTGAACTTGAAACTGATTTGAAGGTGAAATGCTTGAAGTCGGATAATGGTGGTGAATATATCAGCAAGGAGTTTACAGATTATTGTGCTGATAGAGGGATCAAGATGATAAATACAGTTCCAGGAACTCCGCAACAGAATGGAGTTGCAGATAGGATGAACAGAACATTATGTGAAAGAGCCAGGAGCATGAGATTGAATGCAGGGCTCCCAAAGATGTTCTGGGCTGATGCAGTTAACACAGCAGCGCAACTTATCAACCGTGGACCCTTAGTACCGTTGGGATTCAATCTTCCTCAAGAAGAATGGAAGCAAAGCAGTTGAGTATGATCACCTGAGAATCTTCGGGTGCAGTCCTTATGATAGTAACCCTGAAGGTGACAAGTTGGATGAAGAAGAATTGTACAAAGACAAAAGCAAAGAAGTACATTTTCATTGGATATGGGGGAGATAAAATGGCTACAGGCTTTGGGATTTTGAAAGCAGAAAGGTAGTCAGAAGCAAGCATGCTGAATTCAATGAAGAAGAATTGTACAAAGACAGAAACTTGGATAAGTCAAAGGTTCAGAAAGAAACAGTTGAGTTTAGTGTTGAGAATCAAAAGAAAGAATCTGTCACAGGGCCCGTAACAGAATCTGAAGATGACACAGAACCTGAGACTGGGGATGGTGAGAATGAAGAGTCATTGGGAGTTTCTGACAGTGGGAGTTCAGAGTCTGAAGACGAACAGTCTCCACAACAGCCTGACCAGTCTGATACTTCGGTCAGGAGATCCACCAGAGTTTCTAAAGCGCCGGACAGGTACAGTCCCAGTCGTACCGGCCCCTCAGTTAATTATATTCTCTTGACAGAAAATGGTGAACCAGAGAGCTACTCTAAAGCAGTCAAGATGAAGGACTCGTTCTAGTGGGAGCGAGCAATGAAAGAAGAAATGAGTTCACTAGACAAGAACAAGACTTGGGTTCTTGTAAAGCTTCCGCCAGACAAGAAAGCTCTTCAAAATAAATGGGTTTACAGGGTCAAAGATGAGCATGATGGTTCTAAACGGTATAAAGCTCGTTTAGTGGTCAAGGGATTTTAGCAGAAGAAGGGAGTTGATTATGATGAGATCTTTTCTCCAGTGGTGAAGATGACCACCATCAGGTTAGTTCTGAGTATTGTAGCAGTAGAGAATTTGCATCTAGAGCAGCTAGATGTGAAAACAACATTTCTACATGGTGACCTTGATGAATATATTTACATGGCACAGCCTGAGGGATTCCAGGTTATTGGAAAGTAAAATTGGGTGTGCACGTTGAAGAAGAGTTTATATAGTCTGAAACAAGCGCCAAGGCACTGGTACTTGAAGTTTGATAATTTCATGGTGAAGACCGGTTACAAGAGATGTGAAGCCGATCACTGTTGTTATCTGAAAAAGTTCAAGAGTTCGTATATCATTCTACTTTTGTATGTAGATGATATGTTGATTGCAAGATCAGATATGAATGAGATAAGCAAGTTGAAGAAGCAAATGTCCAAGGAATTCGAGATGAAGGATTTGGGTGCAGCTAAACAGATACTCAGGATAAGTATTACCAAGAGCAAGAAAGATGGATCTTTGACACTGTCCCAGGAAAAGTACATCGGGAAAAGTGTTAGAGAAATTCAATATTAACAGTGAGAAGACCAAGCCAAGAAACACGCCCTTGGGGAGTCACCTCAAGCTTACCAAAGATCAGTGTCCCAGAACTGAAGAAGAAAAAGTTGATATGGCAGAGTTCCGTATGCATCTGTAGTAGGTAGTTGGATGTACGCTATGGTGTGTACAAGACCTGACATAGCAAATGCAGTCGGAGTTGTCAGTCGGTTTATGTCAAATCCGGGAAGAGAACACTGGGAAGTAGTTAAATGGGTGCTTCGTTATTTGAAGGGAGCGTCAAAGATGGGTTTATGTTTCAAAGGGAAGGATTCAGTTCTCAGAGGTTATACAGATGCTGACCTGGGTGGCTGCAGAGAGACATTTAAAAGCACCACGGGTTTTGTTTTCACAGTGGGAGGAACTGCAGTCAGTTGGATGTCCAGACTTCAGAAAAGCGTGGCTTTGTCCACAATAGAGGCAGAATACATGGGTATAGCTGAAGCCAGTAAGGAGCTAGTATGGTTGAAAGCTTTTCTAGAAGAGTTAGGGAAGAAGCAGACTGAGTACATGTTGCACTATGACAATGAAAGTGCAGTGAAACTTGCTAAGAATCCTGTGTATCACAAGAAGACGAAGCACATCGGGATAAGGTATCACTTCGTGAGAGGATTAGTTGCTGATGGCACAATCAACTTGAAGAATATCTCAGGTGCTAAGAATCCAGCAGACATGTTCACTAAATGTGTGACGTTGGATAAGCTGAAGCTGTACAGAGCTTCAGCTGGTCTCCAGGAATAATGTAGAGGAGATCGGGGTAACTGGAGGTGCATTGAAGATCTAGGGGAGATCTTATCTACAGAAGTACAGAAGAGATGGTGCAGTTCGTGGTCCGAAGTCACCAAGTGGGAGATTGTTGGAGATGTTGCCTTCAGCCACCTATAGGCCCAGTCGTTTTGAAACCCAGTATGATTAACTTGTTGAGCAAGATTAACATAGGATTTAACCCTAATTTGTGCCTATAAATAATCTCTTGTACTTGTAACTTTTTGTATCACTCAATAAAAGAATACCCCAGTTGCCCCCGTGGACGTAGGTCAGCTTAGACCGAACCACGTAAATACTTGTGTTCGTGTGCGTGTGTGTTCTACGATCCTAACAAGTAGTTCCCAAAGTAGTAACCAGATCTAAATCTCCCATGCCAGTCACATCAAGAATTTCACCATTTCCCAGTCTAACCTTGCCAAAATCGGCCTTTTTTAATATTCCGCATGCCATCATGCTATGGGTAGCATGTAATGATGCACTGGAATCCATGACCCAAAATTCCATACTGCTTTCAACACACAGTATCAAAGCGTCATCCTCATAATCGCTTACCGCAGTAGTGTTCAATCCACCAGAATTCTTCGATCCTCCATCAAAATTCTTGTTCGGACATTGATGTGTCGTAAAACACATCTATTCTCCTATGTATTTTGAGTTATAATTAAGTCTTTTGTATATAGTTTTTAGTAGTTTAGGCGTATATTCGTTTGTTTGTCTATTTTTATCATTGTATAATTTTTATTAGTTTTTGGTACTCTTAGTACTTGTTTTTATTATTTTATAGGTGTTCGTGGAAAATGAGCGTAAACGAGGAACTTTTGTCGAGCCAAGGACACCCGAGATGCGAGCACCGTGGGAGCGAGCTTAGAGTTAATAATAATAATAATAATAATAATAATAATAATAATAATAATAATAATAATAATAATAATAATAATAATAATAAAACAAGTAGGGAATTTTGAGATTTGGGTCTCGTGACCCAACAGTGAAGGGCCCGAAAATATAAAAACTTACAACTAAACTTAAAAGGAGTGGACGGCAACATTATAAATTGGAGATTATTATTTCGAGGGGAGGCATATACATATTTTTCAAGAGAAAAGAAGCTGCGACAGGAATTTTGGAGAATAATAATTATTACTCGACAAACATATTATCATCGACCGGCCAGAAGTTGTGATCGACCAAAAGGGCAGTGAAGGAGAAAAGGTCCCGGGCACGTTAAAGATTAATATTTAAGGAGCCTCGGGTTTGATTTAGTTTTCATTTATTTTCTTTATAGACATGGTTAAAACTATTTTTGGGACAAATTACACTTTTCGTCCTTTAGGTTTGGGCCATTTTTCAGTGGATGTCCTTTCGCGTTTCAGTTGATGAGATTCATCCTTAACGATCTAAAATCTTACACCCACTGTCCTAAGGGCCTAACCCAGTTAAAAATTTCAGTTAACTTTGATCATGTGCAAGGCACATGAGGGTAAATTGGTAATTTTACTTCTCTCTCTCCCTATATCTAACCACCACCACCATCACCACCACCACCACCACTGCCCAACAGTTGATTGACTTACTCACAGGTGCCGCCATCAATCAACTTTCCATCCATTAATTCCAAACCTGTAATTGAAAACCATGGATTCTGCACACCAAAATGAAAGTCACAAAAGAGTGAGAGAGAGAGAGAGAGAGAGAGAGAGAGAGAGACAGAGAGACATACCTCCGGTCACCTTCTTTACCTTCGGTGACCGGCGACCCATCTCCGACCAACCCGACAACACCACCACCCGGTACCTTCTCCTTTTTCCATCTGCCTCTGTCACCAAACCCACACCAGTTACCACCTTCGGTCAAGTTCTAGTAACCCACCTTCTTCTCCGATCATCACCTCCAACCCTTTTGTCTGACCCTCTGTCACCAACCCATCTCAGATGAACCTTCTGTGATGACCCGACAACCACCCAATCAACCATGTCCCTCTTGTTCAGTCATCCGAACCCAAATATTGAAACCCAATGTCCATCTCCGAACCATCTTTAACCAAACCAAAAGTCATCTTTCAGTTGACTTCTTCCCTAATCCCCTTTCTAATTATCCTACACATAACCCCTGTGCACTTTAGCCCTAATAATACAGCATTATCGTTCGACCTCGAAAAAGCCCTAAATCTGACGAACATGTTGACGAGCTGTCATCCATTACAGAAAGGCCCTTGTAGTGGTGCAGAGACTCAGTTGTGATGGCTGATTTGATGAACTTGACCATAATGGCTGATTTGATGGGAAGCATTCTAATAGTGATTTGCATAAAAAGGTTGCAAGGAGCAAAATTCACAATTCACAAACTGTTATGTATGGAGAGAGAGAATGAAGCTGAAAGGTCCTTTTATTTTTATATATAAGTAAAATTACGAGACTACCCTCATGTGCAAGGCACATGACCAAAGTTAACTGAAATTTTTAACCAAGTTAGGCCCTTAGGACAGTGGGTGTAAGAATTTTAGGTCGTTAAGGACGAAACACATCAACTGAAATGCGAAAGGACATCCACTAAAAAATGGCCCAAACCTAAAGGACGAAAAGTGTAATTTGTCCCTATTTTTGTTTATTTTGTGATGATGTTTCTAAAGATTATGAGCTAAACCTTTTACTGGTGACTTGGGATGATGAACTAGATTATGGTTTTTAATTAAAGACTTATGTTTTCCGTTTTGGATGTGTTGGGTTACATGATTTAATTTTTATGTTTGATTTTGAATATTTGTGTATTGGCGCTTGTTGATTTGATTACTTGTTTGTTGGTTTTGATGTTCTAGGCATATAGGAATATCCCCTAGATCTTGAAATCATTCTAGTTTGATTAACTTTTGTTGTCGAGCTAGTTCTTGCAGTTAGGAATAGCGCAAGTTTAACAGGTTTTTAAGGTCAATTAGCTAAGGTGTGAAATCCCTTCCCGAAGGTTAGGAATATAATTCGGGATTGCTAGGTCGACTAACTAGGCATTGTTTGGTAGTTTGGTTATCGCTGGGGCGAGACCGGTTACTTATTCGTGTTTAAAGTTTTCCTAGGATTTCATTCGTACTAGTTAAGTCTGCTTCACAGTTTGGGAGTTTTCGATCCAAGAGTGGTTGATTAAAGGATTACTGTGGGATTTGATTTCGCTGGGGGCTCCAATCGGATTACATAGGTCAGCTTTTATAACCAGAGTTTAGGGATTCTACCCAAGTTACGAGCCTTCTTCCTATCTAATTTCTCCAAATTCCTATAAGCAGTTGAGGTTATTTTATTTATAATTAGTTTTTTTTTCTAAGTTTATAATTATTAGTTTAACACCCCCCCCCCCTTATACGTATCTATTTATTTAGGCTAGTTTTCGGTAGAGGTTGTGATCTAGAGTTACATTCGCGTCTTTGGGTTCGATACTCGGTCTTATCTGTTTACTGCTTTGCGACCGGTACACTTGCCGTGAGTGTGTAGTTTTTAGGTGAGTTGTTTTAATTAGAACTTGTGTTATTTATATATATACATTTACACACATCAGACATTCATTCCTATAATGTCCCTTTTCATTGTTGTCCTAACAACGCACACTCGGACGAGCCCTAGAGGAGCTCCTGCCCCGACCCTTGCTGCTCCCACTGTTTCTACTATTTTCCCCTTCCCCTGCCAACATGCAACATCTCAGAAGACGACCCTTTAGTATTCCTGCGGCAAACATCCTCGCCTAATACCAAATCCCGGATCTTTTCTAATGTTAACCCTTTAGGCCGAACTGAGTTAGTGACAACAGTCACCGTCCCGGACCAATTATTAGGCAGTGAAGCTAGCAAAATCACAGCTTTGGTCTCATCATCGAATTTCATTCCCACAGATGACAATCTGGATAGAAGAGAATTCAGATTGTTTATGTGCTCGGTCACTAAGCTTCCCTCTTTCATTCTCATAAAGTACACTTTGTTAGCTGCAGACGGTTTTTCATACATGTTCGACAAAGCCGACATCATACCACGAGCCGTGGTTTCAGACATGATGTTAAATGCAACGCTCCACGACAACGACAATGTAATAACACCTCTAGTTTTCTTATCCTTGGCATTCCCCAAAGCTTCTTTAGCTTCATCCATTTTCTATGGTTTTTCTTCCAGTACCATATCCAAGTCTTTTTGACCCAACAATGCATCTATCTGCATTTTCCACCAACTAAAATCTGAACCCTCAAACTTTTCAATCACCAATTTTCTGTCTTTAGCCATAATGACAAACGAAAAGTAAGATCAAAGTAACCCGATTCCAAGTTGATAATAACCGGTCAAAAAATAACAACCAAAACAAACCTGAACAACCTGAATAATAAACCGAAACTTGAACACCTAAAACCCGAACAAACCTTAATCGGAAAACAATAATGAGTAAACTTGTCTCTCCTAAACGCGGCTGAAAAACGGGTACAAACAGTGATGTAACAATCAACATCTTCGATTCAAACAATTAGCTTCGAAAAACATATTATGGCAGTAGGCGTCTGGTTCCAAAAGGTTTTAATGTCAAACCTTAATTTGCATGACCAAAAAAATTAGTTGCGCAAGAGGAAAAAAAACAAAACGGCGGCTCCGAAACCTATTTTCCTCTAGCAAATAATGACAAAACAGGAGAAGTAAATATTCTCCAAATTTTGACTAGCAAAGAATTCCATGGACAAAACCTCCTTGAGATCCGTGCCAAACAATTTACTTTCTTCTTCCAAGGATTTACATAAACCCTTAAGCCAAAATTAAGAGAAACTCCTATTAGTCTCAATCGCAACAACCACTAAAACTGGAAATAATGTGAAACGTTACGTGAATCCAACGAGCCGTAGCTCTGATACCACTTATTAGGATTAAGCGGCGCAGCAGAATAACCGATTCACAACGAACACACAATAACAACCGAGAAAATATAAAGCAACACACGAACACGAAAATTTTACGTAGTTCAGTTCTAGTGGGGAACCTACGTTCACGGGCTGCAACTAGGGATATATTATTAAGCTCTGACAACTATTACAATTACATAGACATGATATATATAGAGACTTAATATAGGGTTTAGGCTTGGTGAACAAGAAAACCTAGATGGGCTTCCTAAACATCCAATAAAACAAGCCCAACAGCAATAACTAGCCCAAGAACTTCACACCCAATATTAGCATGATTGGAATGAAGAATTTTACGGGTGGGGGTCTACAAAGAGTTGAAGTGAAAGACGAGACACCAAGTACGAGTTAAAATCACCTCAAAGATCCAACTTTAATGGTGAAACCCAAAATTTAAAGTCTAAGGAAGAATGTTCAGGAACTCAAAGGATGTGTTAAGCAAGGGATTCAAGCCCAAGGAAGGACGAGTACTGATCAAACGAAGCATGTGTTTGAATAAGCTAAGTGGAGCCCAAAGAACACTGCAAGAGATCATGAAGAGCCTCGGGAGAATCAAGTTGAAGACATGTTCGTAGTTAAAGACCCACCAATTTTGAGTCTGAAATTACTAGGGTGATTGTCGGTAATTTACAGACTTCAAGTCACAAGTCGGTGAACTTAGGAATTCAATAGTAATAGTGACAAGTTGGTCATAGTTGGTTAAGTTTCTTAATTGTGTTATAATTATATTTGGTAATGTCTTGACTAGCAAGTTTGGCTTAGTGTATATAAACCAAGTTAAGGTTAGACATTATTAACAAGAGATAAGAGAAACCAAGTTATGGTTTAGGAGTGTGTAATCAGTTTTTAAGTTATATTTTCTAATTAATATATTGGAGAGTTTTTCCATTCGTATTCATATTTGTGTTCTTATTATCGATTCTTGAACTTGAATATAAAGAGCTTTATCCCAATATGCAGAAGAAATGAGATCTTGAAATATAGGTGTGCATCTTGTTGCATTATTAAGTGTACAAATCACACGTTATGACTTGCCTTGCCATTCTGTTAAGATATACGAGGACCGAAGAACGGAAATTGAACCCATGAAACCATGTGTGGCGAAGAGGTCACTAGTGGTATTTGGTTCTTAGGGCTCTTTGAGTTACCGTGGACCATCTTCTGCCCTCCTTTCAGGGAACACACTACCTCAGGGGCCAGAGATCCAAATATGTCAAAAGCAAATGACAGGAACACGTGCTGATTCTCTAAGCAAGTTGTTTCATGCCCTCAAAATCGTCTGCCCCGGCATAAAGCCGCTGTCTCACAAACCTACCAAGGGGGAAACCCCAGTAAGTTCAACACAGGCATGCTTGCCTCCTACCTAGCCAAACACAAAAACATCCGCAGGATTTTATCACTGCAAAATGATTTTAGCACAGATACGAAATATAAAAACTTAAGGTAATATAGAATTTCTTGTATAAAGGATAACCAAGAACGTACTATTTAACACCATCAATACTAGTCGGATGAGATTTTCACAAATTAAAAGGACAACATCAAAAGGAATTCATTTGCCACACGCGGTCATGCTTAGCATGTGATCAACATTTTTCTTATTCTTTTTTCTCAATTTTTTTCTATTATGTTTCCCTTAAAACACAAGTTCATGTGGGGTGCTTTCATCATCTATAGCTGCGCTTTATTATTTAAAATTTAATTTCATCGTGCACATAAATATTTATTCAGTTTGTAGTTTATTAGCATGTAATTTGTAAGTATTTTCATTTGCTAAAGTAAATTACATATTTATTTATCTAATAAGCTTATGTTTCTTAAACTTTATTTTAGTGTTACTAAAAACATTTGTGGTGTTCATGAGTACGTAACCATCACAACTCATCGACCATTAATCATCACCACCATACCACACTTACCATACACCACCAACCGTTGTGATCATCACCTTCCGCCACCACCCACTCCCTCGCTTTAAACCACTAAAGTCGGACTAAAACTTTGCAACACAAATTGATCACACGTTACTAACGTCAACAAAGTCCCCGCATTGCTCCACCCATCGATTTATGAAATTGTTTGACTAGCTAATAAACAAAATTTGTAATTAGCTTAACTTGTCATACTTAATTTGTAACAAAACATTTTCGTTTTTAATTTATTTATTTTTAATATCAAGCATGAGTTTGACTTCTTATTTACATTTTATTGCCTTTTAAAATGAATTGGAGCAAATTAGAGCAAAAAACTTTGATAGAAAATAGAGAGCACAAGTTGTGCTACATCAAACCGAAGTTCCCATTATGTTTACGAAGAAACGAAAAAAGAAACACTTTCATGATGGGTAATGACTTGCTATGGTTACCCACAGATCTTTCTAGGGATTTGTGTCATTATAAATGTACAGCATATGAAGCTATATGTACAATTGTTTAGTGCTATATTGATGACTTTATATCCATGTGTGCCTCCTAAGTGGAACTCTTTTCACACTCATGCTTCTCAATCCATATCCAATACATTAACGCCATGATTTAAACATAATTAAAGAAAATAAAATGATCTTTAATTGATTTAAAGTTTTTTATATATTATCGTATGAAAAAGTTATACCAGTTTAAAAATTACTAGGAAAAGAAAATATAGAAAAAAGCTCCATAGCCTTTTTCTTCCTTTTCCTAGTGGTTTCAAGAGGAAAATACTAACATTTAGATGTTTTTATCACCTGCATAGCCTGTAGCCGCTATCTGCGACATGTCTCATTTTTTTGGGTTGTGTCAATGTGTGCCCATAAGAAAATAGTAAACGGCTACACGACCTTTTCTTAAAAACAAAAAGTTTGTGTAGCATTTTCCTTTTTTTGTTTTTCCCCACGGTTATTAAAAGGGCATAATTCATAAATTAATATGTAAAGAAATATATCAAATTAAAGAACGTTTTATTCTCTTTAATTTAGTATAATTTTTTTATAAATATAATAGTATGAAAAAGTTATGCACGTTTTAAAATTATGGAGAAAAAAAAAAAGGAAATTATTTTATAAATATTATAGTATGAAAAAGTTATTCACGTTTTAAAATTATGGAGAATAAAAGAAGGAAAAAATTGTGTAGTCCTTAGATTGATATGTCCCAGTTAATTTTCGTGTAGCTATTTGATATCATGTAATACTTGATTTTTACTTTGTTGATTAGACCTAAAGGCTAAAACCAGTTTCGAACGGGAACAGGGTATGCCTAGTACCCGCTTCTGTAATGAACTAATGATGTACTAAAAAATCAATAGCCAATGGTATTCGAGGCCCATCAAAGGATTAATCAAGTTAATGGGCTATAGTGGTAATATTCATCCAAGTTCAGTCCAGGCTGTACACCAAGCCCGATGGATTTCATCTAGCCCACCGCACCACTATTCCTTATTTCCATATGTGTGCCTTTTTTTTGTTTAATGGGCCCATTTGGACACTTTAGTAATTGGTTAGTTGTTATTAACTATATCAACTACTACAGCCCAACCACCACCGTCACCCACACATCACCTCAGGTCAAGTTTTAGAAAGAAGAAGTTGTAGAGAGCGAGGGAGCGAGAGAGGGAGAGAGAGAGAGAGAGAGAGAGAGAGAGAGAGAGGAGGTTCGGCGGTATAGAGAGAGGAAAATGGGGAAATTACTCAATGTGGTGAGCATTGGAAGACGCGTGACAGTTAAAAAAGATGACTTAAACAAAAAGGAGGACATGTGGCTTGCCTTGAACTTAAACCAATCTAAGCATGCCATCCAACACTACAACTGTTCATCATCATTCGTTTTTAAATATACAGGATAATTATAGTAAACGAAATATTTTATGAAATATAACATTTAACTGAAATTAGTTTAGACATGAAATGTGTAGTTAATTTATCTTTGCACAGATTCTGTATGCCTTAGCCTTCATGTCATAGCTAGAACTAACGTGAATTTTGATTACACATAAACAACCTATATGTCTATTTGTATTACGATCTTCATACACATATAAATTAATGTTATAATTGGTTTGATACAATATTGTGTTACGTGATTACATATGCCTTGTTGATACCTTATTTCCAAAATACGTGATATGTGAACATTAATTATATGATTTACTTATGAGCAATCATAATACCTGCATAGTCTTGGATTCATATTTCGTTAGCAAGACAGGTTATTCATATTCCTGAACTAAACATGTGTAAGTTTCTCTTTGCGCAAACATTTGGAGTGTGAACACCTGATACACCAAATGACATAGAGAATCGACGAACTAAACTAGTGTTCATATTAGAGTTGATGTGTGAAAGTATTTCTTTCACTCGTGACTTAATGAACCAAGTTAGTGTCCGTGCTCATGTTGACGTGTTAACTATTCTTTTAACATGGAAGCTTATGAGGAAAAAAACTAGTTCTCAGGTTGGAATGTGTTTTCGACTTAAGGGAAACTAAACATATGCTTACTCTGTCACAATGTGTGTCTAGTGTTTTATAGTCTAACGCAATGAATGAGTTAGCTTAAGAGGTGAACCAGGCTAAGGGAAGGACCTCATCATATCCTAGCTATGCATAAAACATGACACCCCTCTTTTACATACTCTTCAAAATTTCAATCGGTTTAATGTGTTGAGTTAGTGTCGTAGAAGGACATAACACCCCAATGTAAGGTAAATTGGCAATTGCGGTCGGGAACGTAATCACGAATTTACAGGTACATTGAGATGGTGTGGAATTCTATTAGGGTTTTAGGAGAGATTTTCAGTACGTTTTCGAGGTATCAAAGGTGTGATGGGTTAGCTGCGGTACATCATATATATATATATATATATATATATATATATATATATATATATATAAGCACTGATGGTGCATCGGGAATGAGATTGGGAATCAAACCAAGAACAACCCCTAGTTAGTCCTTAGTCTAGATTATTGGTTTCAAACCTAAACCTTAAACATCGTGTTTGATTTCAACCTCTATTCTTTGAGTATGCTGATAGTCTCTGTGAAGTTCTTATCATTCTTTCTAATCTTGAGTAATCTTAGTTAGTGACCCAATCTCAGTTATTCTCTCCATGATCCAAACTTAAGCATCGCCTTTCTGTTAACCGTTATCAGTGGGATGTAGTGCTACTAAGATCCTGTGAAACTCTTAGTGTCTTTTTTAGTGTCTTTTGAACCTTGATCATCCTGGTAGACTTTAAACAAAAACAAACTTTCTATCACTTTTGAAATCCATCATAGAGCACATGATACTTTCGTATTTCAAACCTTTTGTTCTTGCTAAACTTGGCCTCATAATACGTAACAATATTCCTATTTTATCATATACCAACAAAATCATTTCCTGGTGTGTTTAGTAAGGCTAATTAAAACTTGTACTTTTTAAATCGCTTGCCAGACAACTTTTAATATTCTAAGCCACGCGTTTTTCAAACCAATCATAAAACTTTAGTAATACTTTAACTGTTCCTTCAAACCAAATTTAATAGTTTTCCTGTAAATAAATTTCGAGACAAAATTTCCTAAAGTAGGGGAGACTATGACATTTGCATGTTTCTTAAACTTTACCGAATTTACAATTTTAGTCCTTATACTTTGACCGTTTTTAGTTTTTAATCGTAAAAATACATCGAATCATAATTTAAACTGAAGTAAAAATTATTGGTCTAGAAAAAAATTATTTTTATTGGTTTTCCTATTTTTTATCATTTAAATATGATTTACATTCATTAAATCAGTTTTAAATACAAATAAATTGAAAAAAAATTATGGAAAAAGTATTTTCATTATTTTACATCAGAAAATGATTATTTTTCACAAAAATGTTATTTTTGGATCATACATTGTATTTTAGTGTTATTTATGTATAATTAGCATAATTAATCATTTATTTAGTTATATTATTTAAAAATCTGTTTTATAGATATTTTCTTGAAAAACATAAATTTTCCTATGTTTGAAAGTCATAATTATCATTTGGTTGAAGAATTTGAGTAACTCATAATTATTTGTTCAATAATTATTAATTATTGAAATAATTGTAATTATCATTAAATTTATTCTTTGTCTTAATTATTCGAAACATATTTTTATCCGAATATCCATTTGGTAATAACTAGTAGGTAACCCACGCGTTGCAGCGGGATTTTATGTGTGCAAGTCGTTTTCGTTAACAGGATTTTATATGTGCAGGTCGTTTTCGTAGATGCTACCAGCTAGGACGAGGTGGTATCATTAATTAACGAAAAAGGATCCAAATCTTAAGACAAATGTGAATAAAAGTGTTAAGATGTGCTCTCGTGCAAAATGTGATGATCGACTTGATGCATTTAAGTCAACCTATCGACTAAGAGAAATATCAACTCCAAAATCACAATAATTTTCAAACCACATTTACGCAGAGTAGATTCAACTATTCTCACAATATTTATTTCCTAACATTTAGGTGTGGACGGTGCAAGTTTTATGAGTGACGGAAATGGGTTTGATAAGTGAGTAGTTTTAAGACATACAATATATTAGATGGAAAATAAACATATAAGATAGGGACAAACACATGTATACAATAATGAAGGGAAAAAACACTTGTGGAAGATTTAGGTTTTATTAGTATTTAATTTAATAAAATTTAATTTTATGACCGAAATGCAACGCCGTTTCACTATCTCAACCGCTTCATTATTCTCGCTCATACCTGTGGTTGGCAGGTTAATTAAAAAATAACGTTGTCGGTTATAAACAAAGTAAGAACCATAGACGATATTATGCTTCGATAAGTTATAGTATAATAATCAAATAGAAAACATATGTAAATCGTCTAACAAACACATCTTGTGGAGTAGCTTTTGAAGCAATGAGCAGCCCCTTGAGGAGGGCTTCAAACTTGTCAGTTGGCTTGAAACGTATTTCAAATTAAATAAATAAGAATATATGTTTAAAACTGTGTCACATAACACCTGACAGTCACTCAATTGACAACATAAATATTGACATTCTCATTTCATATATAAAGCGATACAATTGACCTCCACCTTCTCACCACCCTTACGGCACCCGTTTTCATCATTGTCTTTTAGATCGACATTGAAAAATTACCACAGGTATTTCCACCACCCACCACAAGCGAATATGGAAAAACTTAAACAAAAAGGCATTTTTTCTATACGTGTGTTTTGATGTTACGAAATTCTAAAAGTTGCACTCTGATTTAATAGTTATCTTGCTTATGGAAAACATTAAGGTTATTCAAAAGAAGGCACGACACAAGATGCACGAATAATACTTCTATATTTGACATTCGTCATGTTTTTACTACACACACTTAAGTATGCATGATATGAAGGCTTGCATAGGTACATAGTGCATAAGTAAAAAATTCACAGAAAATTGTTTTAGTATACTCACGTATATGTGTATATGTGTATCTATGTAGTAATGTGTTGAAATGATTAACACATTCATAGAAAACGCTTGCTTAGTTCCCTCTCTATTTCCCCATCATTCAACCAACATCCACAAACACACACATTCACATCAAATCAATACACACTAAATGAGACTTCTTACTTTATTTCCTTTTCTTGTTAGACCCACCGTAGTGGTAAGGTTTTTGAGCGCTATACACAAAAATGGAGCCCCCAACACCATTACATGGGGGCTTCATTTTTCAAAAGTTGGCCTTGGCGTTATATTTACGGCGCCGGAACAAATAAAGCCCCCTCCAATCATCCTTTGCCACATCAGACTCTCTCTCTCTCTTTTATTATTTTATTATTTTTTTTATTTAAAAGATAAAATAAAATATTAATAGAGGCTTTATTTGGCTTTATAAATAAAGCCCCTACCACTACACCCCTTTTTTAGTTTCTCTCTCCATGCTGACTCAGCAGACACGTGGACCAATCAGGAAGGGGAGCTTTATAAATAAAGCCCCCCACTACACATTCAACCAAATCTTATCCTTCTTCTTCTTCATTTTTTTTTGTTACTACTGTACAACCTCCAATCAAGCCTGACAATCAAGATTCAAACATAACTAACAATCAAAAGTTGAAGGTTTATCGGGCTTACCGAAAAACTACAGTGTGGCAGCCTTCCGTTTACAATCCGAATAGAAGACGTCGATATAACCAAGCGGTGAGTGTGCGCAGTGGTGGTGACGTGAGGTGTGGTACTGTGGTGTTGTTGGAGGTTGTTATAGTGGGTTTCATGTTGCCTGATTTCAGTCAGAAAACGTAGGGAAAGTGAGTCCCGAGAAGCACGAAAATTGTTTGGTGGTGTGGGTTTTAAAGTTGTTTCTGATCTGCTAGGACATACCAATCAAATGGTGATTACACAGTGCAATTCAATGGTTGGATTTATACTTTAGTAATCATTGTGGCGTTTATTGCTTTAAATATTAATCAAATGAAGGCATTTATGATTGTCCGTTACTAAATTCTTGTAGGTGTCGATCGTTTGTGGACCGTATGAGAGTTTCATGAATAGGATTTGATTTGAATAAAAATTATGAAATGGGAGGGTAAAGTTAAAGGTCACAATCAAACCAAATTAATTTAACTTTCTTTTAAAATATGTTTAACTCAAAACCATTAATGTGAGTGTCATATTTGTCATTTAGTAACCATCTAATTGTAGAGATGAATACGGATTTAATTGTTTACTTAAATGTGTATTACCAGTGTAATAAAATTACTATTTTACCTATGTAGATAAATGTGAAATGACCATTTTAACCGTGCAGAATACACTATATAGAAGTATAGATATAAATTAAATTACCTAATCATATTTGTAGGCTCTAATCATATTATTCTTTTTAAGATACATATTAATTTGGTTATCGTAAAAACTCTAATACCCTAAATCGACTGAGCAAACCCTAATGCCTTAGAACCTTATATACTTAGACTTTTTAAGTCATTTTCCTTTATTAGTATTCTTATTTGTATAGGTTGAATACTTCGAAATTCCCAACTTTTATTTTGTGACGAGTTTTATTTGGATTTATCACGCTTAGCAAAACAGTGAGTATACTTATCCCATTTTTCATTTTTACACCTTTGGAGTTATTCATGTACACATATTAAACATACACGTGCACTTATTCATAAACGTTTTACATACAATTCATATACATGTTATGCTTGAATTCTTGTGCTTTGTGATTAAACATAAACGTAGTATACTTGCAATCATTACAAAATCATTAACTCCGTACAAGCCGACTTTAACAATGAATAGTGCTATTTGGATTGACAATCCACCTAGTGGAAAGTACCTATGTGTGTGGGAAGTCCCATTGTTAATGTTTTAATCTTTGTCAACATAATAAGAGGCTTGATTTTGGCTCGTGTTGTGTACTTATGTGTTTTTCATATTTGCCTTGAATGAATCATGACACATGAATTGTAAATCTTTTTCTTAATACTTATATTATTCGTATACAAACTGAGTATGCTCACCAACATTATTTATGTTGACAAGATTGTTAGACCGTCCTCAATGCGCCTTTACAATTGCCGCCCGTGCCACGCTGGAGCCGAGCTGGATTCATCCAAGATTTCAGATGCTTTGGAGCAGATTCGAAGAGGAGATATCCGAGGGTGAGATCCGACTGCACGGGCCCCCTTTTTTTCGGTTCGTGTGCCAAACTAAAAAAAAACTTTTTTTATTTAAATGTAGTTTGTAAATGGGAAGGTTTCTTACTGTTGTTTGCTTGTTGCCGGAGGACACAAATAAGATGAGGTGGTGCTATATGGTGACGGTCGTGCTTGCTGGTATGCTCTTGCCGGAGGTGAAAGAAAAGTATGTGTGGTGTCTTGGAGAAGAAACAAAAATGTGTGGTGTGAGATAAAGCCGTAAAGTTATTATATTATTTAATATATATCATATCATATTTATAAATGCTATATTTTGTAAGGTCGGTGGCACTCACAAAGTGCCATTATTGCAAGACTTGCACGTTTTTCAAAAAAAATTGAAATAACTTTAACGGCGTTACAAGTGTTTGTTACATATATGTTGTACCTTTTCCTGTGTTTTCCCTTCTCTCTTCTTCCTTCTCTCTGCCTTCCTCTTCTTTGGTAAGGTCGGTGGCACTCACAAAGTTCTCTTTGTTTTCTTATCATCACCGATTAGAGTCTGTAACAGTTGTGATGGGGCGGGTTTAGACCCTTTTTGTTGAGTCGATTTACTGAAGTTGTTACCGGTTGAAGAATGAACATCCAGATGCACTATGTGTTGTCGATCTGACTGAAACTAAGGCATGCTAGAAGATTGGGTCTGTTATCGTTGCCGGTGGCTTTGGCCGACCAAGGCGGTGGTGGCTGTCTATGGTCAGCCGATGACGACGGTTGCGATTGTTGTTTGTATGGATTTTTGAGAGCCCTAATTTTTAGGGTTTGTTTTGTTGTTGTGTCTTTGCAGGCCATTCATGGCAGCAACCATTTGAGTCTTTTATTCCGTCGTCTGCCGCCGTTGCCGGTGGCTTTCGTCAACCAAGGCGGCGGTGGCTGTAGGTGGTCAGACGATGATGGTGGTTGTTTGTATCGATTCATGAGAGCCCTAATTTTTTGGGTTGTTTCATTGTAGCAACCATTTAAGTCTGTCATTTCGTGGTTTGCCGCCGTTGCCGGTGGCTTTGGCCAACCAAGGCGACGATGGATGTAGGAGGTCAGACAATGATGGTGGTTGCGATCGTTCTTGGTATGAAATTCTATGTTTCTAATCGGACTATGATGAATTTATTCTGAGTCCTCTTCTGTCCATATCCCTAAATTTTGGTATTGTGTTATTGGGTGTGAGCAGGTTATTTTTTAAAGTTTGCGGTCTTCAATATTCTCTGTGCACCGTTTTGCTTTCGTATACTGATTCAAAATGTAGATAAGCTACATGGAAAAACAAGATTTGCCTTTAATGTCTTCCAATTCAATTGGGAATATGGTTTCTTTAGATCTTGAATTGTGTTCTCTTTAGTCTTAATGAGACCAATATATTGTGTTGATATAGATTGTAGCTAAACAGGGTGTTTTGTGTGTGGATTTCTTGAAATTTGTTGTGTTTAAAGTAATTAGACTACGTTATATGAGTCGTCGAACTAAAAGAGTTTGTGACCTAAATTGGATGTTGAGTATAGCCATGAATAGTAACTTTCCGCTAAGTTTTCACACGTCCGTTTTTTGCTATAACTTGCATGGTTGAGTGGGAGCTATTACTAATCCGAATTTGGGAGGGGGTGTTAGAGCCATTTATCGAATGTAGTATGGATGTGATCTTCTATATTGCATCGCGTCTCTTTTTAGATAAAAAGCTGTTTGGTTTGCGATCGGGTTAGAGGAAAGGTAGTCTTTCTTCACTTTATCTATTCGTAGATTTCTCAAATTGCAATCAGCAGCTTAAATGGACATAAGTATTTAATATTAATTTAGGCAATTAGGCAGACAAGAGATATAGTGCAACTGGATGGATTGCACAGCTTAAATTAATAGCTATTTGTTTTAAAATTTCTTGATATCTTCATTACAAAACTATATCCCAGACCCGTTCTACAGTTATTGGTTTGTTGATTAATATTACATGCATCAACCTCCTAGCTTCGTTGATAAGCAGCATCCTCAATTTGTGTGTTGACTTAAAAAGTCCTTATACGGTTTGAAACAAGTGCCACGGGCATGGTAAACACGATTTGCTACTTTTATCACCTCACAGGGTTTCACTAGCAGCTCTTGTGATCACTCTTTATTTGTGTATCATCGGGACCCTGCTAATATTGCTTACCTACTTCTTTATGTGGATTATATAGTGTTAACTGCATCTAATGTAATCTGCTTAATAATATCATTCGCTCACTCTCTCGAGAGTTCACGATGACTGATTTGGGTCCTCTTCATCATTTTTTGGGTATCAAAGTTGATCAGCAACCCACGGGTCTTTTTTTATCACAACAACAGTATGCTAAGGAAATTATTGCGTGTGCTAACATGACTGCTTGCAAGCCTTGTCACACGCATGTGGATATATCATCCAAACTTAGTGCTTCTGACGGTCCTCCAGTTTCGGACCCTACACTGTACCGCAGTCTTGCAGGAGCATTACAATACTTGACATTTACTCGACCAGACATCTCTTATGCGGTACAACAGGTTTGCTTGTTCATGCATGATCCACGGGAAGCTCATTATGCCTTTATGAAGCGGATCATCCGCTATATCCAGGGCACATTGCATTACGGGATTCGTATTGTCAAATTTCGATCACATGATTTGGTTGCTTATTCAGACGCTGATTGGGCCGGTTGTCCTGACTCTAAACGATCTACAAGCGGGTATTGTGTGTTTTTGGGTGATAACTTATTGTCGTGGTCCTCTAAACGACAACCTACTATTTCACGTTCGAGTGCTGAAGCTGAATACAGGGGGGTCGCTAATGCAGTTGCCAAAGCAACTTGGCTGCGCAACTTATTACTCGAACTGCACACTCCTTTGCGTAGAGCCTCCATCGTGTATTGTGACAACGTGTCCGCTGTTTATTTATCTGGCAATCCCGTGCAACATCAATGGACAAAGCATGTAAAGATTGATATTCACTTTGTTCGTGAAAAAGTTCGTATCGGCCACATTCGGGTGTTGCATGTTCCTTCGGCCCTTCAGTATGCGGATATTTTCACGAAGGGGCTCTCTCGACCTCTATTTGAGTCTTTCAGATCCAGTTTGAGCGTTGGACCTTCCCTCGTTCAAACTGCGGGGGAGTCTTAGCAGATATTATTATAGATATTATTATTTGAATTTTGTATTTATGGTATAGATAGAGTTTGTAATTATCTTGTATCGTTTCCTTATTTACAGATTAGGGTTAACTTGTATTCTCCCTATTTAAAGGGGTTCTCTTCATAATAATAATCATCAGAGAATTTTCCATATACCTAATCTTTCAACAACAACCTTGGTAACCATCTTTACAAAACCACTGATTTAAGGCAACGCCACTAATTAGTGTTCACCGAAATCACCACCATCACCGCCGGCAACACTGAAACCGGAATCACGACCATCACCGCCAGCACCTAAGCCCAGAAGCCACGTCATCTGCAAGATCCTGTAGTCACCACCATCATTAGATGCCCAAAATCAGGAAATCTAACCTTGTGGTTTGCCGATCTACCCGAAAAAGGGACATGCATCTTTATCGGAATCCTTGTCAGATGGTGGTGTGAATGGCGGCGGAAGAATGCCGGTGACGGTGAGTGGACGCGATTCCTGCCCAAATCCATTTCTCTACAAACAAACAGAGGAATGTGTATGACGGTGGGTATTGTGGTGGTATAGCGATGCGTATGGCGGTGGTCATCACAGAGAGAAGACATGATCAAATGAGAAAGGATGAGAATATTTAGATAGCTTCTTTCATAAATGGACAAAAATCAAAGATAAATTACATCCATGCCACAATCACTGTTCAAAGTAAAAGGGTTATTATTATAGTTAAATAATAATAATAATAATAATAATAATAATAATAATAATAATAATAATAATAATAAACATAATAATAATAATAATTTAAACAGAAAATTTATTAGATTAAATAAAATAATAATAAAAAAATAATTAATATTAAAAAAATAATATTTATTAAAAAATAATAAAAAAATTATATTCAAACATTTGAATTTCAAACGGTTACTGTTCCAAACCGTTTGAATTTCAAATCCCCCCCCCCCCCCCAAACGTTTAAATTTCAAATTTTGACATTCAAGAGGCGAGAATAAAAGGTTCGTCGACATTCAAGAGGCGAGGCAAAGGGAAAAGGACATTGAGTTTTTGTCCAAATCGATCGACCACCTCGACGGAGAAGCCCTACGCCTTGCACAACTTCATAGGCAAGAAATTCTTGCAAAATATCGCCTCTAGTGTCTTTATGATGCGTTTTTTTTTAATTTGCTATTGTATTTTTTTTAGTTGTTTGTTTTTTTAATTTAATTAATATTAGTTGTGTGTTTTTAATATTATTTGTAATTTTTTTATATTTATTTGTGTTTTATTTTAATTATTTTGAGTTAAAAGATTAAAAAAATAATAAAATATACAACCAATCAGAAACAGGGGCTTTATAAATAAAGCCCCTACCACTACACCCATTTTTTACTTTCTCTCTCCATGCTGACTCAGCTGCCACATAGATCAATAAAAAAGGGTGGCTTTATAAATAAAGTCCCCCACTACACATGGTCAAACAGCAACATCTTAATAAAGTACACATATATGTGTCTTGACTTTTCAACAATTGCTTTTTACACAACATTAGGTTATGTTAGTCCAGTTGGTTTCAGATTGTTTTGCTAAAAGCTATAAAAATATTAATATTTTAAAAACTAAAAATAGAGGTAGGCAAAAAGCTGAGTGTATGCATGTCTAATGTCTTGCTTTCTACATGCTTCTTTTCACAAAATTTAATCAATACACTTTCTTCTTCATCAACTACCTGCAACATTTTTTTCCTTTACTTTATACCAAATACCATTGCAAAAATCAACTCTAAAATTATTCTCACCTTTGCATAACACTGTCATCTCCAATGCTCAAAGGTTTCCTTGAGTTTAAATAAGTAGCCGTTGGGTCAAACTTTAATCCCGTTATTTTGCTTTTAGGCAGGCTAGTTTGTTACTTTTCAGCCCTATTTAAGCTTTTGTTATTCCAGTCTTTAGTAAGCTTTTTCCAATCAATAAAAGTGTGCCTACTTGATATTGTTGATATTGATAAGTGAATTCGATAGCTTGCTCTCATCACCAACATTTAATAACCAACCTTTGATCCTCAAACAGATATAATTCAAAATGTTTCCCCAATGGAGATAATGCAAACGATTTAATCGATCAACATCCCACAAAAATTTGTCACACAAAAATCTGTCACACAAAAATTTTCAAAAATCCATTTGTTCTTGTCCGAACTACCGACCCACTTTCAAAGTTGATCTCTTCTCTACCATCACCATATCGAATCGATCTGTTTTATCAAGATAATCTACCCAACTCGTTTCACCTCACATGTTATCCATATCTATGGTTATATGAATGTATTTGGTTATGATTTTGTGTGTTATTATATGTTAACTGTAATGGCTTTTAATTGGCTATTGTTTGAAAGATGTTGATGTTTGGCCGTTTAGGAGCTTGATACGGGTTTTAGCTGTTTTTCTGAATTGGGACATTTTAAGGATCAGTTAGAAAATAAGTTTAGTTATGAATCAGAAGCAAACATCGATAATGTCTGCATGAGCATCACGATTGGTGTTGAACAAAATTATGTTCGCTCTGTTTGCACTGCCGTTCTGCAGCTGTTCGCGCTGTTTGCGCTGCTGTTCGCGCTGTTTGCGCAGCTGTTCGCTCGCTGATGTTTATGCAACTAGAAATTGATCCTTATGTTCGTGCGCACCTGTTCGCACGCTGCAAACAGATTCTCGATTCCCTAAATGAAATCTTGCGAATTAAAAGTCGAAGAATGGATGGAGCGATAAGAGTTTCACAGAACTATTAGTGCTATTGCATAATATGCTTCCGGAAGACAATGAATTACCAATTTCGACATACCAAGCAAAAATTCTAATGTGTCCAATGGGATTGGAAGTTGAAAGAATACATGCATGTCCAAATGATTGTATGTTGTACAGAAATCAATATGCAAATGAACATGCATGTGTTAAGTGCGGTGCATCGAGGTATAAGCGGAAAAAAGATTCAGACAAAGTTGACGATGATGTGACAAAAAATGGACCGCCGGCTAAAATTTTGTGGTATCTCCCCATAATACCAAGACTGAAAAGGTTATTTTCAAATGAAGAGGAAGCAAAATTATTACGTTGGCATTCAGATGAACGTATAGTTGATGAAAAACTAAGACATGTGGTGGATTCTCCTCAGTGGAGAACCATTGATAACATGTATCCTGAGTTCGGGAGGGAGGCGAGAAACATACGGTTTGGGCTTAGTTCAGATGGGATGAATCCGTTCGGGAACATGAGCACTAGTCATAGTACATGGCCGGTTCTTTTATGCATCTACAATCTTCCACCGTGGTTATGCATGAAAAGAAAATACATTATGATGTCATTGTTGATTCAGGGACTGAGACAACCTGGTAATAATATTGATGTGTATATGTCTCCTTTGATTGATGACTTAAAAACTCTTTGGGATTCGGGTGTAGATGTATACGACGCATATAAGAAAGAACACTTTCAGTTGCATGCCATGATCTTCTGTACTATAAATGATTTTCCAGCATATGGTAACTTGTCAGGATACAGTACGAAGGGTAAAAAAGCTTGTCCTGTTTGTGAAGATGATACAAGCTCGATATGGTTAAAAAAATTGCAAAAAACTGTATACATGGGACATCGAAGATTCCTTCCGAAAGGTCACAAATATAGGAAGAAAAAAGATGAGTTTAATGGGGAGATTGAGGATGGAACGATCAGGACATGATTCGATGCATTTTCACGAGTTGAAAATCTAAATAGTGTGTTGGGAAAAAGATCTCGTGTTGAGGAAGGAATTAACTGGAAAAGAAAGTCAATCTTTTGGGATTTACCTTACTGGAGACATTTAAATGTTCGACATTGTCTAGATGTTATGCATATAGAAAAAATGTATGCGAAAGCTTGATAGGCTTACTGTTAAATATTCCTGGTAAAACTAAAGATGGGATTAATGTCCGAAAAGACATGGTACTTTTGAATATACGTAAAGATCTTGCTCCAGAACAAAGAGGCGACCGCATATATCTGCCACCTGCTTGTTATAATACAACAAAAGAAGAAAAAAGACAGTTTTGTCAATGTTTACATGAAATTAAGGTTCCATCAGCTTATTCAGCAAACATTAAAAGACTGGTGTCGATCAAAGATTGTAAATTGATTGGAATGAAGTCTCATGATTGTCATGTTTTGATGACACATATGATTCCTATCGCAATCCGTGGATTGTTACCAGATAACGCCCGACATACAATTATAAAGCTTTGTTTGTTTTTTAACAACATTCACTCAAAGGTTATTGACAAAGAAGGCTTGGATCAATGGCAAAAGGACATTTATGTCACTCTTTGTGAACTAGAAATGTATTTTCCACCATCATTTTTTGATGTAATGGTTCACTTAATATCTCATATCGTACAAGAGATTAAAGCTTGTGGTCCTGTATTTCTACGATACATATACCCTTTTGAAAGATATATGGGTGTATTAAAAGGTTTTGTGAGAAATCTTAATCGACCAAAAGGCAGTATTATTGAAGGTTATACTTCTGAAGAGGTGATTGAGTTCTGCCAAGGTAATACTATTAATAATATCTAATAATATTATATAATATATACATACATTAGTGTTAAGTTACAATATATTAATTTGTTTTTTTTCATAGGCTATATGGATGGTGTCGACAGCGTTGGTGTTCCTAAAACTCGTCATTCGGATCGACTTGAGGGTCGGGCAGTAACTGGTATGAAAACAATCATGCCACTACATAAATATAAACAAGATGCACATTTAGCGGTTCTAAAACACATGACATGCCTTGCTCCGTATGTTAATGAACACATGGACATGATACGATCGACATACCCAGGTAAGGATGATATATGGTACATAAACACTCAAAACAAAGAGTTATCGAAGTGGATGGAAGGGAGGGTTACAGAAACTAATGTTAATGAAACTGTGAAAAGGTTAGGAGAGGGTCCAAAGTGTATAGTTAAATCTTCTCAAGGGTACGACATTGGGAGGTATTTGTTAATCAAAAAACAAGTGATGTATTTAAGGTATGTTTGAATTGTTTATTATTAATATTATCATTATATGTTTACAAGTAATTATTAACAATTTGTTGATTTGTGTAAAGGCGAAAAGCGCGAAAGCAAAAGCTAGTAATGCTAAGAGAAAACATGTGCCCCGCGTAGGACGCAGTGGGTGGAGTGGTATGAAACTAAAACAAGGGTATATATGGCCTTAACTCGAATCAAGAAACAAGGAATTTAAATGTTTAGGGAACCCTCGTTCTAAGTTGTATCTATGTGGTAGAGCCAAAATTAATGAAGAAACTAAGCTGTATGAACTTGATGATGCTTCTATAGAAGAGGGTTGTGATTTGGTAAATGGTTGTTTTATTTATATTTGTTTTATTTTTTTATTATTATTGTCTATTGGTTTAACAAAGATTTTTTTTATAGCTCGAAGAGGAGAAAAAAATGAAAGCGGATGGAAGTTATGATCAAAATAAGGATGACCCGCTAGTTCGAGTTCTGGGACCTGAACATGGGGGCGGGCACGGACAGTATCCGGGATCATATGTAATAACTATGTGTGTTTATATATATAAATATATATCATGACTTGTTGAATATATTTGTAGAAATTAATTTATGTCGTATTGAGTTTATAGGTTATACCAAGGTTAATGGAGGTTTGTTTAGAAATGTGAACCCTGATAGACGGGTCGACTATCCACCTGGTTATTGTGGCTCTAGTTATGGGTGTGATGGACGGGTCGACTATCCGGTTATAAAGGTGATATATTTATAGCTTGCTAAAATAAAAATGTTTCCTGCTATATATATAATAAAAATGTTGAATGATTTTGCAGAGTCACACTAATTGTGAGTTATTAATAAATGTGGCTGATAAGCTAGTGAAGGTGGCAAATGGTCAGGTCTGGCCAACCACATCAACTGATATACATTGTAGCCTAATAAAAGAGGGTTGTGTCAAGGTTACAGTGGATGAAATTGTTGATGCACGTAAGAAGTTGGATCTCTATAGCGTAACAAGAACAAGTGAAGTTGCAGTTGTTGAAGATTTGGTTCACCAAATTGTTCAATGGCCACGTTATGCAATAACGGTATTTTTTTGTTAATATGTTATAAGATATTTTGGTATATTATCTTATATGTTAATAATCAAAGTTCATGAATAGTATTTCACCTCTAGATTATTCGTGTGTGTGTTTGTAAATTAATGTGTATGATGGATTTGTGTTTTGTGTGAGGTTTAGTTATCTATGATTTTAATGATGGAGAGATCTCTCTGTTTAGCTATAGATTTTAACCTATTTTTGCTGCAGTGGTTGTGATTTAATAATATTTGCTCCATACTTTGGTTTGATGAATTTGTCAATATACATTGATAACTATTGCAAATTTGAAGGGGGCAAAAGGAGTAGACATTGTACAAGCGCATTTATAATTACTTAGCGTTTCTACTAGATGGATGTAAATAAAACAGAATAAGAGGATTAAGTTAGGTGGATTGATGTTCTATGAAGATTGGAAACTAATGATTAGTGAGTTGCCTACAAGGATGGATGAAGTTTGACTTTTGAGGTCAGCTTAACTTGTTTTTGACATCAAACGTTTTGTAGTTTCCTTTTCATGTTTACTGAATAAATTTCTAATTAAGACTAATTTTCTAACTGTTGCAAACTGTAAAGTCATATGCCATTACCTTCATTACATTTTCAAGTGCTTATGCCTCTTTGTCTATTGGCTAGTTTCATGTTAAATTTGAAAGAAAATCAAAATTGAATTATACCATACCAGGTTGAGCTTAAAACTATTGAGAGTATTCTAATAGGAAAATGAAGTTCCTTTTAGACATGTGTATCTATTTGCTGCAAATTTGAAGGGAGTAGACATTGTTCAAGTGCATTTGTGATTGGCTGATTGCTTAGAACTTTTAACAGATTGATGTGAATGGAAAGGAAAGCTTAAGTTAGGTGATTAGTGTTTAGTGAATGTTGGAAAGTGGAAACTAATGATTAGTGGTTTGCTTGGAAAGAGAAATAGAGTTTGACTTTTTAGGTCAACTGACTTGTTTCTATCTTCAAACATAATGTTTTTTCCTTTTCCTGTTCAATAAATAAATTTCCAATTCAGACTGATTATCTAATAAATGTTGCAAATAGTAAGGTTATATGCAATAATTACCTTTTCAAGTGTATATGCCTCATAAATTAGAACTTTGCCTCATTGGCTAGTTAATATTGACTATAATTTTTTTTTATTAAATTGTAGCTTTTAAACCAAGAGACAGCTACCAAGTCACCTAGTGCCTTGAGAGTGGACTCGAGTCATGGGTCACGAAGTCCTAGAGACGCCTCACCAAAAATACAAGACGATGACACAACGATCACTTCATTTTATATCCCACAATTGGTATTACTCATATATTTTTTTTTGTAAATTTAGTTTGATTTGTTAGTGTTATAAAATTTGTTTGTTATTTTAGGTTGATGAAGACAATTACCAACTTCCACTTCAAATGGAAAATCAAGAACTTTTGGAAGGCAGATTTGTTAATATGGTTGGTTTTCAAAAACTTCTTTATATTATAATCCGTATATATACATATATACTTTATATATATATATATATATATATGTAATGTTTTATAAATCGTTTTCAGTTATTATCTATGGGGCAACAACAAACCGCTACAAATGCTCCCGTACGGGTACCTGAACCCGAACCCATACCTGTACCAAAACTCATACCCAAAACGAAACCCATACCTGTACCCACATCTTTACCTAAACATGTCCCCGAACCACAAATACCAATCATAAATGATTCTGAATACGATACATGGATTGATCACTCATTGGAACCGGCCTTGGAGAAAGTACGGAAGAGAACCGGTCTCATTCGAGACATGTTCGATCAATTACATAGAGTCGTTGGGACGCGCCATCACATTTGTACGTCTTCACCACAAGGGATGTATCCCAAACCAGTTAAAAATATAATCCCGTACTCAGAGTTGTTAAGGTTATTTTCAAGGGATTGGCACGATGTTAGCGTAGTACATTCGTTTGCGATGTAAGTTATTATTACTTTTTATATGGTAGAATAACATTTTTATATATACGTCAGTTAACTAACTTTATTATATTTTTATAAGGTATCTTTTTCTGTCACCCAATTCTAAATGTGCATTCTTTAATCCGGCGCTCATTAATGGTGAAATCTGCAAAAGCAATCCGAAGGCTGTGATAGAACACATCAAGGAAATATACAAGTATCATAGCAACAAAAGATATTTTCTAGCACCATATAATAATGCTAGGTAATGTATACTTCTCCACAATTATACACATGCATAGATATTTAATTGTTCTATATTTTTCGTTTTTCAGCGATCACTGGACTCTAGTAATATTTGAACCGAGTACTGCAAGCGCATTTAGTGTTGATTCTATGAAGAAGGGAAAGAACAAGGAAAGTTACAACATTTGGAAGCTAATTGCTAAAGGTTTTGAGAGAGAATTTAATTGGATAACGACAAATGTAAGTTTTCTATTTTTTATCATTGTTTTTTAGGTGTTTAAAATGATTAATTGTGAACTAAATGCAGTGCTTCCAACAAGCAAATGGATGGGAATGTGGTTTCATGCTAATTAAACATATGAGGCAGTTTGTTGAGATCATTCAACATGATTTTATTCATGCAATAAGTGTTTTGCTGTCACACCACGACAATGGCGGAAACACGTGGCGCGACGGTTCAAAGCATAAAGTCAAGGTCATTGCTAAACACAAGTAATTTAAGAAAATGGGTCATTTATTATGACGTCAAATCTTGTTCAACAGTACACAAAAGTAAATTGTTTTTAAGATAATCATAGAGGTTTCTCGTATATATCCCAAATGCCTTGGGAAATAAAAGTGAAACCCCGCAAAAGTTTGACGCCGCATTGGAGGATTCCTCGACCCAGCTTGCCCGGTTCTCCTTCATCTAGTTACCTGAAAGATATGTTTAAAAGTTTCGTCAATATAAAATATATTGGTGAGTTCACAGGTTTTTAGTTTCCAAAACTTGATTACTTGGGAAATACCATGTTATGACAATATATAGGAGTTGCAAATTCCTATAACTCTACTTGAGACTATAATCAAACCAAGACGTATAAATAAATATGCCCCGCTCCAAGTCGTTACTCGGTTTCCCACGACTTAAGTTCAGAATATATGCACCCCAGGCATAACCTAATGCATAATCGACGCTATCGATTAGGGGTGGGCCTTGTCAGGCACCAATAGTACTATTCAATATTCCTCCGGTTTCATTTCCCTGAATAAATGATTATAGAGGCGAGGACTCAACCCCGAGTGGCGGTCACACCTCAAGTAATAAATCCGTCAAACATTTTCCCTAACATATCTTTCCCCCGGAAAACGTAAAAATAGTTTAAAATGGGGCCGTGAAACTCACCTGAAACTCTGTCTGGATTACTAGGCGGATAGCAAAGATGGTCTCGCACCTACAAACGTCCTAGACGTATAAGTCACTATTCCTATAGTGCATGTGCCTTGGCAAGTTGTACACCCAACTCCCGACCACAAGTTATTCCAAATCCCGTTTAATTAAGCGCGTATCCTAGGTTTCGTTGGCATTACATTACCCTTTGTGTTACAAGTTATATATCATTCTTGTTAATATTTCCTTAACTTGTATCTTATTATCATCGACTCGACTTCACTTAACATATAATTATTTTCCCATTTAAATAATTATACTTAAGATCGCATCGCTCGATATAATATATATTTCAACACTCGACCCGACTCACTTTGCCGCACATTTGTTTTCCCATTTAAACAAATATACTAAGATCTTGTCGTTCGATTGTATATTCTTAACGCCCGGTTCAACTCACCATACCGTATACTTATTTTCCCATTCAAATAAATATACTAGGATCTCGTTGGTACGGCATACACATATATATATCTTTGTCTTCTCGTCGCGGCTTTCCTTCCCACATATCTACTTTCCCATTAAGTAGATATACTAGAATTTTGCCGAGACGAGCGTACATATATATAAATGTGTAATTTTTCTTGTTAAGTATATACGTTTGTTTAACGTCTCATTTGTTTACGTCATGCGTTTCTCCCACGAATAATTCCTTTAACACTTAAGAAAGTGTTTATTAGTTTTCACCCAATGTATATATATATTTTACTTCTTAAAATATATATTTTTCTTATCTTGCCGCAATGGCATTTTTCTCATGATTTGTCCGTGTATGGTTCGTTAACGTGTCTTAGTTCGATATCTTAACTCGATTAGTTAATTTTTCCAAGTTTTTCCCAACATGTATTTTATAGAAATATTATCCATATTTCTTCCTCTTTTCACATGTTACTTGGATGGTTTAAAATACTTATGTATTTTTAACCCAACTTGTTAACTTTACTACAAAAATGTTTCCAACACTTTTATATTCCCATTTATATAAAAGTATTCATTTTTGTATAAGTTTCTCAAGTTGTTTAATATTTTTATAAAATCTCTATTTTATAAAAGTCCTTATGTTAAAACCCTCTATATTTTTATAACTTTCAAAAATACACTTTTATACAAAATACCCAAGTATATCTACTAGTATTTACCAAAATCATCCTTAAAATTTATTACTTACATTTTTGACACCAAACTTTCCATACTTGTATTTTTGGACTAATAGTTTCTAAAATACCCATTTTAGTCCTCTAACTTTTAAAGTTACAACTTTAGTCCCTTAACTTCCAAAAGTTGCATTTTTCCACTCTAACTTCCAAAGTTAACATTTTTCACTCAAAATAGTAGACTTTGAAGATTCAACTTTTTATTGGTAAGTTATTTTTGTATCAAAACACTTTTGTTAGTCTTGTATTCCATATGGAAGACTACTTGTATGTGTGTTTTATGTATTTCTTCAACATAACCAAATTTCATTCACCTAAGTAAGCTACTTTAATTTTTCATCTTCTTTATTTATGCACTTTTAGCATGTTCCACCATATATTATACCATGTATGATCATAATAAGATGATTTAAAGTTACTTTTAACATATTCAAGTTCATTCCATAATCTTAACCAAAACATCATCCTACTTAGTTTTAAAATGTAAACTTTATGCATTTTCAAGATTATTACATTATCATCATCAAATCCATGATTTATTTTCATATCTTTAATCATCCATTTTACACATGTAAAACCTATTAAAGATTATGTTCAAACCACCTTTTAAACCCTTCATGTACAACTTGCTTCTAAGAACACATACATGAATAATAATAATCAAAAACAAGGTTAAGAAGCTTACTACTAGTACAAGGCTAGGGAAGACAAAACCTTTGATTTTGAGAGGGGTTTAGTGTGTTCTTCCTTAATGGTTAAGCTCCAAGCTTGAAACACACAATAGGGGTTTGGATGATGGATTGTTTTAAGTGTTTTGGAGATGTAAAAACTTGTAAGAATGGTGTATGGGGGAGGTGCAAAACCTACGGCCAAAATAACAAGGAGAAGAGAAGTTGCTTTGCTTTGATATCCAATCTCTAACACATGTTATATAAAGCCTTATCACATGTAATCATTCCAAAGATTCAAGAAATCTTATGAAGGATTGAGTTGTGTACTTGGGATATTTTTGAAAGATATGATATGTGTGTGTGTGAAAGTTGCCGTGTATGTATGTATGTGTAGGTAAGATGGCTTGTAAATCTTGGTTAAATCCTTGTTATCTATCATGATCTCTATATACAAGACCCATCACCATGCATGCATACTAGTGTAATGATGGTTTGATTTGTGTCTTGGCTTATTAGGGCCATATGGCCGAAAATTTCACCAAGGGGGACAAGATTAGAGTTGCTTTTGTACTAATGTCTTCCTTACACTTTTGTCTTATACAAGTGCATGCTTTATGCTAGGTTCTTAGGTTATTATTAATATTAACAAGACATGGATATAACAAGGCCATTAGGCCGGCCCCCAAGTGGGTTTAAGTGGGGTCCACAACTTCAAATATTTACCCATTGTTTGTTATGTTTAATCCCCCGTCGTTCGGGTGTCGTTCGGGTATTTTTCGGGTTTTAATCACGCGTTATCCGGACATTAAAAATACCTTTAATAACCCTTAAATATAGTCTAATTTAAGCGTTGATTGGTTATTTAGGCCTTTGCCGGGTGAAATTATGAGTTATACGCGTATCGGGTGCGGTACGCGCATTTTATTCGTTACCGGGAGATTTGTACAAGACGTTTTCATTTATGGTTTTGGAGTTCCAAAACTCATTATATCTTATGAAAATACCCTTTATTTTATATCCTGGGTGTCCGGGATCCTTTTCGTTTATTTAATTATTACCGGGTAATTGCCAACGTCCATACCGGATAGCTTATTTACACATGATCCAATCATGCTTTACCATTAAACGTATGCATTCCTATGCACTATTTGGAAATTGCTATCTCCTAAGGCCTTGATAATTAAATCACACATAATTGCATTTAATTACGTTAATCATACATTAATTAATTTGTACGGAATTACCTTATTTTTGCCGGTTGTTACATTCTCCCCCCGTTAAGAGAATTCCGTCCCGGAATTCACTTCGAGTTCTCCGGTACAGGTGTCTTCTTGAATAGGGCGGGGTATTTTTGCTTCATCCGGTCCAGCCTTTCCCACGTGAACTCCGGTCCACGCTTGGCATTCCAGCGCACTTTGACCAATCTGATCTTGCTGCGCCTTAGTTTTTGGACCTTCCAATCAGTTACCTCGATTGGCTCTTCAACAAAATGTAACTTGTCGTCAATCTGGATTTCGTCTGCTGGAATGATGAGAGTTTCGTCGGATAGGCACTTTTTCAAATTTGACACATGAAACGTGTCGTGTATTCCACTAAGCTCTTGAGGCAACTTGAGCTTGTATGCCACTGTGCCTACCCTGGACAAGACTTCGAACGGTCCGATGTATCGTGGGTTCAGCTTTCCGCGCTTTCCAAAGCGCGCGGCACCTTTCCAAGGTGACACTTTCAGTAGGACCCTGTCTCCGACTTGAAACTCTAAGGGCTTTCGCCTCATATCAGCATAGCTTTTCTGGCGGTCCCGGGCCGCTTTGAGGCGTTCCTTTATCAAAAAGACCTTATCCGTGGTCTCTTGAACAATTTCGGGCCCGGTGAGTTGTTTTTCTCCGACTTCCGCCCAACATAATGGCGACCGGCACTTGCGTCCATATAGAGCTTCAAACGGTGCGGCTTGAATGCTCGTATGATAACTGTTGTTGTAAGAAAATTCTACCAATGGCAAGTGCGTATCCCAATTACCTCCGAAATCAATCGCGCATGCCCGTAACATATCTTCCAATGTCTGGATGGTTCGTTCACTTTGGCCATCCGTTTGGGGGTGATATGCGGTGCTCATGTCGAGGCGAGTACCGAGGGCTTCATTTAAACTTTCCCAAAATCTGGAAGTGAAACGACTATCTCGATCGGAGATGATAGAAACAGGTACGCCGTGTTTAGATACCACTTCCTTAATGTACAAACGGGTCAGTTTCTCCAACCTGTCCGTTTCGCGTATCGGGAGGAAGTGTGCAGATTTCGTCAATCGATCCACGATTACCCAGATCATGTCATGGCCGCTTGTCGTCTTGGGTAACTTGGTAATGAAATCCATGGTGATTCGTTCCCATTTCCATTCCGGTATTTCCGGTTGTTGGAGCAAACCGGAAGGTCTCTGGTGCTCAGCCTTGACCTTTGCGCAAGTCAAACATCGCGCAACATAGGCTGCTATATCCCTTTTGAAATTCGGCCACCAATAAAGTTCCTTCAAATCGTGGAACATCTTGTCTGCACCCGGGTGAACCGAATATCTAGAACTGTGAGCTTCGGCCAATACTAGCTCACGCAATCCACCATATACTGGGACCCAAATTCTATTCATGAAATACAGTGTCTGGTCCGCTTTTGGTTCCAGTGAATCAACCATCTTTCGTAACCTTTCACCTTTGACATTCTCGGGTTTAAGGGCGTTCACTTGAGCTTCACGAATTCGTTCAGTCAGATTCGTGTGGATAGTCAGACCCAAAGCTCGAACACGCAATGGTTTAACCCGTTCCTTGCGGCTCAAGGCGTCGGCTACGACGTTCGCCTTACCGGGATGGTACTTAATTTCACAATCGTAATCGTTTAATAATTCAACCCATCGCCGCTTAAATCCTTCTGATCAAAGATGTGTTGCAAGCTCTTATGATCAGTGAAAATTGTGCACTTGGTTCCGTACAAATAGTGCCTCCATATCTTGAGAGCGAACACCACTGCACCTAATTCTAAATCGTGTGTAGTGTAGTTCTTCTCATGGATTTTCAGTTGCCTGGAAGCATATGCTATTACTTTTTCTCGCTGCATCAACACACAACCCAAACCTTGATGCGAGGCATCGCAGTAAACCACAAAATCTTCCGTACCATCGGGGAGTGATAGTATCGGAGCGCCACATAACTTGTCTTTTAACAATTGGAATGCTGCCTCTTGCTTTTCCGTCCACTCAAATTTCTTATCCTTTTGGGTTAGCATGGTTAAAGCTTGTGCTATCTTTGAAAAGTTCTCGATGAACCTTCTGTAATAACCCGCAAGGCCAAGAAATTGTCGTACTTCAGTGGGAGTTTGAGGGGCTTCCCAATTTTTAATTGCCTCGATCTTGGCGGGATCCACGTGTATGCCCTTCTCGTTTACCACGTGGCCTAAAAAGTGAACTTCCCGAATCCAAAAGTCACATTTCGAGAATTTAGCATAGAGTTTCTCTTTGCGTAATACTTCAAGAATTAACCGAAGGTGATTCTCGTGGTCTTCTTTCGTGCGTGAATAGATCAAAATATCGTCAATGAAGACTATGACGAATTTGTCCAGGTATGGCTTACACACGCGGTTCATTAGGTCCATGAAAACCGCTGGTTCGTTGGTTAAGCCGAACGGCATTACCAAAAATTCATAGTGTCCATACCGGGTTCTGAAGGCCGTTTTTGGTATATCTTCTTCTTGTATACGCAACTGGTGATAGCCTGACCTCAAATCGATCTTGGAGTAATAGCTGGAACCTTGGAGCTGATCAAATAAATCGTCGATCCTAGGGAGAGGATAGCGATTCTTGATGGTTAGCTTGTTCAGCTCTCGATAGTCGATGCACATGCGAAATGTGCCATCCTTCTTCTTCACAAATAAGACGGGAGCTCCCCAAGGTGAGAAACTCGGTCTTATAAAACCTTTGTCCAATAATTCTTGTAGCTGGCTGGACAGTTCCTGCATCTCTGATGGAGCTAGGCGGTATGGCGATCGTGCCACAGGAGCTGCTCCGGGAACGAGGTCGATGCGGAACTCGACTTGTCGAGGTGGCGGCAACCCCGGCAAATCTTCTGGAAATACATCCGGAAAATCTCTGGCGACTGGAATGTCTTCCAACTTTCGCTCGTCGGCCTTCTTGTCCACTACGTGTGCCAAGAATGCGACAAGCCCTTTTCTTAGACACTTACGAGCCTTCATGCTCGAAATAATCCTTAGTGGCGTCCCGTGTCTTTCCCCTTGAATTGAGAGAGTTTCACCGTTTGCGAGGGGGACTTGAATAACTTTATCGTTGCAAACCACAATGGCACGGTGCGCGGACAACCAGTCCATGCCAACAACGATGTCAAAACTTCCCAATACGACCGGCAATAGATCAATCCCAAACTCGTGCCCACAGAGTTCTAACTTACAACCTCTTGCTACTTCTGTTTCAATAGTTTTACCATTAGCCAGTTCTATGGAGTAGGGTGTATCTAGTTTGCTAGTTTTTAATCCAAGTAGTCTTTTAAACTCAATGGATACGAAGCTAAAGTCAGCACCGGTATCAAATAATACAGAGGCATAATGACCATTAAGAGGAAACGTACCAGTGACCACGTTGGGGTCTTGCCGTGCATCACCGGCTCCAATCACAAATGCCCGGTCGCGGGCCTGATTGTTGATCTTGGGGCAATCCTTCTTCCAGTGATCTAACGACCCGCATACAAAGCATGGTCTAGCCCCTCCATTTTTCGGTGCTCCAGAACGGCATTCTTCAGTCTTGTGCCCGGTGCGGTGGCACTTTCCACATGTCAACCCATTATTTCTCCCCTGATTTCCCTGCTTGTTACCATTACCACGTCCCGTGGCGACATATCCCTTTCCCTTTTTGTTTGAGCTACCTGACGCTCGGTCCCTTTTTCCTTCATCTCGCTTTCTTTTCCCAAACCTCGGCTTGTTACCCTGGTCGTTCGTCACAACCGCTGAGTTTGATCCCTGATTCTTGGCCTCGACACTGCTTGCCTCAGAAATTTTTAGTCCCGAAACTTGGCGGATCAGTGTACCCATGCGTATGGCATCTTCGGTGAGACTGAGCGCAAGATCAATGGCCGCGCGCATGGTCGTAGGTTTAGAAGCAGTGACCATGCTGCGTATTTGCGGTGCTAGGCCGAACAAATAACGCTCAATTTTGTTGTTCTCGGGGGTGACCAATCGCGGCACTAATCTGGCAAGATCGTGGAATCGAGACGTGTAGCCAGTAACGTCCGCCCCCATCATAGTGAGGTTCCAAAACTCAGTTTCCAATTTCTGTACCTCGCTCGCCGGACGGTACTCAGCAATCATCAGTTCCTTCAGTTCTGCCCACGACAGGGAGTAAGCAGTGTCATCACCCAAAGACTGCACTTGACCATTCCACCACGTCAGTGCTTGGTCCAAGAACAAATTGGTGGAGTACATAACCGACTGACGTGGGGTACATCCACTGATACGAATAACAGCCTCGGTCTTTTCAAACCACTTGACCAGGCCAACTGATCCTTCCGTGCCGTTGAAATTGAGCGGCTTGCAGCCGAGGAAGGCTTTGAAGGTGCAGCCACGCTCCTGCGAGGCCGTTTCTGCATTAATAAAGTTGTATGTTATTATGGGATAGGAGTTTTAGGATATTCTCCCATCGCTTTATCAATTACTTTCAACTTCTTACCAGTGGGGGAAGTTTCCTGTCGGTCACTCCCAGTCAAGTCGCGAGATCTTTCGGAGCGAGCAGCTTCGTGCTCCGCGATCGCGCGGGCTATGCGTTCAGAAATCATGGTCTCGAGTTCGGCCGGTGTTGCGGGCAGTCCGTCTGCTCCGCTATTGCTTCTAGTGGCCGGTGCCATTTCTCTTCAATAATAATTATCAAAGGTTAATTTGGCAAACATTTATACAATATAAAGCATAAATAACAAACCAGAATATGAACACAATAATCAACACCATGTCATCACACAACATACCAACACATCATACAGAAATAAATAGTAATCAACACAACATCACCACACAAATATACAAATCACAACATATGGAGTAAGCAATAATAATCATAGACAACAACATATTTCACCATAATAATAAGATTTTTCATTAATTTCAATAATACTAGTACAATGCTTGTTCATAATACAAAATGGAGAATACATCTCTCATACAATACATTGTTTTTGAAATAAATAAACCATCCTATCACGTGCCGTAATATCCGTACGGCTAGGCAAAATGCAGACGAGTGTCATGACCCGTGCTGTACTACCATACTGCTGCTACTATGTACATAAGCTGGTGGTTCTTCTGTGCATCCCTGATACATCCTACTGTGGCGGTGGTGGCGGATACTGGTACTGCGGCGCATGTGTACTGATCGTCATGCTGATCGTCATGATACGCTCGTACAAGAAATGTCGATGCGCAAAGTGCGCATCCCCCGTAATACCGCACTGAGCGTCCAGGCTCAGTAACTCCTCCGCGTAATGTGCCAAAGCATCCCGCGCATCTATCATCCTCGTCCACATCAGACGAGTCTGATGCTCTACCTGTGTTACGGTGCGCTGCACCGTGTCAGCGAGAGTCTGAAAATCCCGCTCTAAGGTGATGGCAGTGGACCATGCTGGTCCAGACAAGGGTGTCATCCTA
This sequence comes from Ambrosia trifida, assembly GCA_028751855.1. Classification (NCBI taxonomy): domain Eukaryota; kingdom Viridiplantae; phylum Streptophyta; class Magnoliopsida; order Asterales; family Asteraceae; genus Ambrosia; species Ambrosia trifida. Next base: position 119,126,834 of record CM054125.1, on the reverse strand, counting down.
GGTGGCTGGGATGGTCCGGGTATATCTGGGTGTGTGGATGGGAATGGCCCAAAGGGGGCTGGTATCGGTATGTGTGGCAGTAATGGGGTAAAACCTGGTGGTCTGAGGGTGAAGTGGGGTGGCATTATATAAGGGTCCCCTGCACCTAGAGGATACGGTGCAGGTGTCATGATGGGAAGGGTGGGAATCGGCAAGGTCATGGCCACTGGGGGCGGCGGCATAGGCTCGGCTAGTGGGGCTACTAACGGCTCCGAAACAGTGGCCCACTCTGGAGTGGATACCACAACAGTGGGGGTAGGAGGGCTCGCGGTGGCAAAGGCTGCCATACCTGCCCTGCGTAGCTCAGAGCTATCGGCGGGGCTACCCTCAAGTACATGTGCTGCTGGCCCCTCCTGAGGTGCGGGCTCGAGTGGTGCTGGTGGGGCTATGGGATCAGCAGGTGCGTCCTCTAACATTGGAGCCACTGGCTCCTCCTGAACAGCTGGGATCTCGGGTACCAGCATGTGCTCTACCGACGCTACGTACTCGTCATCAGAGTCATCAGATATCCACCCGTTCCTCCCACGGGAGATCGGCATGAGTCTCATGCCTGGAGGAACGTGGATGTGGGGTAAGGGTGCTGGCTCGTTGATGAGCCGGTCGTCACGGTTCATACAAAGCCTAAATAACCTAAATAGATAGGGTAAGTAGGGTATCAATCCAAGGAGCGTGTGGTTAGTGAGTATTTCCTAGTTAACTTTGAATTTGTCGTTTATGAAGGTGCTAATTACTTATGTAAATTATGAATTGGTGTTTAGAAATTTGATTGAAAGGTTTGTTGATTAATATGAAGCATAAATTGAATGTGTAAGAAATAATTAACAAGACTTGTAAACAATAAGATAAAGATGATTACACTAAGGATTTGGGTAATTGAACACTAAGGCTTTCAACAATTAGGCATAATTGGATAAACAAAGATAATGTAATTGGTACTAACGGATTGATTGTTCAATAAACTTAGGTATCAAGTTTCATCAACATTCACAATGGACTAAACTATACTTTATCATTTAGAACATACAATCCTATGATAGTGTTGATGCAAGGAACCATGTTCATATCATTTAGAAATTGGCACAAGATCAATTAACTAGAAATGATTTCAACATAAGATTAATCACTAGTCAACACAAGTAATTCAAGTACATAAAAACATTAATCAAAAGTTTAAGCAATGCCCAAATGTTTAAGCCCTAGGTATCAAAAACTTACATCCCTAGTGTAATACAAGAGTTTTAGCCAAACATGGCTATGGTGTTCATCATCTTCAAATATGATCTTCAATCTTCAAAGAAATTGTGTAAAAAATCTTGGAGAATAATGTATGATGATTTTAGAGAATGGTGTGTGATATCTTTTTTTTTTTGAATGATAATGATAATAAATAAAATTCATGACCCCCCAAGAATCTCTAGTCAAAAAGAAAACTCCTCAAAGCATTTGATGATTGCATTAAATTATGTGTTGACCACTTGTCATATGGCACCTGTCAGAGACGGCATGACTGCCGTCAGGTACGGCGATGGCGTCAGAGACAGTATGTTTGCCGTCAAAGACGGTCAGAACCTTCATTGTACTTTTCATGGCCTTCTTTTTCCCAATGCTTCTCAACTCCAATCTTTTGCTCTAGCATTGTGTAAAATTCACTCAATAAGCGCTTTTACCCTGAAACATCAAATCAAATCAAAGTGCTATATCCCACCTCAAATAATCAAATAAAAACATCTTTTTAGATTTAATAGAGGCGAGGTTTCCAACCACGCATCACATCCCCACACTTATCTTTTGCTTGCCCTCAAGCAAGTCACTAAACTTTACCCAATCAACAATTCAAACCAATTCCAACATCTTTATTGATTCTCAAAAAACGGTCCCTAGTCATACCCTAACTCACAAGACTTACACCTATCAGTAGATTTACATTCCAAGGTTTTAAATATTACTAAAAATTTTTGCCTAGCCACATCCAACTAGATCCGACTTCACATTTTTGCACACCCCTCACAATGGTTCACTCTACTCGGTTTAATATCTGGACTAGCGTGTAATGCGCTAGTATTTTATATTAATCACTCAAAACCGATTATAAAGCATGTTAGTATAGGCTTGCAACTCAATCGCTTTTCACCAGATTACTCAAAAGCGAACACAAGTCAAAAGGTCTTTAAAGGGTTATAATGGGGCTAGGCGAAGGGTATGGAATGAGATATTTAAAATTGACTATGGTGATGAAAATTCGACTTTTATTACAAAAACACAGCTACACAAACATAAGGCAGTATTGCGCCTTTTATTCAACACTAACTAAAGCATAAGTTTTTTTTTTTTTTTTTTTTTTTTTAATGAGAACTTTCATTTGTTTGTAGCAGATTTGTTCTCATGCTTTCCAATTTTTTTTTTTTTTTATGCAAACAACTATTTACAAACAAAACAAAATCCTACAATCGAATTTTCATCACTTGGGTTTAACATTGAAAAGGCTAACGGGTCAAACGGGTTGAAATGGGTGGTCAAATGAGAGGTTTAGGCTCAAACTTGTTCAACTAAGGTGGATTTTTTGTTTTTTTTTTGTTTTTTTGTTTTTTTTTTGGGTCAAGGATATCAAAATGGTGTTAAAATAAAAAGGCCAAACCTAATGCCTTAATCATTCTTGTGTCACAATTGATCTAAGGTGGCAAGCATATCAAGAGTTGCAAGTTCTACCTTATGCGATTATAATGGCGCACTCAATTCAAATGAACACAACATGCCAATAGATGTGGAATTTTATCGGGTGTTAGCATGTTGTGGTGGCTCAATAATCTCTCATGAACATGAAGGGGAGAATGGGTTGCCGATATGCAAAAATGTTATACTCTTCCCTAGTCTTTTCTAACTAGGCAATCTACATTTTTCAAAAACTCTCCTTGGAAAAACACATCAAGGAACTTAAAGAGTTTATAACCATGACTAGAGACCAAATTTCATGATCCAATAATCGGGCGGAAAAGGCTTCTTAGGATCAAGCTTTTTTTTTTTTTTTTTTTTTTTTTTTTTTTTTTTTTTTTTTGAGGGTCTTAAAAATTCAAGTTTAAATAGATGCCCCCCCCCCCATCCCCACACTTTGAGAATAACATTGTCCTCAATGTGTAATGTTTAAATGGTGGATTTTAAAATGTTTAAATTTTTCTCCTCTCCCCACACTTAAAGTCCACATTGTTCTCAATGTGTAGGGAAAGTTTAAAATTGTTTTGCGGGAATGTGATAAAGCCAACCAAAGAATTCACCCCAATCAATAATATGCAGTTTACAATCCACTTATTAAATCTAAGTAAACGATCAAAATTAAAGAGATGGAAATAGATGCACCTGGTTGTTCTTCATTCTTCAATTCCATGTCTTCTTCAACAAAATAGTTCCACTTCCATCATAAATAAACCTGCAACTCGCAAGTGTGTAGAAGCAAGTTTCTCACAAAATCATTAAGAGTTATCGGTTTTACTTTTTGTTGAAAAGCATTACCAAGTAATCTTTTAGTTAATTTTGATCAGTGGACAAAATATGCACTAACTAAGATAGATCCTTTAAACCTCCCGGTAGCCCGGTTATGAGGACGAGTGAGGTCTCGTGAGGGTTATATAGGAAACACACCCACAACGTTTATTTACCTACCAAACAAAATAAAAAACGAACAAAAAGAAAAAAATACAAAAATATACAAAAACTAACAAGTACCTCTTACTCACGGTGGTCGAAGTGAACATTTTCCTACCGAGTTACCAAGATAAGCTCGGTAGTTTACTTTATGTTCCCCAATCTGTTCCTTCTCCTTCCACTTGTTCATCAAATATATGCATGAAAGTTTTATCCCACATTTTCCTACCGAGTTTCCAACATGCACTCGGTAGTCTACATGCCAAATCCACAATCGATTCTCAATTATTGGCATGAGAATTGGGTGATTTTTGTTGCGGGGCCATTTTATAATAAATTGCCCAATGTCCTCCCAGCTCACCTTCCTCTTCTTCATCTTTGAACCTTCATCCTCCTCTTTTTTAGGTGCCTTAATCAACACGGGATGTGATTCGTGAGGAACTTTCACCTTAGCCACCAACTCTTCATGAGATGCTAAGTCTTCAGTTGGGGTTAACCATTCAGAAAGACTTGCAGTATCTTCCTCTATATCACCATCTACCATAATACCATTGGCCAACTCGTTTTGCTCACACTTAAGTTGGGCAAATTCCTCGGCTAGTTGACCCACTTGAATCACTAAAGCTTCATGAGCTTTATCTCGTACTTCATTTGCTCTCTTCATATCTTTGATATTATCATGGTTTTCTTTGATCATGATCGCAAGAGCATCGAGCTTAGAATGTGTTGAATTTTGAGGGTCTTCGTATGCTGGTTGAGGTTGATTAAGATAATAGTCATTATGTTCCTCATGGTTTGGATATGGTTGCGTCCTTTGGCTAAATGAACTCCCTTGATATATGTTATTTAACTGATAATAGCCTTGGGAGTTTGAATAGCGTGATTGACGATGTGAAGAAGACAAATGTGAACCTCCAGGTTTTTCGAGCCCAAAAATAATACGATCTTGTCGTTCTTTATATGCTTCCATTTTCTTACGGGCCACTGGACAATCTCGCCACAAATGATATGGGCTCCCACAACAAGGACAAGTATTATCATCATCTTCCCAATACATTGTGATGATGACGATCAAGTCTTGCCAAATTCCCAATCTTCAGATTTTACACAAGTGGCATGCATGCATTATCTGTCACCTGCACACTTCACACACCACGCGTAAAAACGAACAAAAAGAAGTAACAAAGACAAATTAAACAGTTAATCACAATAATCAACTAAAAAATAAACACTAAGCGCACTAGCTCCCCGGCAACGGCGCCATTTGATGAGCCGGTCGTCACGGTTCATACAAAGCCTAAATAACCTAAATAGATAGGGTAAGTAGGGTATCAATCCAAGGAGCGTGTGGTTAGTGAGTATTTCCTAGTTAACTTTGAATTTGTCGTTTATGAAGGTGCTAATTACTTATGTAAATTATGAATTGGTGTTTAGAAATTTGATTGAAAGGTTTGTTGATTAATATGAAGCATAAATTGAATGTGTAAGAAATAATTAACAAGACTTGTAAACAATAAGATAAAGATGATTACACTAAGGATTTGGGTAATTGAACACTAAGGCTTTCAACAATTAGGCATAATTGGATAAACAAAGATAATGTAATTGGTACTAACGGATTGATTGTTCAATAAACTTAGGTATCAAGTTTCATCAACATTCACAATGGACTAAACTATACTTTATCATTTAGAACATACAATCCTATGATAGTGTTGATGCAAGGAACCATGTTCATATCATTTAGAAATTGGCACAAGATCAATTAACTAGAAATGATTTCAACATAAGATTAATCACTAGTCAACACAAGTAATTCAAGTACATAAAAACATTAATCAAAAGTTTAAGCAATGCCCAAATGTTTAAGCCCTAGGTATCAAAAACTTACATCCCTAGTGTAATACAAGAGTTTTAGCCAAACATGGCTATGGTGTTCATCATCTTCAAATATGATCTTCAATCTTCAAAGAAATTGTGTAAAAAATCTTGGAGAATAATGTATGATGATTTTAGAGAATGGTGTGTGATATCTTTTTTTTTTTGAATGATAATGATAATAAATAAAATTCATGACCCCCCAAGAATCTCTAGTCAAAAAGAAAACTCCTCAAAGCATTTGATGATTGCATTAAATTATGTGTTGACCACTTGTCATATGGCACCTGTCAGAGACGGCATGACTGCCGTCAGGTACGGCGATGGCGTCAGAGACAGTATGTTTGCCGTCAAAGACGGTCAGAACCTTCATTGTACTTTTCATGGCCTTCTTTTTCCCAATGCTTCTCAACTCCAATCTTTTGCTCTAGCATTGTGTAAAATTCACTCAATAAGCGCTTTTACCCTGAAACATCAAATCAAATCAAAGTGCTATATCCCACCTCAAATAATCAAATAAAAACATCTTTTTAGATTTAATAGAGGCGAGGTTTCCAACCACGCATCACTCGTGCTCCACGTGAGCCTGTCGGTCGAATGGAGACTCTACTGTCTCCGACTGGGCTGGGATCGGCCGGGACGGTCCGGCACAGCCCTCAGGGAAATCCCTGATAGCTCGGATGGGGCGTGGGGCTAACGGTGCCGCCGGTACAATGGGTAGCGGCGCATCGACCACGGCGGGTGCCCAATCAGGATCCTCGCTAGGATCCGTCTCGTCCGAGTCATCATCTGAACCTCCGGCGGCGTTCATCTCCACGTCTTCATCCTCTGCGTCAAGTACTACCAGCTCGACTGGCTCAGGCGGTGGCGCAGGGATGATCTGAATGCTGCTATCGATACTGGGCGCTATACTACCAGCGTCCGACATCCTGGCAAAAGAACCGTACGTGTATATATATCAATTAATTTAAATTAGACAGTTAAGGCGTACATTATCAGTATCCTTTCTAACCTCTAATACTACGTTAATGCATAACGATATCCCTGGCTAGCTTGGTCGGAATCTCCTCATGCCCAATGCTTCTTGAAAAAAATTTACTTTAGTGTCTTTATATATTTTTCTTTTGAAAACTTTATCTTTTTGAACCAAATCCGGTTATAGTCTAGTTTTTAAAGAAAATACTCTAGTTCGCTATAACCTTGGCTCTGATACCACCTTCTGTCACACCACGACAATGGCGGAAACACGTGGCGCGACGGTTCAAAGCATAAAGTCAAGGTCATTGCTAAACACAAGTAATTTAAGAAAATGGGTCATTTATTATGACGTCAAATCTTGTTCAACAGTACACAAAAGTAAATTGTTTTTAAGATAATCATAGAGGTTTCTCGTATATATCCCAAATGCCTTGGGAAATAAAAGTGAAACCCCGCAAAAGTTTGACGCCGCATTGGAGGATTCCTCGACCCAGCTTGCCCGGTTCTCCTTCATCTAGTTACCTGAAAGATATGTTTAAAAGTTTCGTCAATATAAAATATATTGGTGAGTTCACAGGTTTTTAGTTTCCAAAACTTGATTACTTGGGAAATACCATGTTATGACAATATATAGGAGTTGCAAATTCCTATAACTCTACTTGAGACTATAATCAAACCAAGACGTATAAATAAATATGCCCCGCTCCAAGTCGTTACTCGGTTTCCCACGACTTAAGTTCAGAATATATGCACCCCAGGCATAACCTAATGCATAATCGACGCTATCGATTAGGGGTGGGCCTTGTCAGGCACCAATAGTACTATTCAATATTCCTCCGGTTTCATTTCCCTGAATAAATGATTATAGAGGCGAGGACTCAACCCCGAGTGGCGGTCACACCTCAAGTAATAAATCCGTCAAACATTTTCCCTAACATATCTTTCCCCCGGAAAACGTAAAAATAGTTTAAAATGGGGCCGTGAAACTCACCTGAAACTCTGTCTGGATTACTAGGCGGATAGCAAAGATGGTCTCGCACCTACAAACGTCCTAGACGTATAAGTCACTATTCCTATAGTGCATGTGCCTTGGCAAGTTGTACACCCAACTCCCGACCACAAGTTATTCCAAATCCCGTTTAATTAAGCGCGTATCCTAGGTTTCGTTGGCGTTACATTACCCTTTGTGTTACAAGTTATATATCATTCTTGTTAATATTTCCTTAACTTGTATCTTATTATCATCGACTCGACTTCACTTAACATATAATTATTTTCCCATTTAAATAATTATACTTAAGATCGCATCGCTCGATATAATATATATTTCAACACTCGACCCGACTCACTTTGCCGCACATTTGTTTTCCCATTTAAACAAATATACTAAGATCTTGTCGTTCGATTGTATATTCTTAACGCCCGGTTCAACTCACCATACCGTATACTTATTTTCCCATTCAAATAAATATACTAGGATCTCGTTGGTACGGCATACACATATATATATCTTTGTCTTCTCGTCGCGGCTTTCCTTCCCACATATCTACTTTCCCATTAAGTAGATATACTAGAATTTTGCCGAGACGAGCGTACATATATATAAATGTGTAATTTTTCTTGTTAAGTATATACGTTTGTTTAACGTCTCATTTGTTTACGTCATGCGTTTCTCCCACGAATAATTCCTTTAACACTTAAGAAAGTGTTTATTAGTTTTCACCCAATGTATATATATATTTTACTTCTTAAAATATATATTTTTCTTATCTTGCCGCAATGGCATTTTTCTCATGATTTGTCCGTGTATGGTTCGTTAACGTGTCTTAGTTCGATATCTTAACTCGATTAGTTAATTTTTCCAAGTTTTTCCCAACATGTATTTTATAGAAATATTATCCATATTTCTTCCTCTTTTCACATGTTACTTGGATGGTTTAAAATACTTATGTATTTTTAACCCAACTTGTTAACTTAACTACAAAAATGTTTCCAACACTTTTATATTCCCATTTATATAAAAGTATTCATTTTTGTATAAGTTTCTCAAGTTGTTTAATATTTTTATAAAATCTCTATTTTATAAAAGTCCTTATGTTAAAACCCTCTATATTTTTATAACTTTCAAAAATACACTTTTATACAAAATACCCAAGTATATCTACTAGTATTTACCAAAATCATCCTTAAAATTTATTACTTACATTTTTGACACCAAACTTTCCATACTTGTATTTTTGGACTAATAGTTTCTAAAATACCCATTTTAGTCCTCTAACTTTTAAAGTTACAACTTTAGTCCCTTAACTTCCAAAAGTTGCATTTTTCCACTCTAACTTCCAAAGTTAACATTTTTCACTCAAAATAGTAGACTTTGAAGATTCAACTTTTTATTGGTAAGTTATTTTTGTATCAAAACACTTTTGTTAGTCTTGTATTCCATATGGAAGACTACTTGTATGTGTGTTTTATGTATTTCTTCAACATAACCAAATTTCATTCACCTAAGTAAGCTACTTTAATTTTTCATCTTCTTTATTTATGCACTTTTAGCATGTTCCACCATATATTATACCATGTATGATCATAATAAGATGATTTAAAGTTACTTTTAACATATTCAAGTTCATTCCATAATCTTAACCAAAACATCATCCTACTTAGTTTTAAAATGTAAACTTTATGCATTTTCAAGATTATTACATTATCATCATCAAATCCATGATTTATTTTCATATCTTTAATCATCCATTTTACACATGTAAAACCTATTAAAGATTATGTTCAAACCACCTTTTAAACCCTTCATGTACAACTTGCTTCTAAGAACACATACATGAATAATAATAATCAAAAACAAGGTTAAGAAGCTTACTACTAGCACAAGGCTAGGGAAGACAAAACCTTTGATTTTGAGAGGGGTTTAGTGTGTTCTTCCTTAATGGTTAAGCTCCAAGCTTGAAACACACAATAGGGGTTTGGATGATGGATTGTTTTAAGTGTTTTGGAGATGTAAAAACTTGTAAGAATGGTGTATGGGGGAGGTGCAAAACCTACGGCCAAAATAACAAGGAGAAGAGAAGTTGCTTTGCTTTGATATCCAATCTCTAACACATGTTATATAAAGCCTTATCACATGTAATCATTCCAAAGATTCAAGAAATCTTATGAAGGATTGAGTTGTGTACTTGGGATATTTTTAAAAGATATGATATGTGTGTGTGTGAAAGTTGCCGTGTATGTATGTATGTGTAGGTAAGATGGCTTGTAAATCTTGGTTAAATCCTTGTTATCTATCATGATCTCTATATACAAGACCCATCACCATGCATGCATACTAGTGTAATGATGGTTTGATTTGTGTCTTGGCTTATTAGGGCCATATGGCCGAAAATTTCACCAAGGGGGACAAGATTAGAGTTGCTTTTGTACTAATGTCTTCCTTACACTTTTGTCTTATACAAGTGCATGCTTTATGCTAGGTTCTTAGGTTATTATTAATATTAACAAGACATGGATATAACAAGGCCATTAGGCCGGCCCCCAAGTGGGTTTAAGTGGGGTCCACAACTTCAAATATTTACCCATTGTTTGTTATGTTTAATCCCCCGTCGTTCGGGTATTTTTCGGGTTTTAATCACGCGTTATCCGGACATTAAAAATACCTTTAATAACCCTTAAATATAGTCTAATTTAAGCGTTGATTGGTTATTTAGGCCTTTGCCGGGTGAAATTATGAGTTATACGCGTATCGGGTGCGGTACGCGCATTTTATTCGTTACCGGGAGATTTGTACAAGGCGTTTTCATTTATGGTTTTGGAGTTCCAAAACTCATTATATCTTATGAAAATACCCTTTATTTTATATCCTGGGTGTCCGGGATCCTTTTCGTTTATTTAATTATTACCGGGTAATTGCCAACGTCCATACCGGATAGCTTATTTACACATGATCCAATCATGCTTTACCATTAAACGTATGCATTCCTATGCACTATTTGGAAATTGCTATCTCCTAAGGCCTTGATAATTAAATCACACATAATTGCATTTAATTACGTTAATCATACATTAATTAATTTGTACGGAATTACCTTATTTTTGCCGGTTGTTACATTTGCGCATATACATAAAAGTATCAACTTTTCTATTTATTTGTATAGATTTAGATACTTTCTTTGTTTCAGGTATGGAATACAAAAGAGATTACATCGCCTGAAGAAATTGATTTTATGGTGTTAGAGTTAATGGAACTTTGGATTAATAAGGTGTTTAGTGTCCATACATGAACTCCTTAAAGGCGTCCCAAGGTTAGCTTAAATTCTACCATTTAATGTTCATTTACATTTAATGGATCAACTAAAAACTTGGTTTTTATTATGATTAATACACCAAGTCAAATTCCAATGGATCAACTAAAAACTTGCTTTTGTATGAGTATGTAGTATTAAGATATATGTGTGTAGTCTAATATATATATATATATAATTATGTGTATGTAGTGTAAATGTGTGCATATAAATGGATAAACCGAACTGATACATGTTTAATTGTTTTGTTGACAGTTTTAGAATGTGCTTTTTTTTGCTTGCTAACTGAGTTGACTATTTTTTTTTGTTACACTGCAATATGTAATTGCCACACTAATGTTGTTGCTGAAGACTTTTAGTTTAATTGATGTTGCTGAACACTTATAGTTTAACTGATGTTGTTGCTGAACACTTACATTGCAATCTGTAATTGCCACAACCTGCAATCTGCTTTGTTACACTGTAGAATTTGCGGCTCTGACACAAGTGAGATTTTATAGGCAGGATTGTCCAGGGCCAAGTTTAATTGCATGAATTAATTGACTGTAGATAAATAACACCTAGATTCTGTACTTTTGTAACTGTACTTTTATAACTCTACACTAGTTTATAGTTTGCAATTTCAAGTAATTAGAAGCCTTTTATATGTTCTTTTATCAAAAGAAGTATATATTAGCTCGTTATTTTTATAAATAAACTACTACAAGGACTTTATTCAGAGAAGAAAGATCCACCACTAGAAGAAGATGATTTATAATTAGAAAAAATTGATAACAAAATTTCTTTAATAAATTTTAACTCTTTTTTAGAAAGAGCCTCAAAATAAAATTTCGATTGTACCATTGCCGGATTTGTAGGTCGTGGATTTAGATCTTCATGTCTTATGTGTATGCATGTATGATAATATTTTAATTTTAATATTTCAATATCAAGAGTGTGTTTTACACATATTTTTGTAATCTACATTTTATTAATGTAATGTTATGTTTTGTTAGGCAGATTTTACGGTTCCGGTTGCAAGTATGAATTGAAGAAATCCGTTTGCATTGCAAGTATGAAGATGTTGGTTTGGGTAGTACTTTGTATATGACTTTCATAGTTATAGATGTATGAATTGTGTTAGTTTGAAACCTTTGTAATTTTATGTACTTGGTAGTTGGTTTATTTATATTGGTTTTAGTTTTATTTTTGTGTATTATTTTTATTTTTAGGTATATATATTTGTGTATATTAGGAAATTTTAATAAATTTCATGGAAATTGAAAAAACAAATAGTAATTATATTTTGGCTTTGAATGCCAAAAGATGTGGTTCATATTCGCATCTTAAAGCATTTTAGTCAACAAAATTAAAAGACAAAGAGATATGGTTATAATTAAAAGACAAGAGATGCGGTTGGTTGCCAAAAGATGGGGTTTCATTGATGGCCAAAATTAAAATCAAGAGATGCGGTTTCTTGGCCTAAAGGTGCGGTTCCCTTAAACCCGTATCTTTTGGTATCTTGCTTTTTAATGCGAGGCTATAAGATGCGGGTCTAAAACCATATTTTTTGGCCTAAATCACCAGATCTTTTGGTCTTTTATGTACTAGTGTTAGTAAGATAAGCAGAGGTGAGCATAAGTTGTTAAGGAGAAGTTGTAATAATGAACTCTACCGGATAGACCGATAAAATTAGGGAACATAAACTCTTAGCAGAAGACCAAAAAATGTACATAACACATCCACTCAAAAATAAAACCGTATTTTTTTTAGTGGTGGTATTTTTTTGGTATTCTAATCTGGTGGCACATGAATTTGTTTCTTATGTCTTAAAACTAGAATTTTTATTAATTAAATAACATGCTAACATCAACCCTAGATCATCGCTTACACACATAATTAAATTACAAACCTTGTTTCTTGTCTTGTAACAAGTATTATTCTTTATTAAATTAACGTCTTTAGATCCACATTTAAGTATTTCAACCAAATGGATTAGAACATGTTGTGTTCTATGATGTTAGGTCTCTAGATCTATCAGGGTATTTAGAAATGTTTTTGGATTAAATTAAGAAACTAGTCATGCATTAAATACTAGTACCATAAAGTATATCGTACCAATCAAAATAAAAAAATGTGTACTGGTTGGTACAAGCGGCACTTGCATCCGGAAATCAAGATCTATGTTTGTTCGAAGCAATGCAAAACATTGTCAGCATTTGTCGTCTTGTACTAATATAAAACATTTGACATGCTTTTGTACTAAAATAAGTTACTAATTATCTATTATTAATATATATAAAAGAATTGAACATTGCTGACGTGGCGTGCAATGGTGCCTTCAACCCCTCCATGAAAGTGCCACATGGCATCATAATTGAAAGATTTTAATGTTTTTGAATTATTTCCTTTTTTTAATTAAAAAAAAAAAGATAAACATAAAACCCTAAATTTATCTATCTATCTCTCAATTCTCAATTACTAAAATTAAATTGAGTTATTTTAGGAAAAAACAATTTAAAAACAAATTTAAATTTTTCTCTCTTATGTTCCTCCCATAATTTTTAAATGTTAATATCTTTTATATTCGAGATTTTTTAAATAAAAAAATTACACCAAAATAACGAGCGTTTTATTATCTTTCCAACGAGTACCATAGTGCTATATAAAAAACGGAGAAAAAAATGATTAGTTTTTGTAGGGTTATGTTCATACAGAAAAAAAACACAAAGTGTTCAGGTTATTCATTAATAATGTTTTTTCTTTTAAACCAGGTTTTTATCTATGATGTTGAAATTCAGCCCAATCGTCATCCTATCATTGTAATTTTACTTTTCTAAAGATGGATATGTATACTTCATTAAGAGAAGCTAGGAGAAAGAATCGCGCAACACTGCAACACATGATGTCACCTTATAGCAAGGTTATTTTTTTATTTATTTAATTACAAGAGTAATAATTATTACTATTAGTATTAGTATTATTCGAATGGTTATATTTTTCAACCCCCATCATGAATTCTACATCTATATAAGTCAAAGTCAAATTGTAACATATTTTAAATTACGTGAAGATGATTATATGTTGAAGGTTATCTTTTTAATACTGTATTATGTTTAATATGGTTTATGCTTTTTATTTTTTTAACTTTTTAAATAAATGTTTTTTTTAACTAAGATTGATTATGTTTAATTTATTTACTCTTTTCGTGATTTGAGTTTTCTTCTTTTATCATTTTTTATCATTTTTTATTAAATCATATTAAATTGTTTAACCCCGGGACCTTCCCGGGGTAATCAGCTAGTTCTATATATTTTTATAATCTATTTTATTATAAAATATAAGACTATAAGGAGTGGTGGGGGGAAAGAGGGGGATGAAGCGTCATGTGGCACTTGTGGGCCCCTTGTGGGGGGGGGGGGGGGGGAATAATTGTGGGGAGTGGAAGGGGGGGGGGGAAGAGGTGGGGGGAAGTGACACTTGGCATTTTGTTTTTTTTTTTTTTTTAACTTTGATATATAAAACAATAATAATAATAAATATTTTTAATTAATAAAAACCGAGAAAAATACAAAAACAAAACCTAGAAAATTAAAAAAAAATACAAAAAAAAAACGAAAAAATTAAAGACTAACAAATCAGTTGATATTATATTTTTCCATAATATCACGCTTCATTTGAAGCGTCATCTCTAACTCGGGCCCTTGAAGATGCTCGGTGTTCATGGCGAGAAATTTCATATCCTCGCGTTTTTCGCGCTGCTCTTTGATAGACAATTTGCGCTCTTTCATAGTCAACTTTTTTCCAAATGCTTCGCGAATATTTTTTTTTCTCCTCGAGCATTTTTTCTTGAATCCTATTGAACTGAATCATGGTGGCATTTAAATCTTGCAAGTCAGTGCTGTAGGCGCCGGTTGATCCAGAACCCGAACCCGAGGCAGTAGATTTTTGCGCCCTCTTTTTTTGACTTATCTCGACCGGGTGGGCGACTCAATTCCTCTTCAAACTCGTCTTCATCCAAATTAACGGCTTCTACGTTTTCAGGATCAGTTTGACGGTTTCTTGACGAATTTGTTTTCGACCTTTTTGCGGAGTTGCTTGCAGTGGGGACGTACGCCCATTTTGAGTGGTTCTTGGCGATTTCCCAACAATGAAGAAACTTGAATTCGAGACCGGTTTCGTTACGAAACGCTAACAGCGACCGGGTTAGGCTGTCGGTGTCCGTTTCACCGCTTCTTGGATTGTTTCTTGCGTAATAATAATGCGGTTGAAACGAGTTCATTGCCCTGTTTATCTCTGTCCACTTGGACGAGAGACTATCGTTTGCTCGATAGAACTCTCGTCCCATCAACCCATGGAACACGTTGTTTATGTCGTTCAAAAGTCGATTTTATGGCGACTAGTTCCTACAAAAAAAAAAAATATTAGCAATACCTTACAAATAAAAATCATGTTAAAAAAATTTACTATAAATCATGTTAAAAAAATTATTAGAAATACCTTGCTCTTTTTCCGACTCGCTTATCCACGCTTTCGTTAAAGCGAGCTCTTCATCGGGTGTCCACTTAAGTGGTTGGCGGTTAGCGACGGCTATTGCTTTCTCCTCCGGGGTCTTCCTCCTGTGACTTCTTCTTGCAGGGGGGTTTTACCCGAAGATGATCCCGCGACATTTTGGGGTTGTGTTTCGGGTACGGTTTGGGTTAAAGGAAGTTGTGAAGGAACGAGAGAATCATTGAATGGAAAATTCGGATAAATTTGCCCACTAATGAAACCCGCATAACCCGCGTAGTCGGGACAAGGTGAAGGAATGGGTGGACGGTTTGGGATCGGGCGAACCGGTGGTGTATTCGGGTTTGGGACAAACGCGTATGGGTTGTTCGGGTCGAAGCCTCGGTTGTATGGGTTCATTTTTGGTTGAGGAAGTGTATAAAATTTGGATGAAAAGTGTATAAAATTTGGTTGAAAAGTGTATAAAATTGGGTTAAAGTGGGTGTTTTGTAGTGAAATGGGGGTAATTTATAATTTTTTTTTGACCGTTGATATATATAGCCGTTGTTTATTTAATTTTTTTTTTTTAAATTGACCGTTGATATTTTGTTGGCCCAATAAGAACCCGCCACGTGGCCACTCCCCTCCCCCCACGCCAGTGAGCTTCCTCCCGCCCCTCTCCACGCCAAGGTGCGGCGGTGTCCAGGCCCTTCCCGCCCCCTCTTCCGCCCCCACTCCGTCTAGTCTAAAGGATGAGACATTGATAAATATGCTCAAATTCTCTAAAGTTAAAATGGTATATATATTAAGGGTTTTTTTATAATTTCCTAAATTTTATCACTTTTCTTCCTTAAATACCCATGGGATAACTTTATTTCATTAAATTATTAAAAATTCACAATCAAGTTATCCTTCATTATTTTTGTATCTACATTGAATTATTACATCTTCTTATGGAGTAACTTTATTTCATTCAATTATCAAAAATTCACAATCAAATTATACTTCATTATTTTTTTATCTACCTTTGTGATATATCATTGTTTATACTCCCAATCCACTTGAAAAATGCTTAGTTAATAATTATTGTATGTACATGTCTTAGGATCAATTATATGTAAATTAATGAGAAGCACACGGAATTTGTAGGTTACTATACAAAAGTCCGGTTGGGTTCACATTTTCTTTCACTACAATAAACATGCTTTTACTCCTAACCCTATGATTTAAATTTGTTAGTATGAGTTGTTTGTTCCAGCACTCGAAACATGACTTCAAATGATGGCAAACAAAGTAAACAAAATATTATCAATATTGATGCTTTTGATTCTCTCATCGTCTATAAGGTCCCTCAATTTTTAGGTAGTTAAACAGAAAGCAACATAATTTTTTTTATCCTTATGATAGTGTATGGCTAAAACAATGAAACCTACCTACATGCTTTGAGTTTTGAGTGTTATATATATTTTTTTAATTTGATTTATTGACACTGTTATATTTAAAGGTTACATTTACAAGTAGTATTTTACGGTTTTACACAAATGGGTTCAAAAGGGAATAACTTGCTCAAATTCCTCATAACATATACATATTTTTACCCAAATGTATATTTTTGATACTCTAAAAAGAAATATTATTCATGATAATATTGTGTGTTTGTTTACAATTATATAATCTAACTCCTTTAGCAATGCATTTGAAGTACACTTTGGTGATCTTCTTTTTGCATTAGCAATATTACGAATGAAGGACATGTTATCTTCTCGAAAGGCGAAAAGAGACTCAATTAAAATGCATGCAAAATACTTGTGTCTGATGCATATTATGTTCCTACTGCTTATTGTCAACTCCGCCGCAACGTGTGGATTACCCACTAGTCATATTAAATCATTATCGTCAATTATAGTGAAGTTATACGTCATATGCAATTTTTTTAAAACGTATGTCAATTATTAACATTATTATAATTACGGAACATAGAGAAATATGAAGTCGACCGAAAGATTACAAACACCCACATCCAGGATAAGTGGCATGTATAACACCAGGCATAGAATTAACAATATTTTTTTTTCAGGTTAGTTTAGGAAGTGTAATATATTTGAGGGGTCAAAGCGTCCGATGCGTACGCTTCTGGTCAAATCAATGTACAAGATTGACTGTTTTATCTGAAAAAGCAAAAAAAAAAAACAACTTCAAAACGTCTCGGTATGGATTTCAAAGCGTCTCGTTATGACCATAGCTTTGAAGTAAGGGTGAATCTGGACATGTGGGGTGGGTGGGTGTTGGGATTTGTGTTGGGTTGGGTTTTTTTTATGCGTTTTAGAGTGTGTGAACTTGTTATTTACGTCTACATTTTATTGCCGTATTGTTTTTTGTTAATATCGCGGTTTATAATCGATTTTATTGTTCATTTGTTATTTGTGGGTTTATTATTTATTAGTCAATTTATTCTTTGAAATAAACATTCAAACGGGTTTGAAATAGTCAATTTATTCCTATTCAACGTCGATCATCTTTCCCAGTTTGATCGGGTGGCTCGCTAGTCCGACCATTGGTTCGATGCAAACCTGGTTTAACCTATGACCCGGACCAGTCTAGACACCAATCCCAGGTCCAACTGGCTGGTCTGGTCTGGAAAACACTGATCAACATTCAACACAATTGCAGAAGGAACCTAGAAACCCTATAGGTAATGAGTAACATATACCCAATATATGAATTTACAATTACAAAGGCTTATCAAAACCCCAACCATTACCTTCAATAATTATAACCATAATGTTATTTTGTCTATTAGTTTATCCATTAAAAAGAAACAAACTTTTGTGACTACTTTATCCATTTGGTCATCTTTGATTTGCAATTTGCATGCCACATGAGCCACCTGAACCGTGTGCCGACATCTACCTTCTTCCTTGTACACCACAACAATAATAATCCAATTCTTTTGACACAAAAAAAAAAAATGCACATAAACGAATCTTATTCACTCACTCCCTACCCCCCTCACCACCTTTATATATATACCACCTTTATCACTGACGTGTATTCACATCTTTATGACTCAAATCACAAACCTTTTGACCTCACTCAAATCATCAATTTTTCCAATAAAAGCTTCAATAACAGTATACCATCACCATATATCCCATATCTTTCCATATCGATCACAACACTTCTAACCTTAAATTCAATATTTTGATCACTACCCATTTCATATTACAAAAATCCCAGAAAACCCTTTTAATCTTATCAACTTTAATGGCCATGAAACAAATCCGAGGTTTCCGAATTCGCTTGAAGCTTGTTAAGGTAATCAAATGGGCCTTTCATGATAAACCAACAAATTGTAAAGACAAAACCATCACAAAGCTAATGAAGTTTAGTAGGAACTTAAAAAGGTCCGTAAAAAACATCTTCATGTTGAAACCAGGTTCGAATTATACTCGAATTGGGCAAGAAAGCCTCGATGGGAAAAAACCGGTGCCGCGAGGTCATTTAGCGGTTTATTTTGGTGAAGAGGAGGATGATGTTCGTAGGGTTTTGGTACCGGTTATTTATTTCAATCATCCACTATTTGGTGAGTTGTTAAAAGAGGCTGAGAAGGTTTATGGGCATGATCATTGTGGTGGTATACATGTACCGTGTCGGTTTTCGGAGTTCGAGGATGTACAAAGTAGGATTTGTGCCGCCGTTGGCTGTGGTGTGTATGGTGGTTCACGACGGAGCAGCTGGTTGTAACGCTTATTTTTATAGTTTTTAATATTGTTTGTTTTTATGTTTTCTGTTATTTTTGTGCTACTCATGTGTCAGGCTCGTTGTGTCATGTAAATATATATAATTTGGAGTTTGTCTTTTAAAGGTTTAATTAATAATCCTCTAATATACGATTATGTTGCTTAATAGGTATGATTATTATCGGCTAACTGTAAAAAGGTGAGATTAATAAATTCTATTTTGCCTTCATAGTTATATAAATTTATTTTCATTTAATGTTTACAAACAACGTATAATATTTCTTTATATCTTCTTGTAACACCCCTTCATAAGTCCGGATTTAAATTATAAACATATGAATAAAACATGGTTTTGGTAACTATTAAGACTAAGCATGATTGTCTATAGTTAAAAGATTCAGGACCTAACCGTCCTATAGACAAAATATAGTTGAATTTAAGTTATTCACAAACTAATTTAACTAGACAACTCAAAACGAAAGTTATAAATTCGTAGTGACAAAATGCGGAAGTGGTTGAGTCTTGAGCATTCGGTTCTTGATTCATGATGAGATCATTTTTCGGCTTTCAAATCCTTGTTACCTAAGAGTTTTACAAGACATTTAACTCATTAAACATATGTAGGATTGAATAGGATTGGATTGGAATGATAAATAAAAATAAAAATTTGGTCCTGGTGCTCGTCGTCGTCGCGCCACGCATCGCGAAGGGCCAAAGTAATCAGAATGTTGCTCAGTTTAATACTTTTTCATACTTAGTCAATTTTCCAGTTTTTATCAAAACTTGAACATTTTTTTGCCATTCTTTGGTGCAAAATTAGTTGAGTTTCCAAGCCTAATATCATGGTTTTTGGTATCCTTTGGCAATCAAGACTACAATAATTCACATGTTCGATTTCTCCTACCTTAACCGGTATGAATTAAATGGCCCGTTAAGGTGGATGCTTTGTTTTAGATGTGGAACTATAATACGCCTATATTAGTTTATCCAGAGCCCTTTTTTAATCATGTTTATGATCACATTTCATCTACATGACTCATAGGATAGTTATGCATCGAATGACAAACTTTGACCATTTTCAAGATAATCAAGACTCAACACTCATAGTTTAATCTCCTATGATCCCCACTAAGACTTGTAACCTCGAATGATTGTACACCAAATATTTTGGGTAGAATAACGAATTCACTTTGCAAGTGTTACCGTTGTGGTGATACCTTCGTGTCTATGAGTCCATGAGCCATTTTACTTGGTTTTACTTGTCCTGCCCACACGTTCTTAAGGTTTACCAATGTTTCCAATTTACACAAGTCTAGGAGGACAATAGCATTTCATTAACTATAAAAACGTTCGACACAACAATATCAAGTTCAAAGTCATGATTATACCTTACTCGTGGCCCACAAGCTTCAAGTCCTTGCCCATGTGGCTTCAAACAACCATACGAGTTTGTCAAGTATACCTATACCATATCTATGTTTTATTGAAATTGAGTTTCATTTTGGCGTTTTATCAAACACTTGGTGGGCGAGATTTTACAAACATCATGTATTTGCCATCTAGACCACAAGGATTCATTCCCATTTCAATTTCAAGGTTTCTATCATACAATTAACACCCAATTCATCAACTTTCACAATTTAAGCTTTCAAGCACACACAATATTACCAGGAATCCTAGGTTTCACTTACAACCTATAAAACCTACTAAGTTCATACCAAGAACTTCAAAGATTTCACCATCTAGGTTGATGTTATCATAATTTTTTTTAGATTATTTCATTTTAAGGCTCTCTTGCACTAGAGACACCTTTCCCAGCCTTCAATTTATCAAAATCACAAATCCTAAGATTTATCTATCATCGCATAGACCAAAAATATACCATTTTGAATGAAATAAAAGTTACCTATATAATTATTAAGCCTTAGATGATCCGATTTATGTTGACGCAAGTGCTAACACCTTGATTCTTTGCTGGATTGAGCTAGAATT
Source organism: Ambrosia trifida (assembly GCA_028751855.1). Taxonomy (NCBI): domain Eukaryota; kingdom Viridiplantae; phylum Streptophyta; class Magnoliopsida; order Asterales; family Asteraceae; genus Ambrosia; species Ambrosia trifida. Next base: position 119,105,794 of record CM054125.1, on the reverse strand, counting down.
TGGGATTTGGTCCTGTGTGGTGTGTGTGTGTGTGTGTTTTGGTGATCTCCTGATGTGGAGATCGGTTATTTTTCTTTTTTTCTTTTTTTTTTAATCAAAATGCAACTTTGGGCTTTTGACACAACTAGTCCTTCCTAAGTTTCCCCACAAGTTTGATTTGGTTAACTATGCTAACCAAGTTAACATTATATGTTTATTTAGGCCATCTTTACTAACGGAGTTAAACCGGTTATTTATTCCAAGGTGGAAATACTAGTATTTCTTCGTCATGTGTTTAGTTAGTAAACATCCTATTATTTGTTTAAATAAAAAATTTCAGGGTGTTACAACTCCACCCTCTTAAAGAGGGTTTCGTCCGCGAAACTAGGAACATATCGATTATTTTGGGTTAGAGCTATTTCATTTCTTCTTTGGACTCCCACGTAATGTGCAAACCCTTCCTCTTTTCCCATGATATACGTTAAAATATACATATATAAGTCCCCAATTAAACTCCCAAATCGCGCGTTTTCAACGTTAATTGCATAGATTTTGTACTTAGCCGCTTTCTATTGTTTTTGCAGGTCTTAAACGGCGCCCCAAGATGAATTTGAAGAAAAAGGGTGAAATCTGGACGAAATGGACATTTCCTGTACATTCAAAAGTTACTGACCAAAGTACACGGTCGTGCAACCCATGTGCACGGTCGTGCTGATCTTCTTGACTAAGCAACTAGGGAGGGCACTGCCAGTGCACGAGGTCAATCAATGCACTTGACCCAGTTGTCTTACCCACGTAGCCTGATATCTCGATCAAAATAAAGTTCACGATCGTGCACTTTTGCGCTTTTGTAAAAACTCTATAAAAAGGGCAGAAGCTACTAATAATATTATTAGGTATTTTTTGGACGATTCTGGGCTATTTCTGAGGCTGTCAAATTGCCGTTGGAGGTAGATAACAAGCTTTGGAGGCGATCGGAATCCATTATCATTATCTAATCCATCACATTTAGGATTTTATGGTTTGATTAATAAACTTATATCGTGTTCAAAGCAGTTTCCATTAGCTTATATGTGATGTTTATGTTATGTATTGTAACCTACGGGTAAAAAACTAGTCTTTAGTATTGTAAACAGTCGAATGTATGATAAACGCATTTTGTATGAGTTTGGAGTTTTTCATGTTATAATCTTAATGATCATATTGCAAACATGTTTCGTTGTTGTTGGATTTGTGGTTATGTTCGGATGACTTTGATGACTATTGTGTTGTGTTAGTCGGATACTTGTTGAAAAACCGTCCGGTTAATTGATCAGTAGTAAACTAGTTGACTTGTTAATGTGTTTACACCATGAAACTGGAAACGGGTATTGGTTTGGTTAAAGTTAGGCGAATAATGATAAGAAATTCTTGTCTGCACGTAAAAGGGTTTAAACAACTTAATGGTGTTGTTACTGATCTTTGACACGGCTGTTGATATTTGTGAGCTATTTTGGTGAAAATGGCGATGTTAGTAGATTAAACTTGGTAAAATGGAATCGTTTGTGATATGCTCTACTTTATGCTAGTCTCAGTGGTTGTATTGTGTATTCGGTATTTCCTTCCTTGATTAGTGAGGTTAGAAAACTCTTAACGGATGACTAACGTATCTTTAGAAGATTTGCATGAGATTATATCAATAGCTCGCTAATGAACAATTTTAGGTGGTTAACGTGTGTTTATCGTGTTAACTTTCCGAACAATTGTCATGTTAGGGTTCCTAAAAGGGATACTAATTGTCTAAAAATGGGAATGTTGATCTGGCGCCTTTTTAACATATGTTATGTAGTTGACATGCTTAGGTTGTTATTATAGTATATTTACATATATATTTTGTATTTGGAGTCTTATATAGGTTAATTTAACGTTTTAGAATTAATTTAGTTTAAACAACTTCAAACTATCTTTTACTGGTATATTGGGAACAGAGTTTCAGTACCATTGCATCCGCCTCAAGTTCTTATCTATGCATTACTACATATATAATATGGTACACTTGAATTTTGTGTGTGTTTTAATGTTAAGGTCTAAACCATTTTTATAAATATTAAAACCAATCGTGTGTTTATTTATTGAAAAAATTATGTATATATACGCACACGCCAAGTTTTTAGCGCCGTTGTCGGGGATGCGATGAGCTTTTGGAACGAACCGAGTCAAGCTTTTACCGGTGTACATGCTTGTGAATACTTGTTTATACTGTGTTGATTCTTTATTTGTTCATTTATTTGTTAATTTGATTGTTTATTTGATTAATTTGTTTGTTGATATATTGGATTGATTATTAATTGGTTCATAATTGTTTTGCATATATATTTGTTCATTTATTTGCTCCTAGGATTGTTTGATTGATTATTTGTTCGTTAGGGTGTTGATAGATTGGATTGATTGATTATTAGATTTATTGGCTTGTGTATAAATTTGATTAATTCTTTATTTGATTAATTTGATTTATTTGTTTGTATTTAAAATAATTATTACTTTTGAGATTTGGACAGTTTAATTATTTGTTTGTTGATTTTTGTTCATTTTGTTTATCCTATTTGTATTTATTTTATTTTTATGAGTATATAGCTTTCCTGTGTATTTGTATGTACTTATGGGCTTAATATTTATTATTCTTTATTTTATTGCCTTTTGGGTTTGTCATCTATTCGCGTGGTGCAATTCTATCATTCTTTGATTGCAGGTTGATGTCCTCAAACCCCGGTTCCTTTGGTGATCTGTCTGAAGAGGAGGTGCGCATTTTGAGAAGGAGCGAAAGAATTAGACTTCTTAAGTCGCCTCATGTTTCTGAGATACTTGTTACAACTGCTGCTATAGAGGAGCTGGTGAACGAGGTACCGGTAGATCCATCTGACCACGAGGGGTAAAAAGGGACGAAGTAATCCTGATGGCGGATGATGACATTCCGCTGATTGACAGCGGCCGTCCAGGAGGTGGCGGGTTAGCGCCAAGTATTGTCCGACCCATAGTCGTGGAAGCGAACTTCGAGATTAAATCAAGAATCATTAATATGATACAAAACTCGGTGCAGTTTGGCGGACTGGAGCATGAGGATCCAAGTCTTTGCGGGACAAAGCCAGGAGTTGGCTTCAGTCACTACCCGCAGGTTCGATCACGACTTGGGCAGAGTTGGCTGAGTTGTTCATGCTGAAGTATTTTCCTCCTGAGAAAATCCGGAAGCTGAGGAACCACATTATGAACTTCATGTAGGATGACGGTGAATCCTTATACACGGCGTGGGAGAGGTTTAAAGACTTGTTGCTGAGTGTCCCGCATCACAGTCTTCCCAATAGATAGCTAGTGTTGACTTTCTAGCAGGCATGGACTCGGGTACGACTCACAGAAGCGCTTAGATGTTTATGTTGGGGTAGATCTGGGAATTAAGACCCCCAACGAGGCATATCAGATCATTAAGAAAGTGGCTCTGAAGTCGAAATCTAGACAGAGTGATAGATCTAAGTCTTCTTCTTCTTCCCATTTTGGTGTTCATGGTGCGGATACATACACAGCTCTCACTACACAGATTGAGGCCTTTATCAAACTATTTCAAGCAAAAACCCCTAATTTATTATCATCCCAACCGTCCCGAATGCAAGCGTTTTCCCAAAATAGCATAACTAGCATGTAAACATCACATCAACATGCAAAACTTACCCTAAATAGCAAATATCCAGATTTCATCACATAACGACGTTGTCTGACATTATCCTACTGTTCTAGCATCATCCTAGAGTAAACCCTAACCTTAAACAATCAACAAAACACAACATATCATCATCAATCCTTCATAATCATTCAAACGGGTCAAAACGCCTATTATCAATAATACACATCTATGAACCTTCAAACTCCTAGGTTAACATCATAATAACTCATTTAGATCAGAAACATATCAATAACACAAGAATAATCATGTTTAAACAATAAAAATCCTATCTTGCATGAATACATCACATATAACAAGCATAGAGGTTTGGGTTTGTTTAGAAACTGATTTTAATGAGTTTCCAAAGACACAAATGTTTAGAAACCAGGTCTGGACCTTTAGTGAACAAAAAAATATCATTACAAAGGTTTGGGATGAAGAACACACCTTGAAATTGCAAGATTATGAGGTGTAAGGCTTGGAAAGGTGATTTCTTGAGCAAAAACGTGTTCCAGAGGTTGGATAAGGTGTGGGATGGCTTTGGGGTGTGTTAGGGTTTCACAAATGATGTTTTACAACATAAGGGTGGTATTTATAGGCGTTTCTAGTCGTTAGACATGCATCAAGCGATTAGGGTTCCTAATCGCATGTACTACTAGCGATTAAGGCTTTAATCGCCTATAAATATCCCCCAATCGCATGACTTACTGGCGATTAGGCCAATCACCCTCTATTTACATGCAATTAGGCCAATCACCCCCTATTGTCTTGCAATTACGCATAATCACTTATAATGTCATGCAATTACGCGTAATCACCTATAATGTCATGCAATTACACGTAATCACTATTTTAACACATATAAACACGTATTCACATACCGACAAGTCATATAATAATTGTAAGCACATAATGCATGATAACTAACACATTCCCATCCGTTCACCAATTCCCGGGACTCGAGATTTACGTGTGTGCGTTAAACTCGACGATTCTACAAATCGCCAATCCGTGTTCACATGGTTATGGACCAACTCCCAATGATCTTGTCGATCATTGTAACGACTCCCGATGATTCCCGGAACCATCATAACGACTCAACTAACCTTGTTAAGTATGTTTGAAAACGTTTTTCGCTAAGACTTATGTGTTTTATAAAATGTTAACCTAAACGTGCAGGGTGTCACATCATCCCACTGTTGAAAGAATTTTCGTCCCGAAAATTTCCCGAAGTAAAAGAGAATGAAGCGATAAAAGAAAAAATTTTCCCGGTCGTCACAGTGCATGACCGTGCAAGACCTGCAGATCAGATCAGAAACTTTGTAGTCATGTTTTGAACATCTGGGACCCTAATTTTCAATGTACTAACAGTTTGGAATGTGTTTTTATGTACATATGGAACACCAATTCCTAATTTTTGATAACCGAGTGATGAAGGAAGTTAAATGTATCAACCCTTTGCTTGGTTTGTGGGATAGGAGAGATATGATTGGGAGACCGGTTAGGCTGGACTGGAACACATTGGCTACTATTAACCAGCACAAAAGGTTTCAAGATTTAGTCTCTATACCTGTGAAAAGGTTGTTGAACATCAGTAAGTCGGCGTATCTAGAGCTTACCTTAGAGTTTCCGTCCTCATACTCGTACAAGAAGCCGAAGAAGGGAGAGCAGCAAAATTTCCATGAGAAGAATGTGAGTTTTAGGTTGCGCGGACACTGGCACAAGTGGTCCGTTGCGAAACTAGAAAAGAAGTTGGGAATTTACACGAATTAAGAGTTAGAGTCTAACAATTTTTCTTCAGTACATAAGCATGCAAATTTTTAGTCTTCTATCGCCATTAGGCCAGCATACGAGGCTAGGACAGCCAAAGCCTCCATGATTATTGTTCAGGGATCCACTACTGAGGATGATGCATCGTATCTTCAGCCGCACTATCCTACTCCAGATCTTCTATTTTTATACCAATTTACTACATGAGCGCCACTCAACTTGGCCGCACGGATGACCGAGTTCTTCATAACATCTGGTGGCAAAACCAAAGGTAGCGAGATACATGGCGGCGAGTGTGTTACTGTACTCGCCGAGGAGTTAGGAGTTCACACAGTTGATGTGATCCCCATGTTGACTGTGGTTGAGTATGGGGAGTCGATCGATCTGCCATCGTTGCACTATCAGGGGCTAATTGTTTAGACCGATTTGGGGCCGCACCTCAAGGGTCTAGATGGAGAGGTTTGGGATCCTTCACCACATGTAAGGGATGTTGACGAGGAGATGCAAGACCAACACGAGGGATGCGATGGAGCAGGTACACCGCCACATATTCCTCACGACCAGCATAACCCACACCAGTCTGACCCATACCACCAGTACCACCACTCACACTACCACTGCCCATGGACATCCCGCCATACCCTGAGTTTTATCGACAGTTCCATGCCAAGGAGCCGAATGTTCATTGTCAGGGACTGATACATGAGGTGATGCATCGGGAGTAGAGGATGATGCGGTTAGAGATACACCGGGGCTTTGAGTTTATTTTTGGCGTTTTAGAGCGAGCTCATCAGGGTTACTTCGAAAACCCACCTACATTCCCATTCAGTGACATACCCGGCGACCAGCTGGGCAGATCAGAGATTCACCACAGGGATGATGATGATCAGTAGCTGCTGCCGCATATCAGTTGTTTGTTTTTATTTCATTTGCTTATGTATTGTACTTATTTAGGGTGCTTTGCACCCAAGACATTTTTATTTATGTGTTCTACTGCTTTATTTCCATTTCAGTATTTCTATTTCAGTTTGTTTGTTTAGATGATGGTTGTTTAAGTGGATTTGATGTGTTTGATTGTGTTAAGAATGTTGACTATCCAGAGAATTAGGGAGCACCAGAGTGGATGCTCTATATTGATATTGCCCCCAGTCTTTCTTCGACAGAAAGGGAGTATTATTCTCCTTTTTCACACAATAGTTAGCTATTTCATAAATGTTATCTATTTACACATTGGGGACAATGTGAAGTTCGGATGTGGGGAGAGATTTTATCGTGTTTGTCCTGTGTGTCTCTATGTGTGTGTGTGTGTGTGTGTGTATATATATATATATATATTTAAATTTAAAAACATCAAAAATATCAAGCCTAACTGATTTTGATAAAGATAGCTAGGGCGTGGCAAACAGATGAGATACTAGCATGCTAAATCTATACACTTGCACCCATTTCCTACCGGTTACATGAGCTTTTGAGCCTTAGTATAGATTTCATTTCTTGATACGCTTATCGAGTGAGCTGGATGTTTTGTGCAATTTAAAACTTGTCAATAGTATACTTGTTTAAATAAAAAATGTGTGAGATTGTATGAAAATGATTGAGGCATTTAGGATACCCTTTTGCTTTAGCCTTTTCTTTTCGTTTTATCTGTTTTCTGCACCCAAATGTTATCCACTAGTTAACCCTGTTGAGCCTATATCTCGTGTTTTTTCTTATTTACCACCCCATTTCACCATTTAACCAAATATAGCGTTTTTATTTTAAACCTTTTGTGTTGAAACTCGGTTTAGGTTATCGTTTAACTTGTTTTACGTTGTATATAGTTCGCGTTAAAATATTTAGATCTCGTGTTTTGTGTATATTCATGTTATAGTTATCATTTGTATTCATTGTTGTATGATGTAAAAAAACAATCCACAAAAAATAGAACACCCTAAAATAGGGTGAATTAGCAGTATTTGAGCAGTTTTCAGGGCTAGAAAGTTAGAATTTTGTGGTTAGCTCGAATTAAATATATATTGCTAGTATTCTCTTGTGTTTTGTATAGTTTGTGTTTGTTTCTGTTAGTTTGACATAACTGCCGAGTTTTAGTCGTTTAGTCATTGTAAATTTCCATTCCACGCCTTTACCTTTCCCTATCATTACAACCCTTTAAAGACCTCTTGATTTGTGCTTTTTCACACGTTAGTTGGTGAAGATTAAATCCTTTGACAAGCTTATGATATTGCACGATTCATTGTCTTGGCAATAGAGCGATTTACACATACACATAACACGTATGTATCATAAGTAAAACCGAGTGTGTGTGAACATTGTGAGTCATGCAAAGTTTTGTGTACTATGTTGATCGAAAGTGAATCATCGCCGTTTAGTTATCTTGTTGCATGTTTAAACTCCTAAATTGCGCGTTTTTGACGATAATTTCATAGATATGGTACTTAACCGCTTTCTATTGTTTTTGCGGGTCATAAGCAGCACCTCAAAGTCAAAGTTCAAGAAAACGAGCGAAATCTGAACGAAATGGACATTTCCTTCACATTCAGAAGTTACTGACCAAAGTGCACGTCCGTGCAACCCATGTGCACGACCTTGCTGATCTTCTTGACTAGGCAACTAAGGAGTGCACTGCGAGTGCACAAACTCGTCCAAGCATAGTTCTCAGTAACACATATCTGCACGGTCGTGCACAAGCCAGTGCAACCTGATACTCGGCCACTTCATAATCAACACGGTCGTGCAGATCTGTGCATGACCGTGTGCCTTTATCAGGTCAATCAATCCACTTGCCCTACTTGTCTGACCCACGTAGCCTGACGTCATAATAAAATGCATGACCATGCGCTTTTCTAAAGACTCTATAAAACAGGGCAGAAGCTACTGATCAGCTTATTGGGTATTTTTGGGACGATTTTGGGCGATTTCTGAGACTGTTAAACTGCTGTTGGAGGAAGATAACAAGCTTTGGAGGCTATCAGAATCCATTATCATCATCCAATCCATCACACTTAGCCTTTTGTGGCTTGCAATATAAACTTATATCTTGTTCAAAGCAGTTTCTATTAGCTTATATGTGATGTTTATGTTATGTATTGTAAACAATCGAATGTATGATAATCGCATTTTGTATGATTTTGGTGTTTTTCATGTTATAATCTTGATAACCATATTTCCAACATGTTTTGTTGTTGTTGGATTTGTGGTTATGTTCGGATGACTTTGATGATTATTGTGTTGTGTTAGTCTGATACATGTTGAAAAACCGTCCGGTTAATCGATCAGTAGTAAACTAGTTGACTTGTTAATGTGTTTACACCATGAAACTGGAAACAGGTATTGATTTGCTTAATGTCAGGCGAATAATGATTAGAAATGCTTATATGCACGTAAAAGGGTTTAAACGGCTTAATGGTGTTGTTACTGATCCGTGACACGGTTGTTGATCTTTGTGAGTTATTTTGGTGAAAATGGCGATCTTAGTATATTTGTATTCAAAGTTGGTAAAATGGAATAGTTTGTGATGTGCTCTACTTTATGCTAGTCTCAGTGCTCTACTTTCCTTGATTAGTGAGGTTAGAAAACTCTTAACGGATGACTAACTTATCTTTAGAAGATTTTCGTGAGATTATATCAATAGCTCACTAATGAACAATTTTAGGTGGTTAACGTGTGTTTATCGTGTTAGCTTTCCGAACAGTTGTCATGTTAGGATTCCCAAAAGGGATACTAATTGTCTAGAAATGGGAATGTTGATCTCGTGCCTTTTTAACATATGTTATGTAGTTGACATGCTTAGGTTGTAATTATTGTATATTTACATATATATTTTGTATTTGGAGTCTTACATAGTTAGTTTAAACAATTTCAAACTATCTTAACTGGTAAATTAGGGATAGAGTTTTAGTACCACTGCATCCGCCCGCGTCCATGGATCGATATATGGTTCTTATCTATGCTTTACTACATATATGATATGGTACACTTGCCTTTTTGTGTGTGTTTTAATGTTAAGGTCTAAACCATTTTTATAAATACCCTAGTAGGATTGCCCGCGCGTTGTTGCGGGTATTTTTGGTCATCTAAGGGTGTGCATGGGTCGGTTTGGCTTGGTTCGGTTTTTACAAAAAATCATAACCATATCCATAACAAACTTCGGTTATGGTTATTCGGTTATAGTTATTTCGGTTATTAACCAAAAAAAAAAACTAAAACTAACTTTAGGGTAAAGTATAAAATTAAAAGTCAATGGGTCTAGGAAAACCGAAACCTACAATGTTGTACTTAGTTTGTGCTATTTTGTACAAGGCAATCAGACTACATTTTCTAGTTATACTACCAATATGTCATTCCTTTTAATAAGATATTAACAAAAAAACATACTTAGCCTTTGATTATAATTTTAATTCGTCACAAAAAGAGCATTACGTCAAGATCATTTTGTTAATAACATACTTTTATTATAGTAAAAACCTCTACATAGTTAATGTAAAACATAAAGTTAACATTACAAGTACGGTTCCGTTATATCGGTTAACCAAAACTTCATAACCATAACCATAAGCGATAAGTCGGTTAAAGAAATTTAATAACCGTAACCATTGGTTATGTTGGTTATCGGTTAAAATCGGTTTGATTATGTCGGTTATGGTTAGATTATCGGTTATGACGGTTAATTTTCTCACCCCTAGTGTCATCCATATTATTTGCTTTAGGCATCAACCATGATGACTTCCTAAAAAAAGGCTTTCAAATATAAAATTGCATCAAGCCGAAGCATCTTGATTCGGTGATCTAACGTTGCCATTATTCAAAACCATAGTTATCAGCCAAACTTTTTCGTTGGAACGGACCATAAAGCATCTATTATCCACATGTGTTTTCTTAAAGAAAAGAAATCAAATTTGTGTTTTTTGAAAAAAAAAAAAAAAGATAAAAATAATATGTATGTTGTATATTAAGGGGATGGGTAAGAAGAACTTCGCTAAACTATGATGTTCAAATGTCCGTGTAATAAGACATTTACTTTATCATAAACAACATTTTATTAGAAAAACAAAATAAATCAATACATGTAACACATTAGATATGTATACAACACAAAATTAATGCACATTCAACATGACAAACTGTACAATAATTATTGTGATTATCTCTACTACATTATAAAGAGGGAGAAATGGGTATAGATGTCCAACTTGGCAAAGTTAAGATGGCATCTCAAAAGCCTCAAGTGTAATCCCCGATTTTTTACCATCTTTCTTCAATTTATACCCTTATGTACCACATTTTATAGCAATGGTACAATACAATAATGCAACCCATTGCATATAATCCCCTATACTTTACTATGTACGTTAGGTCATCATAATCAATGACCATTCACTTCACTGTCGATTGGATTGGCTTGCCTATAAGGGTTTTAATTTGTTTACATCCCACATCCCAGCTTCTCTCTCTCTCTCTCTCTCTCTCTCTCTCTCTCTTTGTTCTATTACTGTGCCTTTCACCTCCTTCACCAGTGATTTAATGCCCATTATGACTACTATCATTTAGTTAAATGCCAACTTCAATTTCAGCAATTGAATCCCCTCATCCGTTACAACTGGAGACTACTTTAAGCCCTACTGATTTTATTGTTTTGATTTCATTCATGTTCAGACAGGGGAGATACCTGCAACTGAAGAAGCTATATGGTAAGTGTCCGTTTTGCTGATCTTTCATATCCCTTGAATTCCCTTTTGGTTTATAATCTTATGTGAACGTTGCCTCTGGGTTAATTTTTTGAACTCATGTCAATCTTGATGTTTTCCGATCATGACTATTTGTGTTTCTGTGTTTTGTTTTCGTGTATAGCGAATAAGCAAACGTCGAGGACTCTCATATGGCTGTTCAGGTTGATCCTAAATCTGTCAAGGTCTAGATTACTATTTTTTAATTACATTCATACACTATATTTTTTACTTTTTTGTATAGATGGAAAAGAGAAATTGTTCTTCCTGGTGGAGTTAATGTTTCGGGTGTATCGGAGGATATTCAATGTGATAAAGGCGATCGGGTTTGGTTTAAATCCGAGGTTTTGTAGTTTAATTAGGTGATGGAATTGTTTGCTTTTGTGATTATTGTTTATTGAAGTAGTTTTTAATTAATATTTGGGCTATAAACTTATTAACTAGATCAATGGTGTGGATCAAATGCTTAATATTATAATAGATTTATTAAGGTAGATGACAAAAAAAGGGCACAATGGTCAAATGCCATTTTCTGAAAAGCAGATATGACAGTGTGGACCCCACACATGTCACATCATCTCTCTCATACTTTTGTGACCATGGTCCTAAATCTGTCAGCACGTCATGTTACATATGTAACATATGCAGTGTTGCGTACGTTAAAATTGTACAGATTGTATATAATCAATTAAAAACTTTATAGATCAAAAAACATTCAAATGTACACAAGAATTGTTTCTTACAAAGTGCTAAAACAAACAAAACGGTCATTACAAATCGACAAAATGCTAAAAAAAACTATCATAAATAAAAAAAATTGTCTACACTTCATTCTTGATAATCATCTTCATCTTTAATGCAAAAAAAATATGCTCACCTGCAAAAATAAAACAAAATTCATCAATTTACATGAAAAAATCAAAACTTTGTATCTAGTAAAAAAACAGAAACTAATGTATACCAACTTAGTGGTGCTGTTACATACGAAACATACGCAAAAATAGATTTAATCCCATGATCAATGACATTCCATTCAAGAATTTTTTTTCCCAATTCTTCCTCTATAATATGCAATATTACATTCCTGATAAGGTGCAAAAAACACGAGTGTTACATGTGTAACAGGATTTTTTTCTGGAAACACAGACAAACTTTTGTAGTCTGCACCTAACATACATTTTTTACTGAATTACAAGCAACCTTTGACTGCAAAACAGATACGCTACACACGTAACATCCTACCTTAACACAGAAAAAAACACCCTAAGTAAATTCACAAAGATGATACGACCATATAGACGAGAAAAACACCCTAACTAAACACAGAGAAAACACAAATAACAAACATTCTGAAAAGTCATTCTTAAAACAAATAACAATACATTTTCTGTCTTTAGTTATAGATAAGACTATATGAGAAAACACAAAAACAGACATTTTCTGTAAAAAAGACATAGGTAACATTAAAAAAAACTCATACATGAGAAAACAAAAAAAAACTAGACAGACATGGTGCAAAAACACACGAGTGTTACATGTGTAACAGGAAAACACAGCAAAAACTTTTGTAGTCTGCAGTAAACATAGAGCAGAATCTGATATGCTAGAAAACATAGAAAACATAATTTGACTTCAAAAAACAGATATGCTACACACGTAACAGCCTAACTAAACACAAAGATTATACGAAAATATAGACGATAAAAACACCCTAACTAAACACAAAGATACTACGAACATAAAACACAAAACGAAAAATCATTTTCGATGTTTAACATAATAAATCACCCAAAAAAAAAAGAGATGCTAGTGTAACTCATGAAAGTCAGAAAATCAAACCTTTGTATCTGGTAAAAAATAACAGAAACTAATTTATACCAACTTAGTTCTGCTGTTACATACGAAACAGACGCAACATATATATCATGTAACAGCAGAATTCACTACTTAACAAAATGTGTACCATTCATTGCACACACTCCACATAAATTTACTTTTTAAAATTCACTACTTTTTTATTCAAAAAAAAAAAAAAACTCATAACGGTAATGATATTCACATATTGACCGATCTCGTCGTTCATAAAAAAAAAACATATTCATTCTCATAACGTAATGCATAACCATCAAAATAATAATAATATTAGGATAAACAGAAGCAAAATAGATATCTATTACCTAGAGGGCCTAAAACCCTATCCACACCTTATCTCCCCATTCGTCCGTACACCCTGTTTTTACCCATGTAATCCCACACACACTTATTCATTCTCAATCTTTAATCTTTATCTTCTTTTAATAATAATAAGCTGGGCTGCTTTCATAAATTCACCACTACGTTCCAGCTTGACCTTCAGTTATCCGTTAAACCCAGGTCAGAGATTAGACTTCGACATCTAGAAACTGATGTGCAAAAAATAGATTGAAGGTTCGGGGTTAATGAAACTTACAATAACAAAGGTGTAGTTATCAAAGGCAGCAGTCCTCCATCAAAACCAAACCCACAAGCTACGACTTCAAAGCTTCGTTTTTTGTTACAAATCTGGTTTTTTAGATGGGGGTTTTTGTTGCAGGTGTAGTTTTGAAAGAGATGAGAGGAGAGAGGTTAAACCGAAGGGCGTTCGTGATGGTCAAACCGAAGGGTTGGCACATGGTGGTGGTTGTCTCGGTTGGGTTTGATTGAAGGTGGTTATTGGTCGTGGTGGCTGATTGATCATGGTGGAAGAGAGGTGGTACAAGATGATGATTTTGGTGGAAGAGAGAGAGTGTTTGTGTGTTTATATAGGAGGGAGAAAGAAATTCAAAATTTTTAAATGAGAGGGAAATGTAAAAAGACTAATGTAACCTTTAAGACATAAAAATAATATATTTTTAGTGGGTTATGTGGATTAATATTGGCCACTAGATGGGTTTGCGGGAGTTTCTTCATTTTAGAGGGTTTTTCCTAGATACTTAGCCTATAGCCTATACATATATACCTATATACTCCGAAAATCATACTTATTATTGACACTACTCCACGTATGAACCTCCATGCAAACCCCAAAGTCACCATACATATTAGAACATAAATATAAGGTACACCATATATTTCTTCTAATAACGTATCCAGCTAGCACCACCACATCCAATCAACACAACAACCTACAATGGCAAAACTAACACTTATCTTGCTCACCTTTGCCACCCTTGTAGCCTTCGCTAGAGCACACAAAACCACCATCACCACCACCATCAATGATGGGAACTCGGTCTCAAAAGAAAGGCGGTGTAGCCAACGGTTACAGGGACAAAGGTTGTATTTGAAGGTAACATTTTGCAAACTTTCAAGGTGGATTATCTTTCTTCATAAACAGATCCGATTACCACCGTCCCCGCCGCAACGCGCGGGAAACCACCTAGTGTAGTTAACATGTCATTATCTAGATAATATAGCGCAATAAACCAATTGAATTTATGTATTATGGAGAGTTACTTTAAAAGAGTAATTAAAACAAACAGTAGCAAATCAAATAATCTCCCTGGAGTTTGATCTTGTAGCTTTAGGCCTCAATCATGATGACTTCCTAAAAAAGGCTTGCATATCCTGATTAACTCTAGAACGACTAAACATTCACATTTAACTACTCACCCAACTTCAAAAATTGCTATGAATTTGCCTCCAGGCATAGAAAATTACCTATTGTATCCTCGCATTCATGAATCTTGACAGCATGGTGCTCTCCAGTTTTGAGTATACCAACATCATCTTCTTTGTTGAGTTGCTTTTTTGTATAACTCTTTTCCAAGGGCACATCATTGGCGCTGACGCTCATAAGTCAAAATAGTTCTCACCATTCAAAAAGAATTAGATTTTATAAAGTATTTCAGACTTATCAATATACACTTTACTAAAATCAAACAAATAGTCTCGAATTCTGTTTCTACAAAATTTTTCTTACAAAATTTAACGAATGTTTTGGACGATGAGGAGCATTAAAAAGAGTATGTGTTCAGCTTTAGGCTGATATTAAGTTTAGCCTGCAGGTAAAACCATTACACTCGTATATCATGAAAGAATTACCGTTCGATGGGTAATTTCATGTCCTCGGTTCGAACTGTGCTAGAAAGAGTTATCTATTTTCTATAACTTCTTCCTCTTATTTTCTTTTGTTTACTACTTTTTGTACGTTGAATTCTAATTGTTAGAAGGAACAATCTTATGACTTATGAAACATGCTTTGTCTTATTTTCTGTTAATGGAGTTACTAATTATCATATTGCGTAAATCTGATGTAGATGAAATTCAAAAACGTCTAAACAACTATCTGTACCTAAATATAATATAGATGATAGATCAATATCACAATTAATTGGTGCTTAATTTTATAATCTAATGTAGATCAATAGCACAACTAAATGGTATTCTAATTAAAAAAGAGCATGTTATATAGATTATACACTAACAGCTCACCTTATACTAACTACTTTGTTTAAATTAAAAAGTGAAACATAACCCCAAATAAAAAGTTTTTCAAATGAGTTAGGTCAAAAAAATACAAAAGTTGAGATCGACCCATTAAATTATGAATGAACAATAAAGAAGATCATAAGCTATATTAACATCACCAATTACAAACTAATGGTAACCAGACATGATTCCAGACATGATTCCGACAAAAAGGACGAGAAAATTTAGTTTCACAGCTAATGGTAACCACTAGCGTTCGCAACATCAAAGCTAGATCCAACCCAGGACTATCCATTCAAACCCAGAGCTCACTAGGGCTTTCATGCATTTCGGTTTATGATTTTGTGTGCACCCAAAATGATAAACCGCTCTACATGGTCCTCCAAGTGTTCTCCTAGTTCAAAGTTCAAATCACCGAACATGGACTCTTAGCTATACACCGCAATACTATGGTAGTTTGTGGCAAGTGTTTCTATTGGAGCATGAAAGAGAGATGTCCGAGCCTTGGACAAATCTCAAGAGTACATGACTTACTCCAATATACTACACTGCCTAGAAAGTAAGTAACCCGACCTAAGATAGAACGGATGATGTAACATAGGAAGATCAAATGATTTAGAGACACCCCGACAAGACCATACGTAAACCACCATAACGTTTAGTACTATGTGATCGTCTAGTGTGTGCGACTCGGCTATAGACTAGACTCTACATGCAGTCCTAGTTCACTATAACCATTGGCTCTAATACCAATCTGTCACACCCTCAAAATCCACTTGCGGAGTTTTACCGCGAGGCGCATGACAAACCAGGATCCAAACCAACGATCACAATAAACAAGTCTAAATGAACATATGCAATTTCAAAAACATAGTTTAAAATTCCCCAAATACAGCGGAAGCTTATTCAAAACATAATCCAAAATAAACCAAGCGTTCAACGTTTGAAAACCATGCAATCCTAACTAGACGCCGTGCAGACGCGTGCGCCCTAGTTCCATTGTGCTACCTTAGCGACCTGAGAAAACATGTAAAAGTTTACGTCAGCACAAAAATGCTGGTGAGTTTACAGGTTTTGTAACCCAAGTACCAAGTTCAACCTGTCCATACTATAACAAATCGAAAACCAAAGTACGCTAGCTAGGCGTATGTTTTGTTACTATCACGATTGGAAAACCATTACTAACTCGCAAACCAGATGTCGTGCCCGATGTAGTAAACCTGTTGTTCCTGTTTGAGACAATATGCACCCGCCGACCCTCCAAGTCGACGAGTGGGGTTGGTCACTCCCAATAGCGCTATTCACATTTCCCCGTTGTGCAAACCCACACATTCATGGTTCCCCCCGGGACTTCCAAAGATCGTATAGTAAACCATAGAAAACCCATAGTATGACAGTAGTTACCAAACATAAGTTTTAACACATGTTTTCTCCCCCGAAAAGTGAAACCAGTTAAAAGAGGGGCCGTAAACTCACCTTAAGTTGCGTTACTTCGTAATATGAATAACTCAGCAGCTATGCTAGTCCCGTAAAGTGGCGACCTAACATATGACAGTTACAAGTACTTAGACTAATAACCCGCAGGTTAGTTAGTCCCTAGATGTCCAGACCATAACCAAGTTCGTTTGAAAACACCGTGACTGTTTAACTGACCCAATGTACAAGACTCGACATCCCATTGGTGACCCGAGACTCCCTGTGTTATGTTTACGCTCTCAAACATACAATCATGCAATCACACTTAACATACGTTAACGACCAACAAGTTATAGCACGTAGTTCAAGTACCACATAATTAAGTCCGAACATATGTTACCAAGTTATTGGATATGTTACGGGGTTCCTAGCATGTTCCTAGATGTCAAATCGGGTCTCGGAATGCTAATTTACACTTACAGCAGCAGTACTCGCGATTAGGAAAAGTCAACTAGCATTTAGGTTGGTCAACTGGCATTTAGGAAGGCTATTTGCATATAATATAGGCGATTGGTGGTCATAAGACATGTAAACCATGAGTTTATAGGCAATTAGGTCATAAGACATGTATTTCAGGACTTAACTAGCATTTAGGATCACAATTGCGTGTAATAGAGGCATTTAGCCCCCAATCGCATGATATATAGGCGATTAGGGCATCCTTACAGGCGATTGGCCTCCTAATCGCCCCTAACATAGGCGATTAGGGTTGCTAATCGCCAGTAACCCAGCTGTTCCGGTTTTTCGCGCGTTTAACGCTCCAAATCAGATCCAGAACGCGTGTAATCATCCAATATCAATCCAACAACTATACCAAACATGTTTAAACCAAAATCCTTCGTTTAGCCTCGTATTATCAGCCCTGCATGCAACCATGTAATCCAAACACAATACACATAGCATGAAACATCACATTAACATGCATAACTATAACCCTAATGAACAATTACTCAGATTTCATTAGCATGATATCATTATTAATCTGAAACTAACCTAATAACATGTTAATCATCCATCTTGAATCATAAAAACCCTAGCTTTTAATCATAAACACACATAACACATGTATGATAGTTAGAATCCGATTAACAACACTTATTAACGATTTTCAGAAAGCTTATTCGTTTTAAAACAGGTCTGGACCGTTAGGGATTTAATAAAAACGTTAATAAAGATTGCATGGATGAAAATCACACCTTAGATTGTGTTAGATTGATGAAATAAGCTTGAAACCTTGTGTTTTGATCCAAAATCACGTTCCAGAGGTTGTGTGTGTGTTGGGGCGGGTTATGGGACGACTAGGGTTGTTATTATGAAGTTTAGGAGGTCAAGCATTGTATTTATAGTCGTTTTTAGTCGTCCAGCACGTAACACGCGATTGTGCAGCATTTACACGCGATTAGGGCTCCTAATCGCATGAAACTTCATGCAATTAGGGCCTAATCGCCCCTAAGGCATGCATTTAGCATGCCAATCGCCGCTATGAAGGCCCAATCGCATCCCCTATAGGCGATTGGGCTCCCCTAATCGCCTATAGGGGCTGGTTCCGTGTGTTTTGCGCGTTAAGCCCCGTTTTAACATATGTTAACACATTTTCACATACCGACAAGTCACATAATGATTGTAAACACATAATACTTGCAAATAAACACATTCACACTCGTTCACCAATTCCCGGGACTCGAGACTTGTATGTTCCCTATGCTTTGACGATTCTACGAATCGTCACCACTTGTACCCTTGGTTAAGGACTGACATCTAATGAACCTCTAGACCAACATTCAATGATCTTCTATACTAAACCGATAATTCCCGAACCATAACACGACTTAACTAACCCAGTTAAGTATAATATACGCGTGACTCGCTAAGGTAGACTTTCATCTAGACAACGTTGTTAACCAGAATTTGCCGGGTGTCACATCATCCCCACGTTAAAAGAATTTTCGTCCCGAAAATTGCACAAGTACCAAAAGGAATAACAAAAGGAAACAAACAAAAGATAGAAACCAAAAGAGAGATTTACCCGAGTTGTCACATCATCCCCACGTTAAAAGGAATCTCGCCCCGAGATTCGTTCAGCTGCAGTGGAGACATATCTTGATTCGAACGCTTCCTTAGGAAAGAGATGAGGATATTTAGACTTCATCTGATCCTCCCGTTCCCAAGTGTACTCTGGTCCCCGGTTCGAGTTCCAGCGAACCTTCACAATGCGAATCTTGCTATGACGTAGGCTACGAATCTTGTAATCCAGAATCTCAACAGGTTCCTCCACAATCCGAAGACGATCGTCAACCTTGATTTCTTCCAGTGGAACAATGAGAGACTCGTCAGCCAGACACTTCTTCAGGTTGGACACATGGAAGACGTTATGTACGTTACCGAGCTCCGTCGGTAAATCAAGACGATATGACACCGGTCCAATCCGTTCCAGGATTGTAAATGGACCGACATACCGAGGGTTGAGTTTGCCACGCTTCCCAAAGCGTATGACGCCCTTCCACGGTGAAACTTTCAGAAGTACCTTGTCATCAACTTGGAATTCCAATGGTTTGCGACGTTGATCAGCATAACTCTTTTGCCGATCCCGTGCCGCTGCCAACCGGTTACGAATCTATACGATCTTTTCCGAAGTTTCGTACACTAGCTCAGGCCCAGTGAGTTGACTCTCACCCACCTCAGCCCAACAAAGAGGAGAACGGCATTTCCGCCCGTACAGTGCCTCGAACGGAGCCGCCTTGATGCTCGTGTGGTAACTGTTGTTGTACGAGAATTCTACTAACAGTAGATGAGCTTCCCAACCTTTGCCAAAATCGATCACACATGCCCGCAGCATGTCTTCCAAGGTTTGAATCGTGCGCTCACTCTGACCGTCAGTCTGTGGGTGATAAGCTGTACTCATGTCTAGTTGGGTACCCAAAGCCTTGTGCAAAGACTTCCAGAAGTGAGAAGTAAAGTGGGAGTCACGATCCGAGATAATAGAAACCGGCACCCCGTGCTTAGAAACAACTTCCTTCAGATAAAGACGAGCCAAACGATTCATGGTGTCGGTCTCCTTAATAGCGAGAAAATGGGCTGATTTTGTCAACCGATCAACAATCACCCATATCTTGTCATTCCCGTTCGGTGACTTAGGCAGTTGGGTGACAAAATCCATTGTAATCCGTTCCCATTTCCACTCCGGAATTTCAGGTTTTTGCAAGAGACCCGACGGTTTCTGGTATTCCACCTTGACCTTAGCACAGGTCAAGCACTTACTCACGTATGAGGCTATATCCGACCTCATGTTTGGCCACCAGTAAAGCACCTTTAGATCTTGGTACATCTTATCCGAACCAGGATGAATAGAATACCGGGACTTATGAGCCTCATCTAAGACAAGCTCCCGAAGTCCCCCGAATAAAGGAACCCATATGCGTTCTGCGAAGTAGTGCAGGCCATCAGGCCTTCGCTCGAGGTGCTTGTCGGCACCGTGCATAGTCTCAGCTTTAAGGTTTTCCTCCTTCAAAGCTTCTAACTGAGCAGAACGAAGTTGGTCAGGTAGAGAGGAATGAATGGTGAGTTGCAACGCCCGAACGCGACGAGGTTTAATCGATTCCTTCCTGCTCAAGGCGTCTGCTACCACATTTGCCTTGCCAGGATGGTACTTAATGGCGCAATCATAGTCATTCAGAAGTTCAATCCAACGACGCTGTCGTATGTTCAAATGTTGTTGGTCGAAAATATGTTGAAGACTCTTGTGATCGGTGTAGATGGTGCATTTGGTACCGTACAAGTAATGTCTCCAAATTTTCAACGCGAATACCACTACACCTAACTCCAAGTCATGGGTGGTGTAGTTCTTCTCGTGCACCTTGAGTTGACGAGAAGCATACGCAATCACTTTCTCGCGTTGCATCAACACGCAACCGAGACCATGAATAGAAGCATCACAGTAAACAACGAAATCATCAGGGCCTTCAGGTAAAGACAAAATAGGAGCAAAACACAGTTTGGACTTCAGTTCTTCAAACGCTGACTCTTGTGGTTCACCCCAGGCGAATTTCCTATCCTTCTGCGTGAGAGTGGTGAGGGGTTGAGCGATCTTCGAGAACCCCTGAATGAAACGACGATAATAGCCCGCAAGGCCTAGGAATTGCCGCACCTCAGTTGGCGTCTTTGGTGCTTCCCAGTTCTTAATCGCTTCGATCTTAGCTGGATCGACATGAATTCCTAGTTCATTAACCACATGTCCTAGGAACTGAACTTCGCGTAACCAAAAGTCACACTTTGAGAATTTAGCGTAAAGTTGTTCCCTTCGCAAGGGTTCCAAAACCAAACGCAGGTGTTCCTCGTGTTTGGTCTTGTTCTTGGAGTAAATCAGGATGTCATCAATAAACACAATGACGAACTTGTCAAGATATGGTTTGCAAACGCGGTTCATCAAATCCATGAAAACCGCCGGTGCGTTAGTGAGACCGAAAGGCATGACCAAGAACTCATAATGGCCATAACGTGTACGAAAGGCAGTCTTTGCAACGTCAGCTTCCCTTACGCGCAACTGGTGATAACCGGACCTCAAATCGATCTTAGAGTAATAGCTAGAACCCTGAAGTTGGTCGAATAGATCATCAATACGTGGAAGAGGATAACGGTTCTTGACGGTCAATTTGTTCAGTTCTCTGTAATCCACACACAATCGGAAACTTCCATCCTTCTTCTTGACGAAAAGAATCGGGGCTCCCCAAGGGGAAGAACTTGGTCTGATGAAGCCCTTGTCCAAGAGTTCCTGTAACTGACTAGACAATTCCTGCATCTCTGGAGGTGCAAGACGGTAGGGGGCCCGAGCAATAGGAGCAGCCCCTGGTACAAGATCAATACCGAACTCAACCTGACGATGGGGAGGAAGACCAGATAAATCATCGGGAAATACATCAGGAAACTCGCGTACAACAGGAATATCGTCGATCTTCTTCTCATCACTAGAGGAAACAGATAAAAGTGCCAAAACGGCCGAGTAACCCTTCCGAAGACACTTAAGGGCTTTCATGCTGGAGATGAGATTTAGCGGAACTCCGCCCTTGATACCGTACACAGAAAGGAATTCTCCATCAGGGAGAGGAATCCGAATAATCTTGTCGTAACAAACGATCTCCGCGCGATACAAGGACAACCAATCCATGCCTACAACAACGTCAAAACTACCCAAAGGTACCGGCATAAGGTCGATGGGGAACGACAAACCCGACAACTCTAGTTGACACTCCCGAAGGATACAAGTAGCTTCAATCTTTTTACCGTCAGCCAACTCAATTATATACCTAGCCTCTAATGGTACGGGTACTACATCTAGCAGTCAGCTAACTTCCATGGATATAAAACTTTTATCGGCACCGGAATCAAATAAAACACTAACAGAGCGATTATTGAGAAGGAACTCACCGGTAACTGTGTCAGGATCCTGCCTAGCCTCAGCGGCTCCAATGACGAAGGCACGTGCATTCCTGCCACCGCCCCCGTTGTTCCCGTTACCGTTGGTCCCGCCCTGCTTCAGTTTTGGGCAATCCTTCTTGTAATGCCCAGTCTCACCACAGTTGTAACATCCTTGTCTTCCCGTAGTTCCTTGAGCAGTAGGAGCCGAGTTAGTAGTTGGAGCCTGGGTCGATGGAAGTGTAGCCCGACAATCTTTAGCAAAATGCCCAAATCGCTGACAGCGATGACAACGATTACGGTCGCAGTCCCCCTGATGATGATGCCCACACTTGTTGCATTTAGGCAATTTCCCCGCATAACCACCCTGCTTGTTACCAGTAGAAGAAGAACCCCCGCTATCAAATCTCTTACCCTGCTGTGCTGGCCCAGATCCTTTCCCCTCGTTATCCCACTTACGCTTGTTATTCTCCGGGGCCTTAACAGTCGAACCCTTAGCAGGCAAAATACCCTCATTCACCTTCAAGTTTGTCATCCTGTGAGCCGATCGGACCACTTCTGAGTATGTAGGATGATTTCCCGCAGCCACTAACCCTGCGATCTCTGGTACTAGCCCCGAGATATAGTGTTCAATCCTCCTGTATTCTGGCACATGCAGATCAGGACACAGCACTGCCAACTCATTACGCCTTACCGTATATTTTTCAATCTCTGACCCGGTCATCTTGAGGTTCCACACCTCCACGACCACCACCACCACGACAGCCACCACCACGCCCACCAGCGCGGCCACCTCCACGTCCTCCTCGCACTCCAGACATGATTCCGACAAAAAGGACGAGAAAATTTAGTTTCACAGCTAATGGTAACCACTAGCGTTCGCAACATCAAAGCTAGATCCAACCCAGGACTATCCATTCAAACCCAGAGCTCACTAGGGCTTTCATGCATTTCGGTTTATGATTTTGTGTGCACCCAAAATGATAAACCGCTCTACATGGTCCTCCAAGTGTTCTCCTAGTTCAAAGTTCAAATCACCGAACATGGACTCTTAGCTATACACCGCAATACTATGGTAGTTTGTGGCAAGTGTTTCTATTGGAGCATGAAAGAGAGATGTCCGAGCCTTGGACAAATCTCAAGAGTACATGACTTACTCCAATATACTACACTGCCTAGAAAGTAAGTAACCCGACCTAAGATAGAACGGATGATGTAACATAGGAAGATCAAATGATTTAGAGACACCCCGACAAGACCATACGTAAACCACCATAACGTTTAGTACTATGTGATCGTCTAGTGTGTGCGACTCGGCTATAGACTAGACTCTACATGCAGTCCTAGTTCACTATAACCATTGGCTCTAATACCAATCTGTCACACCCTCAAAATCCACTTGCGGAGTTTTACCGCGAGGCGCATGACAAACCAGGATCCAAACCAACGATCACAATAAACAAGTCTAAATGAACATATGCAATTTCAAAAACATAGTTTAAAATTCCCCAAATACAGCGGAAGCTTATTCAAAACATAATCCAAAATAAACCAAGCGTTCAACGTTTGAAAACCATGCAATCCTAACTAGACGCCGTGCAGACGCGTGCGCCCTAGTTCCATTGTGCTACCTTAGCGACCTGAGAAAACATGTAAAAGTTTACGTCAGCACAAAAATGCTGGTGAGTTTACAGGTTTTGTAACCCAAGTACCAAGTTCAACCTGTCCATACTATAACAAATCGAAAACCAAAGTACGCTAGCTAGGCGTATGTTTTGTTACTATCACGATTGGAAAACCATTACTAACTCGCAAACCAGATGTCGTGCCCGATGTAGTAAACCTGTTGTTCCTGTTTGAGACAATATGCACCCGCCGACCCTCCAAGTCGACGAGTGGGGTTGGTCACTCCCAATAGCGCTATTCACATTTCCCCGTTGTGCAAACCCGCACATTCATGGTTCCTCCCGGGACTTCCAAAGATCGTATAGTAAACCATAGAAAACTCATAGTATGACAGTAGTTACCAAACATAAGTTTTAACACATGTTTTCTCCCCCGAAAAGTGAAACCAGTTAAAAGAGGGGCCGTAAACTCACCTTAAGTTGCGTTACTTCGTAATATGAATAACTCAGCAGCTATGCTAGTCCCGTAAAGTGGCGACCTAACATATGACAGTTACAAGTACTTAGACTAATAACCCGCAGGTTAGTTAGTCCCTAGATGTCCAGACCATAACCAATTTCGTTTGAAAACACCGTGACTGTTTAACTGACCCAATGTACAAGACTCGACATCCCATTGGTGACCCGAGACTCCCCGTGTTATGTTTACGCTCTCAAACATACAATCATGCAATCACACTTAACATACGTTAACGACCAACAAGTTATAGCACGTAGTTCAAGTACCACATAATTAAGTCCGAACATATGTTACCAAGTTATTGGATATGTTACGGGGTTCCTAGCATGTTCCTAGATGTCAAATCGGGTCTCGGAATGCTAATTTACACTTACAGCAGCTGTACTCGCGATTAGGAAAAGTCAACTAGCATTTAGGTTGGTCAACTGGCATTTAGGAAGGCTAATTGCATATAATATAGGCGATTGGTGGTCATAAGACATGTAAACCATGAGTTTATAGGCAATTAGGTCATAAGACATGTATTTCAGGACTTAACTAGCATTTAGGATCACAATTGCGTGTAATAGAGGCATTTAGCCCCCAATCGCATGATATATAGGCGATTAGGGCATCCTTACAGGCGATTGGCCTCCTAATCGCCCCTAACATAGGCGATTAGGGTTGCTAATCGCCAGTAACCCAGCTGTTCCGGTTTTTCACGCGTTTAACGCTCCAAATCAGATCCAGAACGCGTGTAATCATCCAATATCAATCCAACAACTATACCAAACATGTTTAAACCAAAATCCTTCGTTTAGCCTCGTATTATCAGCCCTGCATGCAACCATGTAATCCAAACACAATACACATAGCATGAAACATCACATTAACATGCATAACTATAACCCTAATGAACAATTACTCAGATTTCATTAGCATGATATCATTATTAATCTGAAACTAACCTAATAACATGTTAATCATCTATCTTGAATCATAAAAACCCTAGCTTTTAATCATAAACACACATAACACATGTATGATAGTTAGAATCCGATTAACAACACTTATTAACGATTTTCAGAAAGCTTATTCGTTTTAAAACAGGTCTGGACCGTTAGGGATTTAATAAAAACGTTAATAAAGATTGCATGGATGAAAATCACACCTTAGATTGTGTTAGATTGATGAAATAAGCTTGAAACCTTGTGTTTTGATCCAAAATCACGTTCCAGAGGTTGTGTGTGTGTTGGGGCGGGTTATGGGACGACTAGGGTTGTTATTATGAAGTTTAGGAGGTCAAGCATTGTATTTATAGTCGTTTTTAGTCGTCCAGCACGTAACACGCGATTGTGCAGCATTTACACGCGATTAGGGCTCCTAATCGCATGAAACTTCATGCAATTAGGGCCTAATCGCCCCTAAGGCATGCATTTAGCATGCCAATCGCCGCTATGAAGGCCCAATCGCATCCCCTATAGGCGATTGGGCTCCCCTAATCGCCTATAGGGGCTGGTTCCGTGTGTTTTGCGCGTTAAGCCCCGTTTTAACATATGTTAACACATTTTCACATACCGACAAGTCACATAATGATTGTAAACACATAATACTTGCAAATAAACACATTCACACTCGTTCACCAATTCCCGGGACTCGAGACTTGTATGTTCCCTATGCTTTGACGATTCTACGAATCGTCACCACTTGTACCCTTGGTTAAGGACTGACATCTAATGAACCTCTAGACCAACATTCAATGATCTTCTATACTAAACCGATAATTCCCGAACCATAACACGACTTAACTAACCCAGTTAAGTATAATATACGCGTGACTCGCTAAGGTAGACTTTCATCTAGACAACGTTGTTAACCAGAATTTGCCGGGTGTCACATCATCCCCACGTTAAAAGAATTTTCGTCCCGAAAATTGCACAAGTACCAAAAGGAATAACAAAAGGAAACAAACAAAAGATAGAAACCAAAAGAGAGATTTACCCGAGTTGTCACATCATCCCCACGTTAAAAGGAATCTCGCCCCGAGATTCGTTCAGCTGCAGTGGAGACATATCTTGATTCGAACGCTTCCTTAGGAAAGAGATGAGGATATTTAGACTTCATCTGATCCTCCCGTTCCCAAGTGTACTCTGGTCCCCGGTTCGAGTTCCAGCGAACCTTCACAATGCGAATCTTGCTATGACGTAGGCTACGAATCTTGTAATCCAGAATCTCAACAGGTTCCTCCACAATCCGAAGACGATCGTCAACCTTGATTTCTTCCAGTGGAACAATGAGAGACTCGTCAGCCAGACACTTCTTCAGGTTGGACACATGGAAGACGTTATGTACGTTACCGAGCTCCGTCGGTAAATCAAGACGATATGACACCGGTCCAATCCGTTCCAGGATTGTAAATGGACCGACATACCGAGGGTTGAGTTTGCCACGCTTCCCAAAGCGTATGACGCCCTTCCACGGTGAAACTTTCAGAAGTACCTTGTCATCAACTTGGAATTCCAATGGTTTGCGACGTTGATCAGCATAACTCTTTTGCCGATCCCGTGCCGCTGCCAACCGGTTACGAATCTGTACGATCTTTTCCGAAGTTTCGTACACTAGCTCAGGCCCAGTGAGTTGACTCTCACCCACCTCAGCCCAACAAAAAAACACAAAAGTTGAGATCGACTCATTAAATTATAAATTAAGCTTAACAATAAAGAAGATCATAAGTTATATTAACATCACCAATTACAAACTAATAAGATGGATTAAACCACAAGAATGTATCAAAAAGTTCTTAACCTTTGACGTCAGTCTTTTATTTGCTTCATCAAATTCTAAATTCTTTTTCTACAACTCTTGTAGCCGTGAAACCAATCCGCAAATATCACTCTGCAACAAATGAATCAAACAAGATTTTAAGCATATCTTAAATACTCATACCTTGACCATTATTAATCAAGCATGTTTTTTTTTTTTCATTTTTTGGTTGCAAATCAAAACATTTAATAAGAAGCACAACAAACACTATTATAGATTAACCTACACCTAAATTAAGCCCTAATTAGAAGGAAAAAAACCCAACTAATTTCACAAAAATCCTCTTTCCAAAACGTGAAAATTCCATAAAACATACATGATCACTTCACAAATAATTAAACAAACGCACAAAGTACCTCTAAAAAACATACTAAATGATTAAAAAACAATAGATTCATTGAGTTCACGAAATACTCTAAAAAGGTTCAATTGAACAACATGGATTTGAGGCCTGCAATTTCTAGGATTGACAATCATCATAATCATAAAATGCTTGTGGAATTTCAAAACCGATGGTAGATGTTTGAGTTGGTGGATTAAAGGTGAATATTATGATTCAAAATGATGATTTTATAGTTGTCATCAAATTAAATTGAAACAATAACTTTTCATCAATGGATCATTGATTTCTTGGAAGGTGAAAGGTGGAAGGGTATTATGGGGATGAGATTTTAGTTTTTAACTAAAAACAAAACACAAAATTACTATCATAACCTCCAAAGTGTCTTAATTTTCACAACTATGCCTATTATACCCTTAAATTTATTGCTTAAATATGTTGTACATGTTGCTTCTTAAGTTGTATGAAAATGAAAATGACCATGTTGGTCATCACCCCTCCTTTATAATGTACTAGCGGAAATGCCTGCGCGTTGCAGCGGGTGCGTGTGTTTGATCACCTTATAGTTGTTGTTGGGGTTTGAGAAATTGTGGTATGTGTATAGCGTTTGTGAGTGATTCGTTATGCCGACGTGAAGTAAGTAG
The DNA here is from genome assembly GCA_028751855.1 of Ambrosia trifida. Classification (NCBI taxonomy): domain Eukaryota; kingdom Viridiplantae; phylum Streptophyta; class Magnoliopsida; order Asterales; family Asteraceae; genus Ambrosia; species Ambrosia trifida. The sequence goes on along the minus strand of CM054125.1, from coordinate 119,077,366 downwards.
GAAACAACAACCTAGTACTGCAATCTCAAAGTACAAACTCCTCCAAGCCAGGTTACATAATAGCTAACTACTGTTAGTTACCTTAATTTGGCCACAAATCAAAGTGAATAACTGAAATGAAGATACCATATCTAATCAAGAAGTGAAAGGTGTCAAATATGATGTATAGAAATACAAAAAATGGGTGAGTCAAGTAACATGTCAAAACTGGTAAATTTTAGGTCAGCTAAAAGTGGGTTCCGTTGGTTGAATTCCTCGTGACGCATTTTGGGTCCCTTCTTACTTTGATGAATAAATAAGATATGATTATAAATAATGATCCAAGTTCTTGAATAAAGCAATATAGGTGTTGTGAACAATTGTGTATGCCCTGAAGGGAATAATGACCAGGGGTAAAATGTACATAAAGAGAATAATGTTCTTGTCTGGCAATATCAAGCGCAAATGTAAGAGCTTTGGATGGAGACAAACACCCTTTGTTTTGAAGAAAGGTTCCAACTTCACCTAAAATTGAATCAATACTATTTATTTATTATTAACCATTTCTGGATTTTTCTTGCTTTTGTTTTCTTTGACTTACACTGGCAGATGCTCGGAAACAATCATCATGGGTATTCTTTGAGTGACAGCTCCAACAAACTAAGCCACATTAGGATGCCTAAACTTCTCCAACAAGGTCAATTCATGTTTGAAAGCATTTTTGCATTTTTTTTATGAATAAATAAGAGTTCATTGTCAGTTAAGAGTGTAATGTGATACCCACAAAGTGGATAGGTTGGTTAAGAAACAGATCAAATGGGTTTGGGTCAAAATGGGTGACCTTTAATTACGGGTCAAAACAGTTTGAGTTGACCCATCAACACTTTTTCGTCAAATTTTTTTGTTGTAAATAATGTAATATTTATGACCACAAAAGCTAAATTACTACAATAATAATCTAATTAATTTACAGAGTTCTATGAACTAAAGAAACATATTAGGTGATAGAAAATAAAAATGGCCAGTTAGTGGATCTAAATTGTCACTTCTAAACTCAATATTCAAAAGCCAAACACAATGACAGAATAAAAATGACCAGTCAGTAAATCAAGCTTGCACAGCAATAGTCTTTTCTTAGATCAATATTTATTAGACTATATTCTTTCAGTTTAAAAAGATCACTGAAAACAGAAGCAAAATAGAAACTGGACGTGAGTAGAGGTGGCAACTTTAACTCACTTAAATTAAATATCAATGGGTCGATCCTGATTATGTTTATTCATATATTAATAGATCGTATCTTAAGGAAAAATATTAATGTCAATCGGGTTATGGTATGTCTCTAAGGTCAAATAAAAAAGAATACTTTAAAAAAGAAATAGGTCAAATGTGGTTTATAGGGATCAAAAGGCGCGCCAGAAGTTTACTTCTAGTGCATAAAATCTTCTAAAGCATTTTATTAAAATTATTAGATTATTACTCAAACTTAAGTGATGTAGTACCCAACCAGTTGTCAATTGTACTTCTAACAATCTTCTTAGTTTTTACTTATAAGTTCTACATGTTCTTCCCTTATTAACAAGTGACCAAAAGTATGCTGAAAATTGAAAGTTGTAGTTGCTTGAAAGGAAAGTTAGGATCATGTTTTATAAAACAAAAAATAGCTATTTAAAATGTGACTAAAAAATTAGCACAATAACAAAACCTTTTCAACATAATATTTTGTAGGAGAACTTACGCACTAAAAACACACTATAACTAAATTTCACCATTCATTAATTTCCTATCTTCATCGGCATGCATATAAAGTAATCACATCCAAATAAACCTATACACATGAATTTCGAATTGAAAGTACAAATATATCTATCTTTCAACATAAAATAAATATGCTTCGATAACATGCATCTGACGAATCAAAATCAATCAATCGATTAACTAAAAACAAAAAAAGGACATAAATTGAATATAAAACTCACATTCTTGAATCCAACATAACATTGTACATAATTTCACAAAACTCCAATCTTCATCGAACTAACATAATCACATTCAAATAAAAACATACACACACGAATTTGTAACTGAAAATGCAAAATATCTATATTTCATCACATATTGATATACAGAAATATATAATCATTTGATGCTTCTACATTAAAAAAGTGACAATTATCTTTGGTATTCAATAACTCATGTAACCTTTTCTTATCCTCTATAAGTGGAGCGACTTTGGCTTGAACTTCTTGATTTTTCAAAAACTTCATCTAATTACATCAAATTCCAACTGTAAATAATTAACGTTTACTAAATATGAACAAAACCGCAAAGAAAGGAAAACAAACAATAACAAATCTAAAATAACAGAAAAACCCATAAATTAAAAGCTTCAAATCAAAAAAGCAATCAATCTAATTGGAGTAGACAACTACCATTTACACAGAACGGAGATGACGAAGAACAAATAGCGTCAGGAAGTTGCTCGGGAGCTATATCTATCACCCACTGCTCAAAAAAGACCATTTTTACAAAAATTATTTAACACACAAAATTATGAAAATACAATCACAAACAAGCTAAGAAGAAGAAACGATAATTCATACGAAGAAAAAACCCTAACCAGAGAATAAGTCGATTTTTGTTCTATCTATTTTCATAACACAAACCCAAAAGAAAATTTATTGGAGATTCATAGGTTGTTCACATTCTTGCATTCAAGAAATTGATTACATTAATAGTTTTTTTGATCAATCACATACCATAGGGGCAAGGTTGGAATAAATTTTTAAGTTGTGAGTATGAGGCTATGATAAAATTACAATTTTAACCTTTTAAGTGTCTTAATTGTGACAACTATCCCCATAATACCCTTAAATTTGTTACTTAAATATGTTGTATATGTTGCTTGTTAATTTGTATAGAAATGAAAATTACAATGTTGTACATCATTAAAATATTAAACAATGGTTTCTAAAACTATACCATTTCAATACTAATATAACATTCTAACTTAATGATAAAGCAAGTAGAAGTTACTAAGCATTTATAGATACACATTGGGCAACTTCAATTTGTTCAATGCATTTACCGCACTTCATTTTTAGCCATGATTTCTTTTCTCGTTTGATCCGTTAGAAATATAAGATGAAGGTTAATGGTTATTAAGTCAAATTTCCATCTCTTAAAGAGGATACAACGATTCTTTTGCATGAAAACAAAACATCAATAGCAAGACTATTTTGAAAATCAAGAAAAGAAGAGACTTACAAAAGATTTGCTCATGGCCCTTCTTGTATCCTCTTCGACATCTTTGTATATATTTGGAAAAATTTGTTGAAAGCTGCATCACCATTAAGTTTAAGTCCATAACTCCTTTTTAACCTGAGCTCAAAAGAAAATTTATTGGAGGTTCATAGGCTCTTCATATTCTTGCATTTAAGAAATTGATTACATTAATGGTTTTTTTATTAATCACATACCATGGGGGCAAGATTGGAATAAGTTTTTAAGTTGTGAGTATGAGGTTATGATAAAATTACAATTTTAACCTTCTAAGTGTCTTAATTGTCACTATTATGCCCATAATACCCTTAAATTTCTAGCTTAAATATGTTGTACAATTTGCCTTTTAAGTTGTATGGAAAGGAAAAGTACTATGTTGGCCATCACTTCTCCTTAATAATATAATATAGATTATAGATTATAGATATAGATTATAGATTATAGATTATAGATTATAGATATTAAAACCAATCGTGTGTTTGTTCATTGAAAAAGTTATGTATATATACGCACATGCCTTCCCACTTAACTTTCACTTGTTCAATGCTTTTGTTTCTGAGATGTTTTACCTGTCGGTCAAGAATCTTTATGGTTCGGGCCACATAGTTCAACTTTATGTCGATTTCTATTTCCCCCAATGGTACGTATGATGCTTGATCTTCTAAGCACTTACGGCGATAGGAGACATGAAACGTGTTACGAATACTACTTAGCTCGCCAGGTAACTCCTATCGGTAGGCGACTTGTTCCACGCGTTCAAGGATTTTAAATGGTCCAATGAATCATGGACCAATTCCCACCTTAATCTAAATCGAATCACCCCCTTCTAAGGAGATACCTTTAGCATCACAAAGTCTTTTGGTTGGAACTCTATCGGTCTTCGCCGTTTGTCAGCATACGATTTTTGTCTATCTTGTGCCGCTTAGAGGTGTGCGCGAATTATATCTATTTTCTCATTTAAGCTTTGATAACGAGTTCTCGTGGAACCACTTCTGCCCAACATACGGGTGTCTGACATTTTCTTCCATAAAACGATTCATAAATAATTAATTAGTTTAAAATTAATGAAATTTTGTACAAAACATTACTATAAAAGTTTTCGAACATTACATTAACGCTTATTAGGTAGTGTTATAATAGGTTTTTATAACATAAAAATTATAGATGATTTTCTGAAATTAATCATTTAACACAAAAACTAGTTTGAAGTCACATATAGTTTAGTCCTTTAAAATTAACACATACAAGAGTTGGTGAGTAAATTCTTCACTATCTATAATCTATAATCTATAATTCTATAATCTATAATACATTATAAAGGAGGAGTGATGGCCAACATGGTCATTTTCATTTCCGTACAAGTTAAGAAGCAACATGCACAAGCCATTTATGCTTATGTTATGAGGATATAATTGGAACTTTGTGAACAATTAAGACACTTACAAGGGTATAATAGTAATTTTGTAATCATATTTTAGTTAAAACCTAAAAATGTTTTCCATGTCTGCCCTTTTCTCCAGACTAATCGACCCTCCACACGTTACTTCCACTCTCTTCTTCTCAAACGCCCCATCATTGAATGGGGTTAAATGTACATCGAAGTCCCTTCATCGTGTACATCAATCATCAACACCTTCTATATATATTTGATTCTTTATCGCTAATTAGTAATTCTAATTCTCCTGATATGTTTTTAAACAGCTCGATTTGGGTGCTTTTGGTGTATCTGGACGTCTTTTTGTATTCCAATAAATCAAAACTTGGTTGTGGGCTTCTCTTTATCTCATTCTTCAAATCTGTACTATTTACATTTACAATATTATGATCTTATGGTGTTATCTTTTAATGTTTTTTTATTACATAATAAAGTAAAAAAATCATATAAGATCTTGTAACCACTAACCTATATTGCAGATTCTCATCTCAATTATTTTAGAGATTCATCTTATATTGCATCCTCTGGATGAAAAAATTTTGATATATGGGTATAGAAAACGGATATGTGTTGGCATGAAACCGGACGTCAAGGTAAGCTATTGCTTAAATTTGAATCTCAATCAACTTAGTTTCGTAATTACTATTTTGTATTTGAGCTTTTTTTTTTGTTTATATTTATTGATTTGTTGTGTGGTTATTTGTATTTGCAGGATAAAACCTTTACATCTGTGTTGAAGACGCCTCCTGTTTCAGTTATGCTTCTTAAGGTTGCAGGTATTACGATTTCAAGTTAGGGTTTCAATTACATATATAACCATGGGGCAAACTCGAGTCATTTTAAATTTTATTTTTTTGCGCAAATTTAGATGGGGGACACTTGCAAAATGTTGACATGGCTGAATGATTTTTATAAGCGTTTCCAGAAGTTGGATGATTACTGAATAATATTGATTTGGGCATACAAGACTCACCCGTAATTTTCTACTATTGCGGGGTTTGTTGAACATTTTACTAATAGTCAAACACTTTTTAACTACGTCTGATGACTGGTCAAGCATTGCACGTTTGTACATGTAAGATGGAAAAATTTATTTGAAGGATTGTGTAAATACCTGGTAATAAAGTATTCTCTCTAACGTGTTTGTTCGATATTCAGATGATTCAAATGAATGTTGATGAGTCGATTCGTTGGCAAACTGCACAAGAACTTAAAATAACCAATCATCACACTGTACGAACATTGTTGTGTGTTACCAATCTTTTTATGATAACGGGGCTGTTTCTATAATCTTCGAGTACATGGATTGAGGATCTCTGGTGGGATTTTCTAAAGACTGTAAGATCCATTCCAGAACTTTTTCTTGCCGCCATCTGTAAGCAGGTCAGACAAGCTGTATTTTTTTTTGTTTCAAATATGAGTTCTTTAGTAGCTATGAAAACACATCATTATGCTTTAAATTTTATCCATGTAATAAACAGGTCTTGAAGGGTATGTGGTACCTTCATCACAAGAAACATATCATTCATAGGGACTTGAAACTATCAAATTTGTTTATAAATCACCAAGGTGAAGTCAAAATTTCAAAATTTGGTGTTAGCGCGATACTTGCAACTTGCAAGCAAGGCTAGATTGGCTAATACTTTTGTTGGTACATACAATTATATGTCTGTGAATAATCTTTAATCATCTGCAGTAAGCTTTGATAAATAGGATCTGCTTTAAATTGTTTGCTTACTTGCGCACATCGATCTTTCACGAAAAATGTCATTTTTGGTCATTTTACCCATAAATTATGAAACATTGTCAAGCACTCAAACATATGATTATTACATCTTCATCCACTAGAAGAAAATCCAAAGATTATAGTATCGCCTATTTTATTACAACTTATTCTTTTTTATCCAGTATTACATTGATCGTTTATTCGTTTTCTAAAAGCACGTCCGAACGGCTTGTCACCATTTGTTCACGCATTCCGTGGATGGACTCACAACTGCATCTCCATTTAGAGGGGCCTATGAATGAAAATGTAATCAGGCCAAAATGAGATGTTGAATCGCTTAAATATTATGTACTGTTTTTTGTGTGTTCATTTCAGATTTATGTTCAACTTGCTTTGCCACCAGTCAAAGTTGATAAAATTTGGTTTTTGTTCATATGCTTTAAGTCTGAGAGAATTATTTTTGTGTTCATTTTGGATTTGTATTCAAGTTTCTATGGCACCAGTCAAAGTTGATAAAATTTGGTTTTTGTTCGTATGCTTTCAGCTCGAGAGAATTATTGGAGGCAACTACGGTTATAAAAGTAACATGTGGAGCTTGAGTTTAGTTTTGTTTGAATGTGTAGCTGGAAAATTTCCATACTCTGCACCACAACCAGGTGAAGGTTGGGTCAATGTTTATGAGCTTATGGAAACTATTGTTGATCAACCGCCTCCTTGTGCACCTGCTGACCAATTCTCACCTCAATTCTGCTCGTTTATTGAAGCATGGTAAATTGTAATTTAAATAAGTGTAAGCTTTCTATGTTTTATATTAGAGATCGCAAAATGGGCGGGTTGGTATTTAGATATATAACTAATGTCTTACATATAATTACAAAATGACAATTGTTGAGAAAACCTTATCGTATTTGCTGAATTTCACAAATTCTGGAATTTACCTTTGCATGAATAAATCCAACTACTTTCAGAGCATAATGATAAAAGTCCTTCCTCTTTATTATTAACATGAAAGTCCTTTTTGGCATGATTAAGTCCCTAGACTTTTCAGTTTTCACATTTCAAAGAAAAGATCCTTTTTGGCATCATCAAGCCCCCAAAAGTTTTATAAAAAGAACATTATTGTTAAATTTTATAGAAGTCCATATATTTATTCATGCAAAACTAATGTTCAGTGACTTCAAGCTTCAACAATAATCTTTTCTTTTCTGGAATCAATTTAGGAGAGTGTATGCATTTGAATACATTTGAGCGATTTTAGACCTATCTAGCGCTAAGCATAGCTATTAAAGGCGCAAGGGGCAAACTGTAGGCCTTGGGCCTCAGTGCAAGGCGCTTAAAAAGCAAGAGCTTTTTTAAGCAAGGCACACAGTATAAAAAAATACATTTTTAGCTTGATTATAGACCTATTTAGGGTAAGTATGATTGTTTTTGACTTGTTCAGACGATTATTTGTCGTAATTCCATTAAAACTTGCCCTGAAAAATGCACCTGAAAAGTTGGGCTTTTGAAGCAAAGTGGGAAGGTTGCGCTGGGCCTGAAAAGTGGGCCTAGGCGCGCCCTTGAGTGAGCCTTGACAACATAGGCGTTAACTTTTAAACTAGACTTTTGAAGTTATACTTATTTGACCCATTAGAGAATAAGATTTATCAAAACTGATCCGCATATGGGTATATGTATTGAAACTGCCACATTTAGTCTGTATTATGATAGTTGTGGGTTAAAATACGAGTCTTGGCCTGGACAGGCACTTCAGTCAAGAATATCCCAATGACTTTATGGCAGGGTTAATAACGGATTGATCTGTTTTAGTTTTCACTTCCCGCTTGCATTGGTATTTCTGTGTATCCTGTTATTTGGGTTTCAAGACTACTCATAATAAAAGGTTCTGGCAGAACATTATTAATTTTATTTATGATAAGACTAAATTACTTACTATTTATGCATGCACCACAAAGAATTTGTGACCATTATTAGCCGTTGAAAAAGAAACAGAGGCCTACCTTAGCTGCGTGACTCCTACCACGTTATCAGGTATATATTCACCCCTTTTTTTACGGCGTAGAAATGTTATAAGTTAATCCATGTTCTTTCAGTGGCAAACTTCTAAAGCACTTCAGCATCAACTACATATGTGTTTATATTCAGTTCCATTTGAGCGTTCAAAAGATTGTATTAGAAAGTCGTGTAAACAATTTTGTATCTTAAATCATGAAGAAGACTTATATACCTAAGTTAATATTGATTATTAAAGTTTTCACGTTCTCGCCCGCTGCAACGCGCGGGTCACTTTACTAGTATTATATGGTATATAGCATATGTTTCAAGTTGAAGCAATCGTCATAAGTTGTAAGTGCTTGAGTCCATGTAACAAATATCTCACTTCAAATCTAACTTCTATTGGTATTATGGTTTCAACCCTACTAAAGATTATATGTCCAACACAAGCTACATTCATCGTGGGATCTTTTGTGTAAGTTATATCCCCATTGTTTTTCAAACAAGTATGCTCTACAAGTTACAGCATTACATGATTTGAAGATTCCCAAGGTAAGATAAAATCTGAATAAATTAACAAAATTGATTAAAGATTTAAAGGTACTGTTTGATATTTGTACGATATACAAGTAGACATGTTTTAAAAAAAAATGTTTGATAATCATAAGTAGAAAGTTTAAAAAGGGCCTAGAAGGAATGGGCTGACCGTTTGAAAGAAACGTGCTACCGATTATGGGCCGGGACTAAGAATTGCATGAAAAGCACTCGGGCCCGAATATTTGTAGATGAACCCCGATTGCCCATTTGAGTAAACTTCTTATTTCTTTTGCACTTTAAAAAGTCAAAATGATAATTGATCAAAAAAACGTGTATTTTAGTCATTGTTATAAACTAGACCTAGCAATTTCAACCCATCTAGTTGAGTTCGAGTTGTTTTGGGTTTAAAATTTGACTTTGTGGGTTAAAATGGGTTTAGTATATTTTTCAAGGGGGTTAGGAATGATAATTTTAATTGTAGGATATAAATAAGTGAGTCAGGATGGGTATGTCAAAAAAAATAAATGGGTCAGGATGGGTATTTTTAAATAATCATATACAAATCTGAATTAAAACTCACCCAACACCAAAAGCATTGATACCTCATAGAAATCAATGTCACTAAAAACAAAAAATTATATCTTTTGCATTTGTTGATAACCCGGTTGGTTTGAAACCGTTCGGGTCGTTAACGGACGGCCATGTCGAAACAACACGAGTCGTTAACGAGACCGATCTCATTGAAACAGTTTGAGTCGTTAGCAGGCTTAATCGAGTCCAAACGGTCTGGGTTGTTGAACGGCCCATTCGGGTCGAAATGGTCTGGTCGTTGAGAGGCCCGGTCGGGTCGAAACGGTCCGGGTTACAAACGGGATCAGTCACGCAGAAACGGTCCGGGTCGTTACTGGGCCAGGTCGGGACAAAACGGTCTGGGTCGATACCGGGTCGGGTCGGGCGGGTCAAAACTGTCCGGGTCGATACGGGACGGGTCAGGTTGAAACTGTTTGGGCCGTTACAGGTCCCGGTCGGGTCGAAACGGTCTGGGTCACTACCGGGCCCGACCAGGTCGCTACGGGACGGGTCAGGTTGAAACGGTCTGGGTCGTTACCGGCCCCGGTCGGGTCAAAACGGTATGGGTCGTTACCGGGCCCGGTCGGGTTGAAACGGTCCGGGCCGCTACCGATCCCGTAGGGTCAAAACGGTCCAGGTCGTTACCGGGCCCGGCTAGGTCGAAATGGTCTGGGTCGCTACCGGGCCCGGCTAGTTCGAAACGGTCCAGGTCAAGTTGAAACGGTCTGGGTCGTTGCCGGGCCCAGTCGGTTCGAAACGGTTCGGGTCGCTACCAGGTCGAAACAATCCTAGTCGCTACGGGACAGGTCAGGTTGAAATGGTCTAGGTCGTTACCGGGCCCGGTCGGGTCAAAACGATCTGGGCCGCTATCGGTCCGGTTGGGTCAAAACGCTCCTGTCATTACCAGGCCCGGCCAGGTCGAAACGGTCTGCGTCGCTACCGTGCTAGGCCAGTTAGAAAGGTTCCGGTTCAGGTTGAAACGGTCTGGGTCGTTACCGGGTCCGGTCGGGTCAAAACGGCCCGGGTCGCTACCGGGCCCGGCTGGGTCGAAACGGTCCGGGTTGCTACTGGGCCCGACCGGGTCGAAACAATCAGGGTCGCTACGGGACGGGTCAGGTTGAAACTGACTGGGTCGTTATCGGGCCCAGTCGGATCGAAACGGTCCGGGTCGTTACCCGGCCCGATCGGGTCGAAACGGTCCGGGTCGCTACCGGTTCCGTGGGGCGAAACGGTCTCGGTCGTTACCGGGCCCGGCCGGGTTGAAACGGTCCAGGTCGCTACCGGGCCCGGCCTGGTCAAAACGGTCCGGGTCGCTACGGGACGGGTCAGGTTGAAACGAGTGGGTCAAACAGTTCTGGTCGCTACCCGGCCCGGCCGGGTCGTAACGGTTCTAGTTGTTATCCAGCCCGATAGGGTCGAACCGGTCCGGTTCAAAATGAAATATTTCAGATCCTTTAAAATTTTATTTTTAAGTTTATTTTTATTTTTTTAATTTAATTTTTTTAATTTTTATTTACTTTTTAATTTTTTATTGTTATTTTAATTTTTTTTTAAATTTTAATATATTTTAATGTGAACTTATCTTAATCCAAACCATCCATACCCAAACCATCCATACCCAAACCAATCCTGACCCAACCCATCTTAACCCATTTTTTTTCATCTACCCATCTTAACCCAAACCTATCCTAACCCAACAACCAGCCCAACCCAACCTACCCATTTTGCCACCCATAATTATAAACTATTGTGTCGATTTATAATGTTTATATTAAATAACTATAAGAAAGATAAATGATATCCTTAATAAGGTGACTATTAGTTATTTTATTTATTTATTTTTGAAATTACATCATTTTATTTTATAACTGTCAAATTACATAATGATAGAAGGTAGGTGGGTAACAAACTGTGTCGAAACCTCTTTCTGAATCGCAAACCCTAGGCTACTGAAAACAAACCCCTGTGTCTTTGGTGTCAAAATATTTTTGTTGATAACTCGTTGGCCCCTGATCAAGAAATGGTCAGCTTCCGATGCCAAGGAACCAAAGATATCCGATGCAAATGGGACAAAAGCGTGTTGATTTTCTTCGCAAGTTTTGGCATGCTTATCGACTTTCTTCGATTATACCCTTTTAATTGCTTGCACATCCACAAAACCATTGTTCCAAAAACCGAATAGGGGGGACACACTCGTGAGGTCAATACAATCGTGTTTCCCACCAGCCCAGCTAAAAACCAGCAAATCCGCTTGCTGAAGAGTATATCTCCCCTTCGCCGGATCTGTCAGGGAATTCACGGAGGCCTCTTTCTTGGATGATATCCCGGAACGCCTTGGGATGTCCCATAACGTGTCACGCACCAGGTCGTGTCAGTATTTAAACCCTGACAATTCTTTGTAATGGACCACATGCTCTCTATATTTATCCAAACATGTTGTTGGATCAGTATGCTCTTTAACAGTTTACTTGCTTGTGAACACTTATGTGTTTTGCAAGTTTAATCAGTTTTGAACAGCGGAATAAGTATATAAAGTTTCACTATCAACAGGAGTTATTACTCCCCCTGGATGTTTGCAAACTTAAGACAAGTTAATGAGAATCTAAGTATTGAATGTAAATGACAGTGAATAAGCAGATAGATTCTCGGTTAATGAAATGGAAATAACAAGTAAGTGTTTTGAAGGATTTCTGTTTTCAATTAAAATCAATGTCTAAAACAGAGGGATGAACCTATCTATTTATAGACTTACAAATGCATGAACCTTGTTACAAAAGCAAGTCTGCAACAAGTTGCAGTCTTGGAACTTGTACAAAATGATAAGTAATAATAAACAGGTAAACTACTGAAACATAAGGCGGTGGAAAGATTCTATTACAAGTGCTGATGAATGACAAACTACTGATGAGTAGTTTGTCTTCAGTAGTTCTTTAGTAGACTTGTCTGGTTTGACTTCAGAACTTCTGATCTATCTTCTTCAGTACTTGTTGAATCCTTCTTCAGTACTTGTGTCTTCTTTCTTCAGTAGTTCTATACTTAGAATAATTTGGCAGAAGTATGAATTAGACTAAGGTTGGCAAAAGTGGTTTCTTTAATCCTTTATGTCCTTACAATCTCCCCCTGGATTGATGAAGCCAAAACCTTATCTAATTCCTTATTGTCTTTTTCTTCTGTCTTCAACTGTCGTCCATAATTCTTTGAACATGGCATTCTTTAGTTGATTCAGCTGTTCATTTGTGAGAGATCCTTGTTCAGGTTCAAGATGTTGAATTGTAAGCAAGTCTTGTGTTGATAGATTCTTCAGTTCATTCATGGATTTGAAGGCCTTGCTTGAACGATCTCTTCTTTTCATCAATACTGAGTTGGAATCAGTAAAGGACCACTTTATGATCAGAACTTTAGATCTGTCAAAATCTGAAGTATAGGGGACCATGCTGGATCCCTGGGATGTTCCTGAGTGTTGGATGTTTTCTACTTCAGTGACTCTCAGGTGGGATTCACTTCTGTCTTCTGTTTGCACCACATCAGGTTTTTTAAATGTAGGTAAGTGATGTTCAGTAATTACCTTTGTATGCAGTCTATCAGTTATAGCCTTCTGGATTTGATAAGCAAATGTTGAAGGATCCCTGAACTGTGTTATCAGAGGCTTTTCTTCAATATCAAAGTCTCCTTGTACAACTACGTTGCCTTCTAGCAACACCATTTTGAAGTCAGACTTTGTATTGTCCTCTGGCTTTCTTTTGGTAGTAGGTCTTGATTGTTTAGCACCAGAAGTTCTAACTACTGAAGTTGATACTTCGAAAGTTTTGTACTTCTCTAGATTTGCAGCCTTGTCAGCCTTGAATCTTTTATATGTGTCCATTAGTTTGTCTTCTCTCCACTTTGACACTGAGGCTTTTGAACCATAGTTATTAGCTACCAATTCTTCTATTATCTCAGCTCTCTTTGCCTTTCTATCTTTCTCTGTGGCAATCTTGTCAGCAACAATTTGAGCTCTTCTTGTTAGCTCATCCATTGAGAGCCCTTTGAGTGAATAGGCTTTTGTCTTGCTGTTCTTTGTGATGAAAGACACCAATTGTTGTCTTTTGTCTTCTTCAGCAACTCTTTCAATCTTGGCTTGTCTATTTAGCTCTGCTTCATAAGCTTGAAGCTTTTCATTGTAGCTCATGTCTTCCCTTTCTTCCAGACTGTTCCAGATCTCATCTTCCTTAGCCTTTCTTTCGGATACAAGTAAACTCTTCTCTATTAGTTCTTTGGACATTGAAATTGGAGAAGGGTTCAGTACAGTCATTTGAGTTGTTGTAGGCCTTGGAATAGGAGTTGGTTGTTGTTTAGTTGGTTTGGAAGGCTCTTCAGTTGTTTGTATGTTAGAAGTGTTAACAACTGAAGTATTGATAGAAGTATCAACTACTGAAGGATTGTCTTCAGTACTTTCTGTGTCTTCAGAAGTTTCTTCATTATGGCCTTGGGAAGGTTCAGCTTCAACTTCAGTTGTAGAAACAAGCCTATCTTGATCTTCTTTTTGAATTTGGGCTTTTTCTAGCAGTTGTTGATGTTGTAGAGCCACTCTTGCCTTTATCCTGGCTTCCAGTGACTCCCTTGGTTCCTTAATCTTCTCCCCCTTTTTGGCTTCATCCACTTCTGGAAGCCTGCCAGGTTGAGAAGTTCTACCAGATAACTCAACAAGTTGTCTTGAATTGTTGTCAATTTTGTTGGACAGCTCACCTAGTTTCTTGTTTATCACCTCAAATGGAGTTGTGGTTTTCAACTCCCAAGAAGTTGTGAAAGATTTGAGGTGATTGGCTATTAGGGTGTTCATCATCTGGTATAGGGCACCATCTGAGCTGCATAGGTGGTTCAGGTCTATGCTTGATGACCTAGGGAATTGGGTAGGCATTTTTAGTGAGGGGGTGTTTTTGGGTGATCTTCAGGATGTACTGGTGTGACCAGCTCTTTGAGCTTTAACCTGACCAGATCTTCAGGGGAATCAGGGATCAAGTGGACTTTAACCTGATCTGGTGTGACCAGCTCTTTGAGCTTAGAGACACCAGGTGCAGGACCTTCACTAGTAGCCGTCAATTCATGTTTTGTGGAGTGTGAATCATCATCCAAATTAATGGAATCATCTGAATCCCTGATGACATCCTCAATGAGGACATTATCAGTTGTATCATGAGCTGGGCCCAACCCAGTTGTCTCATGAACCTCTTTTTCTTGGTTCTGAGGATTTCCTACCTCAGGCATAAAGCCTTCATCAGTAGTTGCCACAAGTGAGGTCTTAGCTATGTTACTTCTGTCCTCATGTCCACCACTGGGTGGTAAATGAGTAGTAGCAGCCTCAAATGTACCTAAGGTCTCTAAGTTTGGGCTTAGAAACCCAGGTTCATCCTCATCTCTTGGGTTAGGGCTAAAGACATCCATATTCATGTCAAAGTCTGAAGGTATGTCCCCTGTTTGATGTGGTTGTTGGGGACTGACATGTTCTAATGGGATAGTCTCTTTTAGCCTAGAGAGAAGTTTGGCAATTACTATGGTTGATGATTCTGGTTCAGTAGTTTGGGGTAATGTTTCAGTAGTTTCAAAAGAAGGGTGAGTAGTTATGGTTTTCTTGAATTTCTTTCTTTTGAAAAGAATGGTAATTGGGGCTCTTGTGGGGGTTTGAGATGGATGAGACTGAGAGGATGTTTCAATCACATCTTTAACAAGTGCAGATTGCACATTAGCAGTTTCAGGCATCTCAACTTCCTAAACTACCTTTCTTTTAAGGTTGGTGGGTTTTGTTTTTTGCTGTTTGGGTTTCTTGGCCTTTTTGGGTGAGGGTTTGGAAGATGATGGTTCCATGGGGACTGTTTCTTGTTCCCCTTGGTCATCTTCTGGCCAGGCAGCCGGTTTGTTATGCCTTGAGTATGCTTGTGAGGTCAATGGGTTTAAAACAGTTGTTTTTCCCACAAGCACCTCATCTCCAAGTTCTTTAATTATGCAATGCATTATGAACATTGGATACAACAAAAACTTCTTTTTAGAATTTAGGTGATGTCACACCAACTCATTAAAGAAAAGTTCTGATGCCCTGAATTTTGTTTCATTCACAATGGAATGAAAAATTGGTTGAAAAGTGGAGGGCATCTGATCATAAGATCCTGTTTTTGGACTCAGGCACATGATTATGCAATGAAACAAAAGTTTGTATTTTAGTTCAAAATATTTCTTAAAAATTGTTGCATGTGAGAGAGTACCTTGGTAACCACACTCTGTCATGGTTAAATGAATTTCAGAGTTTGGAAATTGATCTGGTGCATCCACATCATCCAGACCCAGTCTAATTCCCAAAGTAGCCGGTGTGATTGCCATTACTTTCCCTTGGATAGTTGATTTGAGGGAAATCACTTGATCATTCACTGTCACCCGTCTCTGCGTCCGCCCAGAACTCATTAAGAGTTTCAGTATGGATAGGAGGATCAATGGTGAGGGCAGTGAAGTATTGGTATTTGACGACTAAATCAATGATTTCGTCGTATTGGGACCAGGCTTCATGTTTCTCAAAGTAGCCTCTTTGATTGTGTCCCTGTTTCAGTATAAGAGCCATGTGGTTTGTGTGTGGGTGGATCGAACAGTGTTTTTGTTTGCAGGTTAAGGGTTTGAGAGTGTTTTTTAGAGAGAAGGAGGGAATTTTGCTTTTTGAAAGGATAAGTGTTGGAAAAGGTGTTTATCAGAAGTTTATAACCACCCTAGGTCAAACTTCTGAAGTGGGAAATGTCTGATTTACCCTTAATGACAAAACTACTGATGAAGAACAACTTTCATCAGTAATTCCTATTTTCTCTTCAGTTGTTTCTTAACAACTGATGAGAATGTTTATAAACACTTTATTCATAACTTCTGAAGTTTTTTTATCAGAAGTTAATCATTTTTCAGAAAATATTCTCATACTGATGTTTTGTACATAAGTAGTTTCTCTCTCTTTTTGCTTTTCAGAAGTTTTAACACAGACAGATGTAAGTGAAAAATAAAATATGTGCAGAAAAATAAAAGAAACACTTACAAATTTAGCATCCCAAGCATGGATACTAACTTCTGAAATGTTGATGTGTCAAGGGGTTTAGTGAATATGTCAGCTATTTGATTAGCTTTTGTCACATGCTTCACTTCAATGTTGCCTTTTTCATAGCAATCCCTTATGAAATGATACCTGATTTCAATATGTTTAGTTTGTGAGAACTGAACAGGATTTGGAATGATGCTACTGGCAGATTTACTGTCTACAAGCAATGGTGTCTTGGTCTCTTTGATTCCATAATCAAGAAGTTGATATTAGAGCCATTGTATTTGTGATGTACAACTTGCAGCTCCAATGTATTCAGCTTCAGCAGTTGAAGTTGCAACAGATGTTTTCTTCTTTGATTGCCAGAACACTAGACAGTTTCCCAAGAATTGACAACCACCAGATGTTGATTTTCTTGACATTTTGCACCCTGTATAGTCACTATATGAAAAGGCTGATAAATTGGTATTGCTAGAAGCAGGATACCAAATTCCAAGTGTAGGAGTTCCTTTCAGATATCTGAAGATTCTTTTGACTGCAATAAGGTGTGATTCCCTAGGAGCTTATTGATATCTAGCACAGACACATGTTGAAAACATAATATCTGGTTGATGTGCTCAAAGTGGTTTAGTAAAAACTAACTAAATTAACCTAAACTAGACACTCTAAGTTTTAAATTTATAACCTAAGACTCTCTAAACCTAAACCACACAACCGGCAAGTGTACCGGTCAGTGCAGTATAGCTAAACTAAGTCCGAGTATCGAACCCACGAGACTCTACTAGAAAACGTAAACTAGACTCGATTACTTATCTACAAACTGACTTAACAATGTTTTATTGCTTAAAGGGGGATTTTCTAACAAGCAATGGTGCTACTGGCAGATTTACTGTCTACAAGCAATGGTGTCTTGGTCTCTTTGATTCCATAATCAAGAAGTTGATATTAGAGCCATTGTATTTGTGATGTACAACTTGCAGCTCCAATGTATTCAGCTTCAGCAGTTGAAGTTGCAACAGATGTTTTCTTCTTTGATTGCCAGGACACTAGACAGTTTCCCAAGAATTGACAACCACCAGATGTTGATTTTCTTGACATTTTGCACCCTGCATAGTCACTATATGAAAAGGCTGATAAATTGGTATTGCTAGAAGCAGGATACCAAATTCCAAGTGTAGGAGTTCCTTTCAGATATCTGAAGATTCTTTTGACTGCAATAAGGTGTGATTCCCTAGGAGCTTATTGATATCTAGCACAGACACATGTTGAAAACATAATATCTGGTTGATGTGCTCAAAGTGGTTTAGTAAAAACTAACTAAATTAACCTAAACTAGACACTCTAAGTTTTAAATTTATAACCTAAGACTCTCTAAACCTAAACCACACAACCGGCAAGTGTACCGGTCAGTGCAGTATAGCTAAAGTAAGTCCGAGTATCAAACCCACGAGACTCTACTAGAAAACGTAAACTAGACTCGATTACTTATCTACAAACTGACTTAACAATGTTTTATTGCTTAAAGGGGGATTTTCTAACAAACTAATTGCAAATAAATAAAATAAAATAAAACTAAAATAACTAAAGACACAAACTGGGAACTAGAATTCGGATCAGGTGATGGGAAGGCACTACCTAGGCTAGAATCCTATACATGAATGATAAGCTTCTAATGGCTATGGAACTGGTGTGGAACCGGGATCTTAAAATACTAAACATCAAGAATAAACTAGACACCCTCGACCCTTCTCAAGGGGAAACCCTAGAATATTGTTGTGTTGTTAAACCACCGGTTGAGAGGTTACCCTCACAGGCTTACCTACTCGAATCTTAAAGTACCCGCTAGACAGTCTACCTCACAGCGCGAAAGTCACAATACACCCGAAAGTGCAAGGGGTAACTACAATATTTCTGATAAGACTTGGCCTACAAGGAATGCTAGGGAAACTAGGAAGATCTTCTTACAAAGCATCTAGATCTAGCAATTTAACATCCTAGACAGACCAACAATCTCGCACCTTACAGCTATTGAGAACTGGTAGAACACTTAGAATTACCTAACTAACAATTACAACTCCTATGGATAACCTGCAGAATTAACCATAAACTAGTCGCTAACACCCAGTCCGCAACCTAACCCGCATTCATACATGAAAGACATTCACAAAAACGCAAGTGGAGTTTATAAAAATTAATTAAACAAAACTAAATACGCATACACATCAAACCAGAAAATAAAGAGTTCTTTACTTTAAAATTCACCCACAACCAGAAGTTCCAAGAACCAAAAGAAAACAAATCAAACAAGTGCAATCATCATCGCCTGGGTAGCGTCATGGTTTAGCCAATAAAAGTCATTATAATATCAAAACAATTGAAACATATAAAATTCATGGTGTTCACAACGGGTACCAAATAAATAAATAATAAATAGTTGAAATAGAAACGACCCGTGCTCGCACCTAGGCTTCAACCCTTGACCCCCTCCTCTTGAAATATGCTGTTGTCCAAGAATAATATTCGCTCCCAAGATTGATGTGCGCTCCTTCTCCGAATTATAATATTAGCGGCCTATGTTCTGTTCCTTCCAAAAATAATTGTGCGCCGCTCTGGAATGATGACTCTCCAAAAAATATGTTATGCGGCACCCCCTAATAATAATTGTCCTCTACTCCAAAAAATAATAAATGTGTGCCCTCACATTGAGATGGCCATTGGGCCGAGCCCTATTAATGAATGTGACAAAGTCACTTACATTCTTTTATTTTATTATTTATTATTATTATTATAATTACTATTATTATTATTATTTAATATATATAGTATTCTAGCTCTGTGCACTCGACTGGGTGTTCTTGGCTTGACCAAAATTGCTCGTTTACGCTCCAACGTCCACACGAACACCTACCAAAATATAAAATAAGTAAATAAGTACTAAAACTGACTCCAAACTAATAAAAAATCTATAAAAACCTATACTAAATAAAATAGACCGGTACAAGCCTAAAACTAATAAAACACTACCTAAACGACTCGAAAATTATACAAACTTTACATTGGAAATCGATGTATTTTACAATACATCACTGGTCTAGAAGCAGTTAGATATAAAAGGGAACCAATCATACATCTATACATGGTTTGATCTACCTGTTTTCCTTGATCATCTGGTTCAACTTGTGTGGTTGGTGTCATGGGAATGGAACATGATTTACAATCTTGTAAAGAAAATTTGTTTAATAATTCTTTAACATATTTAGATTGATGTATAAAAGTTCCATTTGTTTGTTGTTTAATCTACAGTCCTAAAAAGTACTGCAGCTCTCCCATTGTACTCATCTCAAATTTTGATTGGATGAGTTTCTTGAATTCATCACACAGTTTTGTGTTTGTTGAACCAAATATGATATCATCAACATAAATTTGAACAAGTAAGACATGATTTTCAACATGTTTTATGAAAAGAGATTTATCAATGAAGCCTTTTGTAAAGTTATTTTTGAGCAAGAAGTTTGAAAGTGTTTCATACCAGGGTCTAGGAGTCTGTTTTAGCCCATAAAGAGCTTTGTCAATTTTGTACACCCACTCCGGATGAGAAGGATCCTCAAACCCATGTGGCTCTCAGACATACACTTCATCTTTGATCTTTCCATACAAAAATGCACTTTTAGCATCCATTTGAAAAACTTTAATTTTGTTGGAAAAAGCATAAGCCAAAAATAACCTGATGGCTTCAAGTCTTGCAACTGGAGCAAAGGTTTCATCATAGTCAATTCCATCTTGTTGAGAATAACCTTGCACCACCAGTCTTGCCTTGTTCTTGATAATCATACCAGCCTCATCTTGTTTATTCCTAAAAACCCATCTTGTGCCAATTGGTAGCTTGTTTGGTGATAAGGGACAGATTTCCCAGACCTGTTGCTTCCTGAACTGGAGCAACTCATCTTGCATAGCCTGCACCAAATTGTTGTCTTTGATGGCTTCTTGGTACTTCTTAGGTTCCAACTGAGAATTGAATGCTGAGAAGAAGCAAAAGTTGGAAAGCTGGTTTCTTGTGAGAACACCTAATTCAATATCACACATGATTTGATCCAATGGATGATCCTTGTGTTCAATCAGTTGTTGTAAACCACTGACAGGTGTAGGTGGCTCTTGTACTTCTTCTAACGAACCACTGAGGTTAATAATATTTGATTCAGCTGTTTGAACATCTTCAGTAGTTGTAGGAGCTGAAACAGATGTTTGAGTTTGTACATCAGCAGTTGTTGAATCAGAAGTTTGTGAAACTTCTGACAAACTTCTGATGGTTTGAAAGTTGACTTAATGACTGTATTAGGAGTCCATGGTGTTGGATCCTCATCATCAAACCTTTGATCACCATAATAAGTAGGTTTAGATGAAGTGACAGTCTTTTCAGATCCGAAATGGAAGTTGTCAAGGTCAAAGAGTTCAGTAGGATGTGCTGGAATGAGAGTGTGTTTTGACTCATTAAACTTGACATTCATTGTTTCTTCTACTATCTTGGTTCTTGAGTTAAAAACCTTGTAGGCTTTTCTAGTGGAAGAGTAACCAAGAAAATAACCTGAATCAACTTTAGCAGCAAACTTTGAAATAGAGTCTTTAATATTTAGAATGAAACATTGACATCCAAAAGCCCTGAAAAAGGAGATAAAGGGGCTTAATGCCATGAAGAACTTCATAGGCAGTTTTGGAGTGTCTCTTGTTGACAAGGACTCTATTCTGAACATAACATGCAGTGTTGACTGCTTTAGCCCAGAAATACAATGGTAGGCCTGAATAAGCTAACATGGTTATTGCTGCTTCAATTAGTGTCCTGTTCTTCCTTTCTACTACACCATTTTGTTCAGGAATTCTAGGAAAACTGAATTATCTAAAAATCCCTTTAGACAAACAAAATTCATCCAGAGTTTTGTTCCTAAATTCTGTCCCATTATCACTTCTAATGGCTTTGACAGATAGATAATATTGTTTCTGTATTTGTAGAATGAAGAACTTGATGATTGTCTACATCAGGATTGCACTCAGTAGTGTCAAAAGGAAGACTGCTCCAGTCAATATACCCTGAGGTGAACAGACTTTGTTGTGAGGGTTGCTGAGTTTGTGGAGGTTGTTGAGCAGCTGGAATGGAAGGGATTGATTGTGGGCTCTGCATTTGTTGAGCAGGCATCTGTACATATTGTATTTGTGGCACATATTGGATTTGTGGAGCTTGTGCCTATACAAAATGTGCATTTCCATGTGTTCCATTATTCCTATTATAACTAGGGTTAAACTGATTTCCAGACTGAGATTGGTTATAGCTAGAGCTTCTACACTCTCTAGCAAAGTGTCCCAACTTCTGACACTTGTGACATCTAAGCTTAGATTTGTCAAAACCAATTTTTGTAGAACTGTTCAGTCCTGGAAATTTCCTTTCTGACCTTTTATAAAATTTGTTTGTTTTTATACTTAACATGGCCAGTTGGTGTAGAATGTCCATTTCTTCTAAGTCATCACTGCTAAAATTTTTCAAATCATCCATGATAAAACACATGTTATCAGCAGTTTGACTATATTCATCACTGTCATAAGCTGTGAATGATCTTTCTGATGAGATCCCAGCAGTTATGTCAATATGGTCAAAAGATCCAAAACTTTTTGAACAAGTAGGTGAGTCTTGTCCTAAAAGTGTTGTACTACCAGGTACATAGTCATCAGCTGTTTTACCAGAACTTTGCAACTTTTTCTTTTGATCAATTTCTCTTTCAAAAGTTAGCAATATCTAATTTTGTAAGAGTGAGGGAGTTAAAGTCTGGTGACGATCTGAGAACTATAGAGTAAGTTTCCCATTTTTCTGGTAAAGACCTTAAACATCTATGAAGCATAGATACATTTGTATAGGTCTGACCATTTAATTTCAACTCAGATATTAATGAGAAAAATCATTCAAATTGTTGTGTTAAAGTTTCCCCATTAATGTGAGTAAATGTTTCATATTGTTGAGCCAGGATTTCTCTAGTGTTGGCAATCACCTCTTCAGTTCCTCCAAACTGCTCTTTTAGGCAGTCCCAAAGCTCTTTGGCACTTTCACAATGTAAAAGTCCAAAGTAGATTTCATTTGGGAGTGCCATTGCCAACATAGAGAAAGCTTTAGCATCAAGCTCAAGTTTTAGGAAATCTTCTTCTGTGTAGTCTTTTGGGTCCTTTGGTATTTCAACTTTAGTTTCATGGTTAATATTTACTGGTTTGTGAGGACCATATATCACAGATTTCCAACAACCGGTGTTGGTCTGAGACAAAGTATGAGCCATCCGTTTCTGCCATATGTTATATTAAGAACGAACAAGCATAGCAGGTTTATTGGCAAAACCAATATTATGTGGCTCCATTATAAAGAGTATTGATTTGTCAAATATCTCTCAAAGTGATGGATGTTGAAAAAGTGAACTTTTAATCCTTTATTGAATATCAATATGAGCATGTGTCTGATTTTCAATTTGTTAGATTGATATTTGATCAGATAAACAAGTGATCTGATACCAATTGTTGGATCAGTATGCTCTTTAACAGTTTACTTGTTTGTGAACACTTATGTGTTTTGCAAGTTTAATCAGTTTTGCACAGCGGAATAAGTATATAAAGTTTCACTATCAACAAGAGTTATTACTCCCCCTAGATGTTTGCAAACTAAAGATAAGTTAATGAGAATCTAAGTATTGAATGTAAATGACAATGAATAAGCAGATAGATTCTTAGTTAATGAAATGAAAATAACAAGTAAGAGTTTTGAAGGATTTCAGTTTTCAATTAAAATCAATGTCTAAAACAGAGGGATGAACCCATCTATTTATAGACTTACATATGCATGAACCTTGTTACAAAAGAAAGTCTGCAACAAGTTGCAGTCTTCGAACTTGTACAAAATGATAAAGTAATAATAAACAATTAAACTACTGAAACATAAGGCGGTGGAAAGATTCTATTACAAGTGCTGATGAATGACAAACTACTGATGAGTAGTTTGTCTTCAGTAGTTCTTCAGTAGACTTATCTGGTTTGACTTCAGAACTTTTGATCTATCTTCTTCAGTACTTGTTGAATCCTTCTTCAGTACTTGTGTCTTCTTTCTTCAGTAGTTCTAAACTTAGAATAATTTGACAGAAGTATGAATTAGACTAAGGTTGGCAAAAGTGGTTTCTTCAATCCTTTCTGTCCTTACACATGCCTTGCGGCAGATGGGACATGTTTCATATTCTAGGAACATGGGAACTATCATACGATATTTGAGAACTGCCTTGTATTCAACTGCAGACGCACGTTGCCCCAAACCATCAATCGGAATAACGGTAAAGAAATCATGAGCGTGAGGACCCCGCATGCATTCAACCACCGCTTTCTGGCGCGGGGACAAACAAAAAACTTCTTCCATGTTCTATGTGATTCTGCTAATAGGGCATTTGCCAAAGTTTTCTAAGGCTTTCGGGGGGCGATGTCCTTATTAGAGAGACCGCTAAGATCGAAATCAGGGAGGGAGCCTTTTAAACGCTCGAGTTCTTGCACGTAGTCAGATGCTAGATCAACAACCCCACTATTCTGTAAGATGTGGTCCTGAATCTTCTAAGGCTGAGCTCTCGAATCCATAAAGCAAATACAACGACATTTTGGACTGAAAGAAGGTCCAAACCTCCCAGGTGCATCGGCATTGACGCATTTGCCACTGGAGGTCAACAAAATAAAAACATCTCCCTACACACCACAATGGCTTCAATAGCTTCTCATAGTCCATTATCAAAACACGATACCGCATCATCCATCATGGCAGGTTGACATGTCTATAACGCAAACAACAACTTAGAAACCCCCATACATAAACGAAGAAACAAGAGTTCACTTTAAAGGTCCCATAGGCATGGCAGGAGTTTCGTGAAATCAATTAGGTGCGAGGCTCTCCGCCCTGCCAACTCCTTGATGAAACTACCTACACAACTAACAGCCCTTGCCCCTCAAGGAGTTTCAGGCCTTTCCCTGGGGAAAAACCCATCTTTAGCCTTCACCCAATTACACGTTGGCCAAAAAACCTTTGTTTTCTTAATATTAAGTTTAAGGCCCAAGGACGGCCCCACAAAACTGATAATGTCTAGAGCTTAAGAAACCTCAGTGACATCACCAATAACCATCCCATCATCCAGGTACCAAGCATGAAAATGGAGGTTGCAATTTTCCTGTATCTGAATGACTAAAGATTGTAAAACAAGAGCAAACAAGAGGAGGAGGACCATGGGGCCCCATGCTGGACTCCTGTAGTAACCTTTATGTAGTTATCATCCACATCAAGGTTGCAGAAGTCGCTAGGTGCTCTCAACTTGGCCGACTGGAGAGTTGCGAGTACTCGGACATGGTGATTTATATAGAAGTTTAAGAATTTAAAAATTATATGTATGTCATACATTCATAATAACCATACTTCATGTTCAAAGTTCAAACTTCAAATACAAAAAGTATCTCAAAAATAGCAACAAGAGGCCGAATTTGACTGATTCAAACCGAATTTGATCGATTCAGACCGAATTTGACCGATTCCATCTCGAGTCATACCGAGTTAACCAATTCACACTTGACCGATTCCTTCTCGAGTCATACCGAGTTGATTGATTCAGACTTGACCAACTTCATATTAAGTCATACCGAGTTGACCGATTTAGACTGAATTTGACCGATTCCGGGTTTTGATTGTCGAGTAGAGGAAAATCGGTGCACCACACCTCCAAGGAGCGCTTCCTCGCCAATTCTAAGGCCGAGTTGGCCAATTTTTGCAACCCTGGCTCACATATAACTTAGCTAATTGAGCATTAAGGAATGGAACTCACAAATAGATGGACGGGCAATGCATAACTTCCCGCAGGAGGCCTGTTCGGTCCACCAAATTGAAAGTGTTTGAGAAGTCAACTGTAAGCATAGCCAATAGGGATGGCAATGGGTCGGGTTTAGGACACGTTTAGATAATCCCTACCCCATACTCGATTAGGTATGCTTGTCCTAAACTCGTCCCAAAACCCGTCGGGTTTGTATCGAGTAATTACACATCGGGTATCGGGTATACCCGCAAGTTTCGGGTAAACCCGTTAATTTTTCAAACTTACCCATTGGGTATATCCTACTAAAAACCCATCGGTATCTATTGGGTAACAACTTACTAATTACATTTAGCATATATATATATATATATATATATATATATATGATTATAATGTATAAATATAAAATACTTAAACCATATGAAAACACTCAAAGACATATATAATAGATAGTATACACTAATTTTTGATGTTTTTTGCACTAGATGGACAATTAGATGTATTATGCATACATATTTAAAAGCTATATAAGAAGTTATATCAAATATCTAGACGGATAGAAGAGTATACTTTATCCGGTGATCGGGTCGGGTAAATGGGTATATCATCAAATTCGAAACACGTCCCAAACCCGCGAAAAAAATAAAAACTAATCCTATAGCCGGACCTGTACCCGATTACCCGACCCCAAACCCATCCCAAATGTGTTGGGTTTGATTTCCATCCCTAACAACCAAGTAACCGTCTAAGTGCAAGGAATTTAGAAACATGTTCACGCTGTGAAGCACTGCCTCGACCCTATTAGGAGTCCCTAATCCAAGCTATTAATCCCCCAGTTACTTAGCCATCTGATTCCCAACTCTCTTCATGGCTACTTTAGATACTAGCCTTCGCTAGATAGCCCCTACTGCAATAGGACGAATTCTGTTATCTGGCTTTAATAACGGGGTCAAGGGAGCCGAAGAAATAACCTCTGCAAAAATCTTGGGGCATAACCCCCTAACCATAAGTTCACAACCTTCGTGATCGCTGAGAGCAAGCCTGAGAAAATCAACGACCCCTCCCCGCTGAGAGTGTCTAACTGGTGTTAAGCCCGCATCCCATCTCTCCCACAGGAAGTCCCCTTGGAAAAGGTTTGGATGCATTTGAACACACAATTTCCATCCACGATTAAATCAGGTTGGATGATAAGAGTAGTAGGAAGGGTCGGAGGCGAAACCACTAGATGTTTTCCAATAAGACTTTCATTGTAAAATCCCCGATAGGGGCGACCCCATTAGAGTATAATACCTTGACTACAACCATGAAATGACCATCACTAACTTTCTAGAATCATTGCTTAATATTGGGGCTCTTATCAGTATTCCCTATTGGGTTCTCGGCTCCCGTTCCACAGTTGAGCGACTAGGTTTCTGGATCTAATAATGAAGTCACCCACATCCCCAGATTCCGTAGTGAAAGTATAAACACCATCAGCATGAACACCTCTTGCTGAGGATATGCACGATCATACATTTCCCACACAACCATTTCTCGCTCATCAGGGGGGCGACGTCCATAATGAGATATCATCCTTCAAAAAATCCCTACGACTCTCTGCGTTGAAGTGGTCTCCTTGCAAGTGCGAGATCAGGCATTTGTGTCCTGAGGACCCAGTCCTACCATTCTTGAAGTCATGGAAATACTCAAAAGGGCAAGGTCCTAACCCATTGACACAACTAAGGCCCACTTCATCCATTGTAGATTTAAGAACCTGTTTAGGTAGGCCTATATGCATGAACAACAAACTCCGCCAAATGCATAAGGAAATCTGACTCAAGATGAGTAGGGAACCATAAATGGTGCACACTAACCGCACCAAAATAAGGGGGAGCAACTATAAGTTTCACACCCTGTCAACCCAACCCATAAAGAGCAACTTATTCCATAGCGGGTGATGCGTGGTTGAAAAGCCTCAAGTTCTAGTGCTTAAGTTTGAGTTTTTGATGTGCATTTGGGTTCTGAATTATCTACTTTGATAGGATTTATGTTTTACAGGACTCGATATGTGTAGAGTGCATTTTGGGAGTTAAATGAGGCATTGGGTTAAAGCTAGGAGGAACCGGGTGCGAGAAACGAGTAACCAGGAGCAAAGAATGAAGGCAAGAAACGAGTAACCAGGAGCAAAGAATGAAGATTAGAGGTGTTTTGGAAAAAATACATGAATTGAAAATGAAGATATTTTTGTATTAAATGAAAGAGGATTGAAAAATGAATACGTGGCCGTGAAAATGAAGGAAAACGAAGTTGAAACGAAAAAGTTATGAAGAAAACAAGTCTGGCGTCAAAGACGATGACGTCGTTGACGGTCCCCCACCGTCGGCAGCAAAAAGAAGAAGATGGCATTAGGGATGGCGTCAGCTGTGAGTTTGGGCATCTGGGCCCTGGCGTCACTGATAGCAAGCCACCGTCGCCAACGGTGGCTACAGCAAAGACTTCAAATTTTGAAAAACTTTAAGATGCATTCAATGATATCTTTGACTAGAGCTTGGATTGGTCGAAAAAGAGACAAAAAATAGGGAGCTTGCTGGAGAGTTACAACACCTAGAGGCTATATTATCAAGACTAATTATCAAGATCAAATCATCTCTTACATCTCTTATATATCGTCACCTCTCACATTCTTGAATCTCTACACCAAAACTCCAAGTCCATACACAAGATCATATTATTCAACAATAAATTAAAGAATCAAAGAAGATGGACATCACTTGATACGGATTCGTATTAGTGGAATCTAGAAACCCTAGCTTGGATAAACCTCCTTCGATCGACCGAAAGAGAGACCCGAACAAGAACCTGTTCGAAAATATTGGAAGACCAATTTTTATTGAAAAAATACTTGCATAACATTCCAACCTTGGTTACAATCTTAAATAGAAAAGTAAGGAGATAAACATAGAAGAAATCCCCATAATAAAGGAAAAGATAAAGTTCTAAAAATATAAATAATACTTAAAATAAAAGATGGTTGGAATGGGTCTTGATAATAACTTGATGGTCCAATACTAGCCACGAATCATGACCGGCCCAACATTAGTGTGAATAAGGCCGGGTTGGTCTTCAAGTGTATCCGGATCCGTATCATCACTTCAATCATGCTTGCTTCAATCAATTCCATGAGAGGCTAATTTCTTTAAGTTCACCCCAATGTAATTTGTAAATTAGGGTTCTTGAACAATTTGAGGATTTTTCTACTTATTAATTGTGTTGACTATATGAACAATTATATTTGATGTGGTTTTCTTATTTTGAATTCGTGGTATTTAATTTCCACTCGCACTAATAACATCATGAAATGAATTCGTTTACACACTCGGCATTGATTTATGATTTGAATGTTCTTGAACAATGAAGTGTGTAATTGTCCATGTTTATGTGTTTGATTATTATTAGCACCTAAGTCCTGTAACAATGAATCCGTTAGTAGTCCTCACATAATTAAATTTACCCCAATTGTGATAGAATCCAATACTTGCTTATGAACTCAGATGTGATCCTTTTTACTACATCTTGTTTACAAATCAATATCTAATCTAGTTTACACAAATAAACTTTTGCAATCAATCGTGAATCAATTTCTCTTTACGTTTTACCAACTTTATCAACTTTCTTAAATGATCAAAATTGGAAACTTCATAACCAACTATACACCTTCATAATCAAGTTTTCATCAACCTTAATCGCTAGCACCGGCCACAAACTCTTCATGGATTGACACCCTACTACCACTAACTGCATAGTTAAAGATGATAAAGTAAACTTATAAATATTATTTTTGACCAGACCGTGACAACCGATCAAAGGAACGGGTTAACTGTTGAAAAGAATTATGAGAGGATTAACCATATAATTACTATTAATTCAAAAGATAAACCAAACAATTGACAGTGATTTTCAATTTTGTAAATTATACTATATATGAACACCCGCTGTCTTGTGCGGGCTAATCCACTAGTAATATTACAACGTCTTTGTTTGACATGCTAAGTTACTTAATATGATTAAAATTAAGATTAATGTTCAACAATTAATGGTATTAAAAAGTTTAACCATTTTTTAGGGTGACGATTTATTATATAATATTATAATTGCCATATATATTTGATACCAACACGTGTCATTCTTTGTATTCATTTGTTACAACAAGGATATTACAGTCTGGTATAATACGACTAGTTATTCATAGAAACCATAAATCGAACTATTCCCTCCAGTTTGAAATTTTAAAACCGTCTACCCGAGAATAACAAAAGATAACCGACAGTGAAACCAAACTAGCAAACTGTTTAGATAGTTTTATAGTTTTAAACCGCACCGTAAACACCTCTAAATTATATACACCTTTATAGTTTTTTTTAACGCCACCTTTACAGTTCTTAATAATCTATATATATATATATATATATATATATATATATATATATATGGGTGGATAATATGGAAACCCCATCTATTGAAAAAACCCTGAAAACCCTCTAGTGACCATTGATCAAGTTTGATCAATGGTCCATGATTATTTGTATTAAATAATCAAAAGGCAAGTGGGCCCTTCTATTAAAATAATAGGTTAAGAGTATTAAGGTAATCTTCAATTATTCTTTTATAATTTAATTTTCTGAATCCTAGGTTTAAAAAGGTTGATTTGACACTTGTCAAGTCACCTCTCTCCTACTTTATGACACTTTTTCCAGCACAAAAAATTAACGTACGTTAGTGTTGTGATACAAAATTCTGACCTCGTGTAAGACATCGCTAACATGTGTTAACAGGCATATATTAAAGAGAAAAAAATAAAAGAACACATAAAATGTATATTTATTTAAGAAATGGTAAAAACAATCGTTACAATCAAT
This sequence comes from Ambrosia trifida, assembly GCA_028751855.1. NCBI lineage: Eukaryota > Viridiplantae > Streptophyta > Magnoliopsida > Asterales > Asteraceae > Ambrosia > Ambrosia trifida. Next base: position 119,047,050 of record CM054125.1, on the reverse strand, counting down.
ACTAAAACTGTATCAAAATCATACAAACATAATTATTTGTGAATGATAAAAAACTATCATAACAACATAAAAAAGATCTAGCTATGCTTCGTTCTTGATACCCATCTTCATCTTTAACACAAAACATCTCTTCACCTACAAAAAAAGATAACACATGTTAGTTGGGCTCTCCAAAACACATAATGAGACATCACTGACATGTGTGTAGTGTATTCTAAAACATGTTTTACTGAAATAACGTATGTCATATGAACCCTAACACATGTTATTGGCATATACTAACGTATGTCATATTAACCCTAACACCTGTTAGTTAGGCATATACTAGCATGTGTTAGCATCACTAACATGTGTATAAACAAAAACAAATCTGCAGTGCCAAGTGTATTATACTCAATTTTACAACTACGTTAATACAACTACTCCAAATACAATTAATAGGGTTTGAAATCCAACAATAATAAATTTAAAAAATCAAATCAAAACCAATCCAAATCCATATACCAAAAAATTATCCACATATTCATGAAATATATAATATAATAAAAGACATCAGTAGCATGTGTTAGCATATTCTAAAAACATATGTTTTGCTAAAAATAACGTATGTCATATGGACCCTAACACCTTTTAGTTGGGCATATACTAGCACGTGTTAGCATCACTAGGGTGTGTGAGCATACAAGACTCGGACCGCAAAAAATAGACATGCACCCTAGACGAGTTCATGAGACTTTCACTTGCCAAAAAAAATATTAAATAGAATACAAAAATATACCAATTGCTCCATGCTACTGATGAATAGATACACATGTTAGTTGGAATCCTCAAACACATAATGAGGCATCACTAACATGTGTTAGCCTATACTAACATAAAAAGACTCCACATTTATTCATCAATTACATGTGATCTATCAAACCTCATGTCCCCAATCCAATAACAATCTAACATAAACAAAATAATAATAATAAAAAAAATCAAAAAGGTTAAGATAAGTTTTTTTTTTCATTCAAGCATTTGATCGAACACTTGGTATGCAAACAAAAACTATCCCCAAAACTATTATTATTATTATTCTAACAAAACCAAAACCTAACAAAATCAAAATGTAACACAAAACAAATTTCTTTAGCACCAATTATCTTTTTATAAACAAAGTGGATATGAAAATATCTTAAAAAAAACATAACAGTGACTAAAAAAACATAACAACGACTAAACAAAACTGTTCATTCTTATCGTTCCAACTCAGATCTAGAAAAGAGACGACTCGAATCTTGAGAGAGATGAATAGAATATTATTCGTTCTTATCGTTCGACAGATCCTAACTCCAACTCAGTTTGATTATTAATAGTTAGGGAAATAATAATAATAATAATAATGAAAAAAAGGAGAAAGGATATGCCTGAAACTCGATTATTGTTCCTCGATTGTCAACCTCAATCTGATACTCGACTGTGAACCTTGATTACTGATACTCGATTACAATTGAAGAAAAAGAAGAAGAAGAAGAAGAAGTTGTTGTGGTGGCGGTGGTGATTGTGGTTGGGGTTGTGGTGGTGGTGGTGGTGGTTCTAGAGAGAGACAGAGAGAGGGGAGTGTAGAGAGATGGTAGAGAGAGGATGGTAGAGAGAGAGATCTGCTTTAAATTTGAAAAAAAAATTGAAGAGGGAGAGGGGGAAAAACTATATATAGGAGGAGAGAGAAGGTGATAGTTAAAATGTCTATATTGCCCTTTTCAATATTATAATATAATGGTGATGTGGCATAACATGGACCAAGGGATGAGTTTGCTAAGGTTTTTTCATGTGGAGGGGTTTTCTCCCTATACTTCCACTATATATATATATATATATATATATATATATATATATATATATATATATATATATATATACCTATGGGTTAGGATCTGTTGAGAACTCGCGAGAACTTGACGTAAAATGCGAATTTGTTTTTTGCACACTCGTGTAAAAACACGTAAACTCCGCTGTAAATTTTTTTTAAAATACATTAATTTACGCCAAATTACACTAGTGTAAGGGATTTTTACCCCCTGTAAGTATATTAATATTTTATTCATTATTTTATTGTTGTTTAATTCTGGACCACATATTCATTTTTTATTAAAAGTGTGTGGTTATAAAGTGAGTTCTTGTGTTCTCACAACTCAAAGGAGTTCTCAAATAATCCGGATCCATATATATATATATATATATATATATACATATATATATATATGGCAAGGATAAAATGAAAACCCCTATTATTTGAAGAAACATTAATAAACTTCATGCTAGCCATAGATCTCTAAGATCAATGGCTCTCATTCGTTATTGATTACTTTATTATATAAAGTATATACTACTCCCTCCGTCTCCATTTAAATGTATATCTTTCCATTTTTTTATTGTCCCAAATTAAATGTCTATTTTCAAAAATAGAAATGCAATTTCCAGTTTTTCCCATAAAAGACAAAACACAGCCAAAGATTTGAGGATATTATTGTCATTTTACCACATACTAACAAAACATTTCTTAAAATGTGTGTTTTTGAACCCAAGACATTTAAATGGGGACGGAGGGAGTAGAAGACAAAAAAGGGTATAAAAGACAATATACATTTTCACTTTTCTCTCTCCATCTTATCACCCCTCTCTCACACTTTTTGACTTTCTCTCTCCAGTCTTCTCTTTCCTACTTTTTGACTTTCTCTCGCTAATGTTCTCTCTCCTAAGTTTGTCAGACGTCTTTTTGCATACGTTAAAGACCTATAGTTGCATACATTAAAATTGTACAAACTCTGGTCTCATATGTGATGTCTTGTTGCATACATTAAAATTGATACATATGTTAGAGTTATTAAAAACACATAGAATGTATACATTAAGTAAAAAACATTACAGATCAAACATTCAAACGTACACAAAAAATGTTTGCTACAAATGACAAATAATAGTAACATATGTAACATAGGTAACATTACAAATCAAACGTGCTAAAAAAAACTATGATAACAAAAAAAAAAAATCTAAACTATGTTTAATTCTTGGTAATCATCTTCATCTTTGCGCACCAAAATCTCTTCACCTGTAAAGAAAAGAAATTCATCAATTTACATATTCAAAACGTTTAACATATAGCCTAGTTGTCAAGACTAACAAAAATCCATATGAAAAAGTTAATAATGAATGCATAGATGTGTAACATATGCAAAATTAGTTCCAATATAACATATAAAATAGCTGAAACATTCAATCCATCCATGTTAAAAAAATCCATATGAAAAATGACTTTTGTTACCATTAACATATGCAACTGGAATCACCCAACTTAATTCTAACTTATAAATTATCAAACATATGCAAACTAGAATCAACCTAACTTAGTCCTAACAGGTGTAACGTATAAAACAGAGGTAAACATTCATTCCATCCATGTTAAAAAATTCATATGAAAAATGACTTTTGTTTCCATTAACATATGCAACTGGAATCAACCTAACTTAGTCCTAACTTATACTTATCAAACATAAGCAAACTGAAATCAACCCAACTTAGTCCTAACATGTGTAACATATGAAACAGAGGTAACATTCATTAACATATGCAACTCGACTCAACCCAACTTAATCCTAACTTATTAACAAGTGTAACTTATAACTTATCAAACTTATGCAACTGGAATCAACCCAACTTTGTTATATGAACCATTTTATTTCTTTAAAATGTTAAGCCATAATACAACTAGTACCATACCATCCATATTCATAAACATCAAATACCAAAATTAAAATTACATAAAAAAAAGGTTATGCAAATTAGTTCTAAACAAAAATCCACCCTTTGTAACATGTGAAAACATGTTATCTGATATATAATGTGGGTTGTAATAAAAACAACACCAGTTTTACATATGAAACATTTTCATATGCATCAAAAACATTTGTATTAAACATATGAAAACATATCAAATCAAGATTCAAGATTTCAAACTTACAACCAAACAATATCTTTTATTCTTTTGTTTTTCTAAATGTTAAAACTCTAAACTTTAAACCCTTCCATCATCAAACAATAATCAAAGTAACACATACACACTACATATAAACATATATCGATTACACTAAAAATCTGTTTAGAAAACTTTTTTTAAACCCCAGATTTATATTTTTAAACTCCAAATTCATGTTTTTCTAAACCCTTAACCAGCAGCCATGCTCTTTCTTTCCAGATTTATATTTTTCTAAACCTCAAAAACATTAATTCTAATGGTTTTAACCAAACCATTACATTGATTCTTGACAAAGCATTTACTTACCCGCCATAAAACTACCCAATGGTTTATTGAAAACCATTTGAGGAAAAAACTAAAAACATATATATATATTAGAAAAATGAAGAAGGAGTGAACAAGGTCACCATAACAAAAAAGGAACAAAAACAAAAAAAAAAATAAAACACTAAAAAGGAACAAAAACAAAAACAAACTTTACTTTATGCATTATTCAACCATCTGATAAAAATCAAAACCACAACAAAAACATAAAAGTGCAAGAAAAAAGAAAAAAAGTCATACTTGAGGTTTTCTAGATCTGTGCAGACTTGGAGCCAATGAGCAGGGTCACCAGACAACTGATCAGAATCAAACAAGGCTACAATTCCGGTCAACCTTCGCAACTCCGATCGTCTTCTCCGGTCAACCTTCACAGACCTGGATCCAAGACCCTCTCCCCGGTGGCAAAATTAGACGTAGACGGTGACAAACGGTTGACAAAGATGGTGGCAGCGGTGGTGTTGAGGGTGGCATTGGGGGTGTTGATGGTGGTGGAAGAATTCTGATTGTGTGTGTGTGTGTGTGTGTGTGTGAGAGAGAGAGAGAGAGAGAGAGGGGGGAGAGAGAATAGAGAGAGTATGTTTATGTTATTATTTATATAGACGGGAGAGAAGAATATTCAAATTTTCAAAATGGGGGAAAAGTAATATGACTAAATTGACCCTAAAGATATAAAATAATATATATGTTAGCGGGTGATATGGTTAAATAATAGCCATTAGATTACTTTATTTGGGTTTCTTCATCTAAATGGGTTTTTTGTGTATACTTAGTGTGTGTGTATATATATATACATATATATATATATATATATATTAATCTTTTAAAGCATGAAATCCTTCATGACACTCAAAGAGGTCATCCTCCGTGCTTGAGTGTGCCATGTGCCATCCTCTTTATTTCCATCCGAAAGTTTCTTTCTCTCTCATGTTTTCCCCCACAATTTTAAAACGTTAATAACTTTTATACACAAGATTTTATTTTAAAAAAAATTACACCAAATTAACGAACATTTTATTATCTTTCCAACGAGTACCATAGTTCTATATAAAAAATGAAACAAAACAATTTCTTTGTCGATTTATGTTCATACAGGAAAAAAACCATAATGTATTCAGGTAATTCATTAATAATATGTAGGCAAGTCACTAATCATGTTCAAACTATTAATTATATTTTCATCAAGAGCAGAATAGCTTAAAACCACTCCTTTAAAAAAAAAAGGTCACACTTTTAAGACTACCACCTCAATCACGGTCTGCAATGGTTGTTTCTAGCTCTGCTCCTCATCCAAACATACATCTTCTTTTTAATATACATTTTCATTCTTATTCACATGATTAAAATTGTTGCTTTTTCATGTTATAGTACATTAATTTCTATGTTACATCATAACACATATTATTATTATTATATACATACAAAACGCAACTTAACGTTGCCCTTAACAGCGTCTTCCGTACCTTCAATAATTTCCGTTTCACGTTAACGGTAAACCCCGTCTTGCAGATAACCTTTTATAATTTTCATTTCAAATTAACCCCGTCTTGCAGACATGTGACGATTGACGAACAAGAGTACTAGCTTTACGGTGTATGACGGTTTCTTGCCAACCTTCGTGTTGTGTGACGGTTGCTGGCCAACCATTGCATCGCTTCGCGAACAGTGTATACCGGTTGATACAATATATATGCCAAAAACTAGCGCCCTCCATCACCAGAAAATTCGTGAATCGTCTCAGATCTATTCCCGAATATTTAAACAGATCTAAGGTAGATCCGTCCATGAACCTTCGCCATCATTTGACTGTTTGAGGTGTGTGGTATCTTAGCCGGTGGTGGTGGAGGCAGTTGTACGGTTGGTGCCTTGGTAGTGGTGACGGTTGGATGGTTGGTTGGTGGTGGACTGGTGGTATTGTGTGATAGGGAGAAAAAGAGGAAGGGGTAGATTTTTTTTTTTTCAGCGAAGGGGAGAGGTTCATTTGTAAATTGCATTAATATTTTGTACTTCAAGTTATAGTTTCTTCATTACATTTTTTTATAGTATACTACTTTATATGTTTGATTAAAAAAATTAAAATGAATGGAAACATATATGTGTGAAAATACACTTTCATTAGTTACCTATATGGAAATAGAATTCTTTCATACTTTCGGTAATTAAACACTCTTCCTAAACCATCATGTTGTTTTGCATATGGCCACGTCGGTTCCTTTTATTCAACCAAATTCAAATGAAGAGGTGTGATATTCATTGAAACAATGCAAATTCTTTGAATTGTTTGTAGGGATGGCAATGGATCGGGTTTGGGACGGGTTTAGGTAATCCCAACCCCATACCCGATTACGTATGCTCGTCCCAAACCCATCCCAAAACCCATCGGGTTTGTGTCGGGTAATTACCCATCGGGTATCGGGTATACCCGCGGGTTTCGGGTAAACCCATTAATTTTTAAAACTTACCCAGTGGGTATATCCAACCAATAACCTGTCGGGTATCTATTGGATAACTACTAACCAATTACATTTATTAAATATATATGTAAATGATTACAATGTATACATATAAAATACTTAAATCATATAAAAATACTCAAAGACATATATAAATAACAAACATATAGATAAAAAAAATAATATACACTTATTTTTGGTAATTTTTAACACAAGATGGCAATTTAGATGGACAATTAGATATATTATGTATACATATTTAAAAAGACATATAAGAAATTATATTGGATATCTAATCGGGTAAACGGGTATACATTATCGGATAATCGGGTCGGGTATATCATCAAATCCCAAACCCGTCCGAAACTCGCGAAAAAAATAAAAACCAATCCCATACCCGTACCCATACCTGATTACCCAACCCCAAACCCGTCCCAAATGTGTCGGGTTTCGGATTTACCCATCGGGTTTGGGTTTGATTGTCATCCCTAATTGTTTGACACATGCTTAATTATGGCACACTAGTGGGTAACTCGCGCGTTGCGGCGGAGTCGACAATACGCGATAGGAACATGATATGCATCAGACACAAGTATTTTGCATGTATTTTAACTAAGTCTCTTTTCGCCTTTCAAGGAGATAACATGTCCTTCTTCACTCGCAATATTGCTAATGCAAAAGGAAGATCACCAAAGTGTACTTCAAATACATTGCTAAAGGAGTTAGATTATATGATTGTAAACAAACACATAATATTGCCATGAATAATATTTCTTTTTGGAGTATTAAAAATATACATTTTGGTAAAAATATGTATACGTCATGAGGAATTTGAGCAAGTTATTCCCTTTTGAACCCATTTGGGTAAAACCGTAATTTGAAGTCATGTTTCAAGTGCTAGAACAAACAACTCATACTAACATATTTAAATCATAGGGTCATGAGTAAAAGTAAGTTTATTGTAGTGAAAGAAGATGTGAACCCAACCGAACTTTTGTATAGTAACCTACAAATTCCGTGTCCTTCTCATTAATTTACATATAATTGATCATAAGACATGTACATACAATAATTATTAACTAAGCATTTTTCAAGTGGGTTGGGAGTATAAACAAGGGTGTATCACAAAGGTAGATACAAAAAATAATGAAGGATAACTTGATTGTGGATTTTTGATAATTTAATGAAATAAAGTTACCCCATAAGAAGATGTAATAATTCAATGTAGATACAAAAATAATGAAATGATAACTTGATTGTGAATTTTTGATAATTTAATGAAATATAGTTACCTCATGGGCATTTAGGGAAGAAAAGTGGTAAAATTTAGGAAATTGTAAAGAAACCCTTGGTATACCATCTTAACTTTGGACAATTTGAACATATTTGCTCATACCTTCTCCTTTATAATCTATAATCTATAATCTATAATCTATAATATATAATATATAATATATAATATACACATTATAAAGGAGGAGTGATGGCCAACATGGTCATTTTCATTTACATACAACTTAAGATGCAACATGTACAACATATTTAAGCATGAAATTTAAGGGTATAATAGGCATAGGTGTGACAATTAAGACACTTAGAGGGACAATGTAGACATTTTACCCACATCATACTTTACAATATCAAAACACTTTTACAATACTACCCTCCTTCTTTCATCCCTACTCTCACAAACATCCTTTGCCTTATGGTTTTCCTTCTTCATCATCAATGTTACCAATAAATGTTTCATTCAAGAAGATGTTGGAAATTACAAAAATTTAATAATATGATGAATGAAATTTAATTGATTTTAGTGAAATTATTAAAGAGACTCTTGAGTAGAGTTCTTTTTTTCACTTTATTAGAGTTTATGGCTCTTATTAAGTTAGTCTCTTCACTCATCCTTAGGCCTTGTATACATTGAAGACTTTATGCCTCATTTGAAAGACTAGAAAAAAAATACAAGAAAAATAAAGAAGAGGATTCATAAAAAAATTCTTGAAGAAAAAGAAAAACTTGACCCATATGTTGGGAACTTATAGAGATAAGTTTTTCTATACTTGATTCCACCGCATTTCCATTATTATTTGTTCTGCAAGTTTTAACACCACGATTAAAAAGCATTTATGTGCTTCTCAAAGTTTCTCTACTTAATGTTGGTTATGTTTCAACAAACCTCTATATTTATGTGTGTGTGTGTGTGTATGTTTATACATATAAACCAAAAGTAGCCGTGCTTTAGAAAGTTAAGCTAGAATTTGCATGTAGTGGTTAATTTAATCTTTACTCATATCTTATGTAGCTAATTTGATTCTTCACATTGTAACATCGCGAATTTCCCCTAATTTTTTTTTTTGATAAAAAGAATGTATTGTTTTAAACAATATATGTTTTAAATACCTTAAACTAATAATTATTTGTATCTCGACACTTTTGTACGTTTTAAAAATATTTCGAGTCACTTTCGGGCTTATATAATCATATTATGAATTTAGAATAATATAGTTTTAGGGAAATAATTGCCAAAAAAAAAAAAAGATTTGTGTGGACCGGGACTCGAACCCGCGTCCACAGCCAACCAACACACAGTGACAACCAACTGAGCCAACTATCATCTTGTGTAGTATTTCAGAAGAAAATAAACTTAACACATTCCTTAAATTGATTAGTCAAAGTCTTAGTCAAACAGTCAAAGTCTTAGTCAAACAGTCAAAGTCTTAGTCAAATAGTCAATTCATCATAAAACCTTACTTTATGGTGTTGACCAATTTTAATGGCTGATTGAATCCAAAACTAGTATAAAAACCCACCTATGACCCATTATACTTTGCACCTCTAAATCGATTGTTTCAATCCGATTAAACTTTCCCTCATACCTTTCTTCTATAGTCTATTACTTCTACAATTGAAGCTTTGATTATAAGCTCTTGTAATTGGCGAATTGGAAGCTTGATATTCTTTCTTTTTCACACTAGCTACGTTGTTGAGTCTTTGAGATTCGCCTCGCATACATTCACAACACTTAGAGGATAATTCACCTTAGCCAATGTGAGTTTACGTAACCATGTTTATGCAATTCTTTATACTTGCAACATTATACTTAAGCAATTCTACATACATGTCTAGTTGTAAACTTTAATGCCTCATGATTTAGACAACAACAACAGTTTCAACAAGTTTCAACAATACATAATCATTAGCTATGGCCAAGCCGGCGATACTCAATAATAGATCTATTGGATTGACAATCCCACCTAGATTCGTTGACCATCTTTTATGGGGAGCGCGGGTGATTGTTATCGTTCCAACATATTATTAAGGTGAACCGTGGATGACGGGATGGACCTAAACTAGTCGGAGGTTTGATTATGTCGATTCAACATTTCATGTTTATTCATGTAGACTTAAACTTACGATAGACATATGAATTGCTAAACTTTTATTCTTAAACTTAATTGCATGACATGGCTTATGTATTCTCACCAACTTCTAGTTGATCCCCCCATTTTTACAAACTCAACAGGAAATAATGATGCTTGAAGTCTAGAACTAGCAGGAAGAGACAATTTGAAGTTTATGTTTTGTTTGGCTATTTGATGTATTAGAATTTCATTCAAGACTTGTTATGTATTTCCAAATTTTGGATATTTTCCTTTAAATAAATTTCAAGTAAAACTTGAATACCATGTGCTACTGTATACTCATTCTTACGTGACACCTCGATGTTTCCGCCATCGGTTGGGGTGTTACACATATCAACTTTAGTTGATTATCAGATTTACTTATGCCATTTTTTTAATGTAGCAGGTAGTATAGTCCAAACAGTGCTTCAAGTTCTTCGGTATGTTTTTTTATTTTGATTTTTTTTCATGGGCCTTTATGAATGCCTTGAGTCCATAATTAGGCTTATTATCCAATCTGAGAATTAGCATATTAGTTGACAATTTGATCGTATTTTGTCTATGATACACTCATTGCAACAAAAAGTTAATGCGTGTGCTTTGCAGGTTGTTTGGCAGGATGATATCAATCCAGACAATATGACATACGAGGTTTGCTATTCAGTGTTCATTAGTTAATGCTAATGTAAAGGTTTTCTTAATAAATTACAGCAAGAACAAATTTAAAATACCCTTGTTTAATTCGTGCAGGAATTACTTGATTTAGGCGAGGCTACTGGGACCGAGAGTCGGGGTCTTTCTGAAAATCTTATTAATTCACTTCCAACTACAAGATACAAGTCGGGCGGCTTCTTTTTGAGGAACAAATCTGGAGAGAGGTAAGTTTGGGTTAAAAAAAATATTATTTATGTTTCTCTTTGTTTATTTCTCTATTATATTTATGAATCATTATAGTTTGATTGTTAAAATGAATGAATGTGTGACAAAAGGTGGATGCTGGTACACTAAACTTACCAAATTTATTGACTACATATAGGGAAAAGATCAAGACATCAACAGTCAACATGTCTGTCTCTTTGTGAAAAAGAACTTTTAAATGATGTTAGGCAAGTAACTAAGATGTGTTACTATTACTCTGTACAAGATTCTTTTCATTTGAGTCATTCGATGCCATATGTTGTGCTGCTAATATGCTATTACTCTTGCAATAATGAGATATTAGTGATGTTTATTTCTTACCAGCATACTCAGTTAATATTCGGGCGAACCTTGGAGCAACGTCTATAACAGATTTAGAAGTTTTTTTTGTCAGTGGGTGCCTAAATGGACCACATTAGAAAGAACTGAGTAATGCCAAAACGGGTCTTTTAAAAGCTTAATTTACAATTAAAATATATAAGTTAAATGGTTCCTTGATCATCAATGGTAGTACATTGACAATCACCCTTCCCTTGGAACTTTAAGAAGACATGGCCCCACCTGAAATGGACAAAATCATGCCCATTATTTCCTACAGTTACGATTTGCATAAGAACCATTCATTTACTAAACGTTACTTCTTTTCATTCCTTACTCACGGGAATTCATTATGTAGGTATTCCACACAAGGCACATAACCAAACATAAAACGAAACGTCAAAAAAAACAAACAAAGTGCTTCAAAACGTGAAACCCATCGCGCAACGTGCAGGAAAAAAAACATAAATACCCGCCGCAACGCGCGGGCCTTCCCACTAGTGTAGTATAGTATAGATGATATTTAATTGCCCATAATTTTAATATGAACCAATATTGATTAATTTAAATTGCCATACGATTCAAGTTGTTCTTTACGAGAACAATCATATTGCTTTTATTTTTCTTTTTATATTATATATATTTTAGACCCATTTAAACAGACATGAAATATGCAATATATGTTACCCATACCTAATCATAAATTCGGTGTATCGCACAAAGATGAAAGCAAATCACAATTTATGCAAAACCTATGCGTAAACTGAAATAAAAACCAAGCCATCTATCGTGTTCGACTTCAAAGGTAAGAGTTTTTAAATTCCTTCAAACAATTCAACAATACACATATCGACTCAATACACATATCGGTTCAAGCACAAGATTTTCCGTGTTTTTTGATTCCTCCTCCTTGAATTGCGTTTGGGGTATTAATCCAATACACATACCGAATCAAGCATAAGGGTGGTAATCCGATTGATCTCACAAGATGGCTTTGAGTTGATCAAGGATAATATAATATATTGGAAATTTTATTTCTTATATTTATACACTAGCTGATTACCCCGATAGTGTCCTGGGGTTAAAAAATCTAATATTACTTAATAAAAAAAGATAAAAAAGTAAACAGTCTCAACCTCTTTTAATGTTAAAGAAAGTTGTTCTAATGTTTATACTATTAAAAGGGTTCTCATGCTAGGTTCCCAGCAAATTAAAAAATCTCAACCTCTTTTAATGCTAAGCATATCGTTATAGCACATGAACATGGGCAATTCATATATGTAATAGTAGGTTCAAAAACATATATAGTATCATAACATGATTAGTGACTTGCCTATATAAAAAATTACTTAAATACATTGTGTTTTTTTCTGCATAACAAAAACTCACTAAAAAACATGTTTTTCGTTTTTGTATAGCACTATATATGGTGCTCGTTGGAAAGATAATAAAGTGATCGTTAATTTGGTGTAATTTTTTTTTTTCAAAAAAATGTCATACATAAAAGTTACCAACGTTTAAAAATTGTGAGCGGAAAATAAGAAAAAAATAAAGATAATAATATTAATTAACATATTTGAAATTTTAAAATAATTAATAGTTCACTAACATTTAAAATGTGAGAGGAAAATAAGGAAAAGATATTAATTAACATATTTGAAATTTTAAGATAATATAGATATAGATTTTATTTAAAAATACAAAATAAATAAATTTAAAAGAAAGTTTCATATGATGCCACATGACGGCCTCCATTGAATGACACCTCATACAAACTCAATTTTTTTATTATAAGTTATAGATTACTAGCTGATTACCCCGGGAGGGTCCCGGGGTTGAAAAATCTAATTTTACGTGATAACCTATTGCAAATAGCTCAAGTTAACTAACCACAAAATCTCTCAATTATTGCATGTTCATAGTATTCTAATCAGTAATAACTCATATTCCCCACAAAATCTAATTTTACATGATAACATGAACACTTTGTGTGTTTTTTTCCTGTATGAACAAAACCCCACAAAAATAATCGATTTTTACCTCCGTTTTTTATATAGCACTATGGTACTCGTTGGAAAGATAATAAAACCCTTGTTAATTTGGTGTAATTTTTTTCTTTAAAAAATCCCGTATATAAAAGATATAAACGATTAAAAATTATGGGAGTAAATATAAGAGAGAAAATTTTAAATTTATTTTTAAATTCTTTTTTCCTAAAATAACTCAATTTAATTAAAAAAGGAAACAATTCAAAAACACAAAAAACTCTCCATTATGATGTCATGTGGCACTCTCAAGAGAAGGTTGAGGCCTCTATTACACGCCACGTCAGCATATACGTTTTCTTTTATATATATAGATAGATTAATTATCGTCTATGTTATTTTGTTTGTTTTGAATTTTCATCATTTATATTCCGCCACAACACGCGTCTACTTGTTTTATCACATTTATAAGAAGTAAACGCGTAAACTCAATACAAGCGTTTGTTTTTTCTTTGCATTTCAAAGTGAAAGCACTTCAATAATGTTTGATTGGGTAAAGAAACATGAATTTCCCTTTTGAAGACTGACAATTCAAATATGTAGATACAATAATTATTAAAATTTATATATCAAATAAAATTCTAATAATTATTAAAATTTATTTATCAAATAAAACTTTATCCTGAAAAGTATATTTGGTAGAGACTTTTACCTACAAAATTTTCAAAGGAAGACCGGTTCAAACGAAAGAAACCGTGTACCATTGCTTTGACCAATAGTGAAATCATTTATTTAACCGAGACGACCAGTCCACCTCACTCCGGTTCATACCTATTTTTTGAACATATGTATTTTTTTATTTTTTTTAACATACCGGTTCATACCTATTACCTACCCATTCGTAATCGGTATTCCTGTCAGCACCAATTTGTCTATCCTATTTCAGAAACATGATGTGATCCTAAAATGTTTTTACCTGATTTAAAAATAAAAAAGAGAGTTCAAATTTTACAAAATACAACTACAATAATATTTGAGAGTAGATAATTATCTATTTATAATTTTTAAAAGGGAAAAAGCTTTGGACAAAAACAAAAATTTCTAACACCGAGTGACTTGGGTGACGTAAAACATAGACAAGGTGAAATGAATATATACTCACAACTTTATTGAAGTATAAGGGTTTTTAATAACTTTACTAGAGTTAGACAAAAGTAATTTGGTTAAAAAAAATAAAATAGTAGAAATGATTAAACTAAAAAGGGTGTTACAAAATGTCTTTTGCAGGTTGAACTCCTTTTAGTTTAATCATTTCTACGATTTTATTTTTTTAAATCAATTTACTTTTGTACGCTGAACTCTAGTATAGTTATTATAAAACCTTATACTTCAATAAAGTTGTTAGTATACATTCCACTTTGTTTATGTTTTATGTCACCCAAGTCACTCGGTGTTAGAAATTTGTGTTTTGTCCAACGTTGTTTTCCGGTTTTTGTCGTTGTTCAGTGAACATGTGATGTGTTGGTGAAAACACATTGTTAATATGTTAATTTTGTATATATTTTAGTCTTTTATTGTGTACTTTTAGTCGGTCTTAATTATTTATTAGTGCGCATGTGTTTGGTAGGTGTTCGTGGATAATGGGCTCAAAACAAAAGAATTTTAATCGAGACACAAACACTTGAGAGCAGGTGTTCATGAACGTTGGCGCGTAGACGAGAAATTTTGGTCGAACGAAGAACACCCAAGTTGAAAGATAATAATAATAATAATAATAATAATAATAATAATAAAATAGTAATAAAAAGAAAAGAATCGTGAAAAGGGCCAAGCCCATAATTGAAAAGTGGAGGAAGAGTTCTAATAGCAATAAAGGAGGTCTTGGATGAAAAAAAAAGGGGGTGCGCAGCTTTTGGCTGCTTAGGGGGACGCAAACAGGAGATTATTATACTACGGCGGTTGAGACGAGGTCGCACAACAGAATTTTTGACGAGGATTGCACGAAGTAAAAGAGAGGAAGAGGTGGCAATGGGCAAGATGCTAGGCTAAATCTTTTGTGACTTCCTCTATGCGAATGGTTCAATTAGGTTTTGCACTTTTTCAATTTATTTTTAGTATTGGATTATGTTTTGCTTGTGATGACAAACAATTAAAACATTATTGATGCATTAGTTAAGCAAACAATTGATTTGTGTTTTGAGTCCTTTCTTTACAACTTGTTCGGTTGATGACAAAACTTAATAGCGGGTTGGGTGACATAAAGAGGGTTGACTTGACGCTTACAATTGGGTAGATAATAGGTTTGATGACAAGAACTTATGCTACCAGTTAATTAACTAATTTCCAGAACCATGTCTATGTGGTTCCCAATCTATAAACTGAAAATTGTGTGAAACCTAGAACCTGAAGTTTAGAGGGAGTTACTTTCTTTATTATTATTGTTTTCTATTCGAATCACTTAATCAACTTTTTCAAGCAAAACAACATTCTACTTCATAATATATTATTTTTAATTAATTAGTTTTACTAATAAAATTACTATTAACACTAACCACATACTCCTCGTGGTTCGACAACCCTACTCCCTATACTGCAGTCCTTGTAGCTAAGGAGTTGTTTTTAAAATAGTTTTTGATTAGCACTCGACACGCGATCAAAATGGCGCCGTTGCCGGGGAGTGCGTGCGCTTAGTGTTTTTAGTTGTCTTTAGTTTTAGAAGAAAAAAAAAAACAACAATTTTTTTTTTAAATAGTAATTTTTTTATTTACTTTTGTTTTTTTTTATTTAGTTATTTTCCTTGTTCAGTACTACTCTAGTTTTCTTGTCTTTGTGTATGCAGGTTATCATATTTGTATGCATCGAAAAAACTGCTAAAAGAAATCAATCCTTACACCAATTTTAACTTACCATGAGTTACCACAACCACCACAGTGTTCCTGAGGATCTACCTCCTCAGAATCCACCACCACCTATTCCACCTATACCACCACAACCACATTACCCACCACCAGTGCCACAATTCCAACCTGCCCGAAACACCCGACCAGTCATACCACAGCAGGAACAAAACTTTGGAAACCAACAGCTGCATCGCATCCCTCAACAATCTGACGAGGGAAGTTTTCACAGTACATGGCAGACTGACTGGGATAGAGAATCTGAGCATGAGGAGTATGACGGCAGATATGCCGACGTCAGGTATGATGATTTTGATCAGGACGGGTTCGACTTACATCCTAGGCGTCCAGTTCCACGTAATCAGGTACGTCAATTTAATCAAGGGAATCGGGTTGGAGGGCAAAGGGTAAATAACCATGCACCAAGATGTGTGCCACGATTTGATGTGGGTGATGTGGGGGATGATTTAGAGTTTGTAGATGGTGTCCCACAGCTTGTTCAGAGGGCACCAGCTAGGGGTGGGGTAGATAGTCACTTTAGGCCAATCATTATGCCTAATTCATCAGCTGTAGTGACACCCGTAGGTAGGAATGGTAGAGCTTTTGAGGTTAAACCCCATTATTTAGGCCACCTACCTGAGTTTTATGGTAAGAGATCAGAGGAGCCCTACTTACATATTTGTCACACCACGACAAAGGCGGAAACACGTGGCGCGACGGTTCAAAAGCATAAAGTCAAGGTTATTGCTAAACACAAGTAATTTAAGAAAATGGGTCATTTATTATGACGTCAAATCTGTTTCAAACATTACACAAAAGTCAATTGTTTTTGAGATAAACATAGAGGTTTCTCATATATATCCCAAATGCCTTGGGAAATAAAAGTGAAACCCCGCAAAAGTTCGACGTCGCATTGGGAGATTCTTCGACCCAGCTCGCCTGATCCTTCATCATCTAGTTACCTGAAAGATATGTTTAAAAAGTTTCGTCAATATAAAAATATTGGTGAGTTCACAGGTTTTCAGTTTCTAAAACTTGAATACTTGGGAATACCATGTTATGACAATATATAGGAGTTGCAAATTCCTATAAATCTACTTGAGACTATAATCAAACCAAGACGTATATAATAAAATGCCCCGCTCCAAGTCGTTACTCGGTTTCCCACGACTTATGTTCAGAATATTTGCACCCCAGGCATAACCTAATGCATAATCGACGCTATCGATTAGGGGTGGGCCTTGTCAGGCACCAATAGTACTATCCGAATATTCCTCCGGTTTCAATCTCCGAATAAATGATTATAGAGGCGAGGACTCAACCCCGAGTGGCGGTCACACCTCAAGTAATAAACCCGTCAAACATTTCCCTAACATATCTTTCCCCCGAAAACGTAAAAATAGTTTAAAATGGGGCCGTGAAACTCACCTGAAACTGCGTCTGGCTCAAAAGGTAAATAGCAAGTGGGTGGTCTCGCACCTACAAACGTCCTAGACGTATAAGTCACTATTCCTATAGTGCATGTGCCTTGGCAAGTTGTACACCCAACTCCCGACCACAAGTTGTTCCAAATCCCGTTTAATTAAGCGCGTATCCTAGGTTTTGTTGGCGTTACATTACCCTTTGTACTACAAGTTATTTATTACTCTTGTTAATATTTCCATAACTTGTATCTTATTATCATCGACTCGACTTCACTTAACATATAATTATTTTCCCATTTAAATAATTATACTTAAGATCGCATCGTTCGATATAATATATATTTCAACACTCGACCCGACTCACTTTTCCGCACATTTGTTTTCCCATTTAAACAAATATACTAAGATCTTGTCGTTCGATTGTATATTCTTAACGTCCGATTCAACTCACCATACCGTATATTTACTTTCCCATTTAAATAAATATACTAGGATCTCGTTGGTGCGGCATACACATATATATATATATCTTTGTCTTCTCGTTGCGGCTTTCCTTCCCACATATCTACTTTCCCATTAAGTAGATATACTAGAATTTTGCCGAGACGAGCGTACATATATATAAATGTGTAGTTTTTCTTGTTAAGTATATACGTTTGTTTTAACGTCTTATTTGTTTATGTCATGCGTTTTCTCCCACGAATTAATTCTCCCAACACTTAGGAAAGTGTTTATTTGTTTTCACCCATAATGTATATATATTTTACTTCTTAAAATATATATTTTTCCTTATCTTGCCGCAATGGCATTTTTCTCATGTTTGTCCGTGTACGGTTCGTTAACGCGTCTTAGTTCGATATCTTAACTCGATTAGTTAATTTTTCCAAGTTTTTTTCCCAACATGTATTTTATAGAAATATTATCCATATTTCTTCCTATTTTCACATGTTACTTGGATGGTTTAAAATACTTATGTATTTTTAACCCAACTTGTTAACTTAACTACAAAAATGTTTCCAACACTTTTATATTCCCATTTATATAAAAGTATTCATTTTTGTATAAGTTTCCCAAGTTTGTTTAATATTTTTATAAAATCTCTATTTTATAAAAATCCTTATGTTAAAACCCTTTATATTTTTATAACTTTCAAAAATACACTTTTATACAAAATACCCAAGTTTTTCTACTAGTATTTACAAAAATCATCCTTAGACTTTATTACTTCCATTTTTGACACCAAACTTTCCATACTTGTATTTTTGGACTAATAGTTTCTAAAATGTCCATTTTAGTCCTCTAACTTTCAAAGTTACAACTTTAGTCCCTTAACTTACAAAAGTTGCATTTTTCCACTCTAACTTCCAAAGTTAACATTTTTCACTCAAAATAGTAAACTTTGAAGATTCAACTTTTTATTGGTAAGTCATTTTTGTATCAAAACACTTATGTTAGTCTTGTATTCCATATGGAAGACTAATTATATGTGTGTTTTATGTATTTGTCCATTTTATCAAAATATCATTCATCTAAGTAAGCTAACTTAGATTTTCCATCTTCTTCATTTATGAACTTCTAATATGTTTTACCACATATTATAACTTAGATGATCATAATAAGATGATTTAATGTTACTTTTAACATATTCAAGTTCATTCCATATTCTTACCCAAAACATCATCCTACTTAGTCTTACATGTAAACTTTATATATTTTCAAGACTAATACATCATCATCAACAAATCCATGGTTTATTTTCATATCTTTAACCTTCCATTTTACACATGTAAACCTATTAAAGATTATGTTCAAAACCATTTTTAAACCCTTCATGTACAACTTGCTACTAGGAACACATACATGAATAATAACAATAAAAAACAAGATTAAGAATGCTTACTACTAGCACAAGGCTAGGGAAGACAAAAACCTTGGATTTGAGAGGGGTTTAGTGTGTTCTTCCAAGTGTTTTAGCTCCAAGCTCTTGAAACACACAATAGGGGTTTGGATGATGGATGAATTTAAGTGATTTGGAGATGTAAAAACTTGAAAGAAAGGTGTGTGTGGGAGGATGGAAACTCACGGCCAAGAGGAAGGAAAAGGAAGGAAGAAAAGCTTGAATGTGTAAGTACTTAACACATGTTTATATAATGCTATCACATGTAATCTTCCATGGATCTTGTAATTATTACCAAAGCTTCAAGAGATTTATGAAGTACCTAAAATGATCTTGGTTGGGTATGGAAGGGGTGGTGTGGCCGTGGGTTTTGAAGGGACAAGAGAGGAGTTGTAATCTTTCCAATATCTTTGATAATTATGCCTAATTCTTACACTTGGATTTTATATAAGATCTCCCACCCATGCATGCACATTTAGACCATGATTGGCTAGCCTTTTCTTGGATTTTCTTGGCCTCTTGGCCGAAAATTTGATCAAGGGGGACAAGACTTGAGCCACTTTTGTACTAGTGTCCACTTACACACTTTATCTTACACATTTGCCTTTACATGCATGCTTTTCTAGCTTAGAGATTATTATTATTATTTACACAAGATATGGATATATTAAGGCCCCTAGGCCGGCCCTTGGATGGGTTTGGTGGGGTCCACAACTTCAAATATTTACCCAATACTTGTTATGTTTAATCCCCCGTCGTTCGGGTGTCGTTCGGGTATTTTTCGGGTTTTAATCACGCGTTATCCGGACATTAAATATACCTTTAATAACCCTTAAATATAGTCTATTTTAAGCGTTGATTGGTTATTTAGGCCCTTGCCGGGTGAAATTATGAGTTATACGCGTATCGGGTGCGGTACGCGCATTTTATTCGTTACCGGGAGATTTGTACAAGACGTTTTCATTTATGGTTTTGGAGTTCCAAAACTCATTATATCTTATGAAAATACCCTTTATTTTATATCCTGGGTGTCCGGGATCCGTTTCGTTTATTTAATTATTACCGGGTAATTGCCAACGTCCATACCGGATAGCTTATTCGCACATGATCCAATCATGCTTTACCATTAAACGTATGCATTCCTATGCACTATTTGGAAATTGCTATCTCCTAAGGCCTTGATAATTAAATCACACATAATTGTATTTAATTACGTTAATCATATATTAATTAATCTGTACGGAATTACCTTATTTTTGCCGGTTGTTACATTCTCCCCCCGTTAAGAGAATTCCGTCCCGGAATTCACTTCGAGTTCTCCGGTACAGGTGTCTTCTCGAATAGGGCGGGGTATTTTTGCTTCATCCGGTCCAGCCTTTCCCACGTGAACTCCGGTCCACGCTTGGCATTCCAGCGCACTTTGACCAATCTGATCTTGCTGCGCCTTAGTTTTTGGACCTTCCAATCAGTTACCTCGATTGGTTCTTCCACAAAATGTAACTTGTCGTCAATCTGGATTTCTTCAGCAGGAATAATGAGAGTTTCGTCGGATAGGCACTTTTTCAAATTTGACACATGAAACGTGTCGTGTATTCCACTAAGCTCTTGAGGCAACTTGAGCTTGTATGCCACTGTGCCTACCCTGGACAAGACTTCGAATGGTCCAATGTATCGCGGGTTCAACTTTCCGCGCTTCCCAAAGCGCGCGACACCTTTCCAAGGTGACACCTTCAGTAGGACCTTGTCTCCGACTTGAAACTCTAAAGGCTTGCGCCTCATATCAGCATAGCTTTTCTGGCGGTCCCGGGCCGCTTTGAGGCGTTCCTTTATCAAAAAGACCTTATCCGTGGTCTCTTGAACAATTTCGGGCCCGGTGAGTTGTTTTTCTCCAACTTCCGCCCAACATAATGGCGATCGGCACTTGCGTCCATATAGAGCTTCAAACGGTGCGGTTTGAATGCTCGTATGATAACTGTTGTTATAAGAAAATTCTACCAATGGCAAGTGCGCATCCCAATTACCTCCGAAATCTATCGCGCATGCCCGTAACATATCTTCCAAGGTCTGGATGGTTCGTTCACTTTGACCATCCGTTTGGGGGTGATATGCGGTACTCATGTCGAGGCGAGTACCGAGGGCTTCATTTAAACTTTCCCAAAATCTGGAAGTGAAGCGACTATCCCGATCGGAGATGATAGAAACAGGTACACCGTGTTTAGATACCACTTCCTTAATGTACAAACGGGTCAGTTTCTCCAACTTGTCCGTTTCGCGAATCGGAAGGAAGTGTGCAGATTTCGTCAATCGATCAACGATCACCCAGATCGTGTCATGGCCACTTGTCGTCTTAAGTAACTTGGTAATGAAATCCATGGTGATTCGTTCCCATTTCCATTCCGGTATTTCCGGTTGTTGAAGCAAACCGGAAGGTCTCTGGTGCTCAGCCTTGACCTTTGCGCAAGTCAAACATCGCGCAACATAGGCTGCTATATCCCTTTTGAAATTCGGCCACCAATAAAGTTCCTTCAAATCGTGGAACATCTTGTCTGCACCCGGGTGAACCGAATATCTAGAACTGTGAGCTTCGGCCAATACTAGCTCACGTAATCCACCATATACTGGAACCCAAATTCTATTCATGAAATACAGTGTCTGGTCCGCTTTTGGTTCCAGTGAATCAACCATCTTCCGTAACCTTTCACCTTTGACATTCTCGGGTTTGAGGGCGTTCACTTGAGCTTCACGAATTTGTTCAGTCATATTCGTGTGGATAGTCAATCCCAAAGCTCGAACACGCAATGGTTTAACCCGTTCCTTGCGACTCAAGGCGTCAGCTACGACGTTCGCCTTACCGGGATGGTACTTTATCTCACAATCGTAATCGTTTAATAATTCAACCCATCGCCGTTGTCGCATATTCAAATCCTTCTGATCAAAGATGTGTTGCAAACTCTTGTGATCAGTGAAAATCGTGCACTTGGTTCCGTACAAATAGTGCCTCCATATCTTGAGAGCGAACACCACTGCACCTAATTCCAAATCGTGTGTAGTGTAGTTCTTCTCATGGATTTTCAGTTGCCTGGAAGCATATGCTATTACTTTTTCTCGCTGCATCAATACACAACCCAAACCTTGATGCGAGGCATCGCAGTAAACCACAAAATCTTCCGTACCATCAGGGAGTGATAGTATCGGAGCGCCACATAACTTGTCTTTTAACAATTGGAATGCTGCCTCCTGCTTTTCCGTCCACTCAAATTTCTTATCCTTTTGGGTTAGCATGGTTAAAGCTTGTGCTATCTTCGAAAAGTTCTCGATGAACCTCCTGTAATAACCCGCGAGGCCTAGAAATTGTCGTACTTCGGTAGGAGTTCGAGGTGCTTCCCAATTTTTAATTGCCTCGATCTTGGCGGGATCAACGTGTATGCCCTTCTCGTTTACCACGTGGCCTAAAAAGTGAACTTCCCGAATCCAAAAGTCACATTTCGAGAATTTAGCATAGAGCTTCTCTTTGCGTAATACTTCAAGAATTAACCGAAGGTGATTCTCATGGTCTTCTTTCGTGCGTGAATAGATCAAAATATCGTCAATGAAGACGATGACGAATTTATCCAGGTGTGGCTTACACACGCGGTTCATTAGGTCCATGAAAACCGCTGGTGCGTTGGTCAAGCCGAACGGCATCACCAAAAATTCATAGTGTCCATACCGGGTTCTGAAGGCCGTTTTTGGTACATCTTCTTCTTGTATACGCAACTGGTGATAGCCTGACCTCAAATCGATCTTGGAGTAATAGCTGGAACCTTGGAGCTGATCAAATAAATCGTCGATCCTGGGGAGAGGATAGCGATTCTTGATGGTTAGCTTGTTCAGCTCTCGATAGTCGATGCACATGCGAAATGTGCCATCCTTCTTCTTCACAAATAAGACGGGAGCTCCCCAAGGTGAGAAACTCGGTCTTATAAATCCTTTGTCCAATAATTCTTGTAGCTGGCTGGACAGTTCCTGCATCTCTGATGGAGCTAGGCGGTATGGCGATCGTGCCACAGGAGCTGCTCCAGGAACGAGGTCGATGCGGAACTCGACTTGTCGAGATGGCGGTAACCCCGGCAAATCTTCTGGAAATACATCCGGAAAATCTCTGGCGACTGGAATGTCTTCCAATTTTCGCTCGTCGGCCTTCTTGTCCACTACGTGTGCCAAGAATGCGACAAGCCCTTTTCTCAGACACTTACGAGCCTTCATGCTCGAAATAATCCTTAGTGGCGTCCCGTGTATTTCCCCTTGAATTGAGAGAGTTTCACCGCTTGCGAGGGGAACTTGAATAACTTTATCGTTGCAAACCACAATGGCACGGTGCGTGGACAACCAGTCCATGCCGACAACGATGTCAAAACTTCCCAATACAACTGGCAATAGATCAATCCCAAACTCGTGCCCACAGAGTTCTAACTTACAATCTTTTGCTACCTCTCTCGTTTCAATTGTTTTACCATTAGCCAGTTCTATAGAGTAGGGTGTATCTAGTTTACTAGTTTTTAAACCAAGTAGTCTTTTAAACTCAATGGATACGAAGCTAAAGTCAGCACCGGTATCAAATAATACAGAGGCATAATGACCATTTAGAGGAAACGTACCAGTGACCACATTGGGGTCTTGCCGTGCGTCACCGGCTCCAATCACAAATGCCCGGCCGCGGGCCTGATTGTTGATCTTGGGGCAATCTTTCTTCCAATGATCCAATGACCCGCATGCAAAGCATGGTCTAGCCCCTCCATTTTTCGGTGCTCCAGATCGGCACTCTTCAGTCTTGTGCCCGGTGCGGTGGCACTTCCCACAAGTTAATCCATTGTTTCTCCCCTGATTTCCCTGCTTGTTACCATTACCACGTCCCGTGGCGGCATATCCCTTTCCTTTCTTGTTCGAGCTACCCGACGCTCGGTCCCTTTTTCCTTCATCCCTCTTTCTTTTCCCAAACCTCGGTTTGTTACCCTGATCATTAGTCACAACAGCTGAACTTGATCCCTGATTCTTGGCCTCAACACTGCTTGCCTCAGAAATTCTTAACCCTGAAACTTGGCGGATTAGGGTACCCATGCGGATAGCATCCTCAGTGAGACTTAGTGCCAGATCAATTGCCTCGCGCATGGTCGTGGGTTTGGAAGAGGTGACCATGCTGCGAATCTGTGGTGCTAACCCGAATAAGTAACGTTCCACCTTGTTCTTTTCTGGTGTAACCAGACGAGGTACCAGTCGAGCGAGATCATGAAATCTAGACGTATACCCAGTAACGTCTGCTCCTACCATGGTGAGGTTCCAGAACTCGGTTTCCAACTTCTGCACTTCGCTTGCCGGGCGGTATTCGGCAGTCATAAGTTCCTTCAGTGCCGCCCATGATAGAGAGTATGCAACATCATCTCCTAGAGACTGTACTTGGCCATTCCACCAAGTTAGTGCCTGATCTAGGAACAGGTTGGTGGCGTACATGACAGACTGTCGAGGGGTACACCCGCTGATGCGGATAACTGCCTCGGTCTTTTCAAACCATTTGACCAGGCCTATGGAACCTTCAGTGCCGCTGAAGTTTATTGGCTTGCAGTCCAAGAAAGCCTTGAAAGTGCAACCGCGCTCTCCCGAGGCTGTCCCTGCAATAGTGATGTAGTATGTTATTATGGGATAGGAGTTTTGAAATATCCTCCCATCACTTTTTCATTTATTCTTAAACTCCTTACCAATGGGGGAGGTCTCTCGTCGCTCGCTCCCTGTCCTGTCATGGGAGTGTTCAGAGCGTGCGGCTTCATGCTCAGCGATGGCGCGAGCTATGCGTTCAGATATCATGGTTTCGAGCTCGGCCGTTGTTGCGGGCAGTCCGTCTGCTCCGCTAGTGCTTCTAGTGGCCGGTGCCATTTCTCTTCAATAATAATTATCAAAGGTTAACTTGGCAAACATTTATACAATACAAAGCATAAATAACAAACCAAAGTATGAACACAATAATCAACACCATGTCATCACACAACATACCAACACATCATACAAAAATAAATAGTAATCAACACAACATCACCACACAAATATACAAACCACAACATATGGAGTAAGCAATAATAATCATAGACAACAACATATTTCACCATAATAATAAGATTTTTCATTAATTTCAATAATACCAGTACAATGCTTGTTCATAATACAAAATGGAGAATACATTTCTCATACAATACATTGCTTTTGAAATAATAAAACATCATATCATACGCCGTAATACCCGTACGGCTAGGCAAAATGCAGACGAGTGTCATAACCCGTGCTGTACTACCATACTGCTGCTAATATGTACATAAGCTGGTGTGTCTTCTGTGCATCCCCGATACATCCTACTGTGGCGGTGGCGGTGGATACTGGTACTGCGGCGCGTGCGTACTGATCGTCATACTGATCTTCATGATACGCTCGTACAAGAAATGTCGATGCGCGAAGTGCGCATCCCCTGTGATACCGCACTGAGCGTCCAGGCTCAGCAACTCCTCCGCGTAATGCGCCAAAGCATCCCGCGCATCTATCATCCTCGTCCACATCAGACGTGTCTGATGCTCCACCTGTGTTACGGTGCGCTGCACCGTATCAGCGAGAGTCTGAAAATCCCGCTCTAGAGTGATGCCAGTGGACCATGCTGGTCCAGACAAGGGTGTCGTCCTGGGTGGCTGGGATGGTCCGGGTATATCTGGGTGTGTGGATGGGAATGGCCCGAAGGGGGCTGGGATCGGTATGTGTGGCAGTAATGGAGTGAAACCTGGTGGCCTGATGGAAAAGTGGGGTGGCATCATATAAGGGTCCCCTGCACCTAGAGGGTATGGTGCAGGTGTCATGCTGGGAATGGTGGGGATGGGTAAAGTCATGGCAATGGTGGGTGGTGGCATAGGCTCGGCTAGTGGGGCTACTAACGGCTCCGAAACAGTGGCCCACTCTGGAGTGGACACCACTACAGGGGGTGTGGGAGGGCTCGCAGTGGCGAATGCCTCCATGCCTGCCCTATGTAGCTCAGAGCTACGGGCGGGACTACCCTCAAGTATAAGTGCTGCTGGGGCTGGCTCCTCCTGAGGGATGGGCTCGAGTGGTGCTGGTGGGGCTACGGGGTCGGCTAGGGCGTCCTCTAGCATTGGAGCCACTGGCTCCTCCTGATCAGCCGGAATCTCGGGCACCAACATGTGCCCTACCGAACCTACAGACTCGTCGTCGGAGTCGTCGGATATCCACCCGTTCCTCCCACGGGCGATAGGCAAGAGTCTCATGCCTGCAGGTACGTGAATGTGGGGTACCGGTACCGGCTCGTGCTCGGCGTGAGCCTGTCGGCGGAATGGAGACTCTGCCGCATCCGACTGGGCTGGGTTTGGTCGCGAAGGACCGGCACAGCCGTCAGGGAAGTCCCTGATGGCTCGAACGGGGTGTACGGCCAAAGGTGCGGCCGGTACAATGGGCAGTGGCGCGTCAATCACGGCCGGTGCCCAGTGGGGGTCCTCGCTGGGGTCTGTCTCATCTGAGCTATCGTCGCCTGCTCCGTCGGCGGCGACGCCCATCTCTACGTCCTCATCTCCCGAGGAGAGCACTACCAACTCTGCTGGCTCTGGTGGTGGTGCTGGGATGATCTGCAAGCTACTGTCGTAGCTCGGCGCGACACTTCCTGCGTTCGACATTCCTGGCAAAAGAACCGTACTAATATATATGAATTATTTAAATTAGACAGTTATGGTGTACTCTATAGTAACCTTCCTAACTTCTAATTTCACGTTAAAGCATAACAATACCCATGGCTGGCTTGGTCGGAATCTCCTCATGCCCAATGCTTCTTGAAAATTACTTTTATTTAACATCTTATATATTTTCTTTTTGAAAACTTTATTATTTGAACCAAATCCGGTTATAGTCTAGTTTTTAAAGAAAATACTCTAGTTCGCTATAACCTTGGCTCTGATACCACGTTCTGTCACACCACGACAAAGGCGGAAACACGTGGCGCGACGGTTCAAAAGCATAAAGTCAAGGTTATTGCTAAACACAAGTAATTTAAGAAAATGGGTCATTTATTATGACGTCAAATCTGTTTCAAACATTACACAAAAGTCAATTGTTTTTGAGATAAACATAGAGGTTTCTCATATATATCCCAAATGCCTTGGGAAATAAAAGTGAAACCCCGCAAAAGTTCGACGTCGCATTGGGAGATTCTTCGACCCAGCTCGCCTGATCCTTCATCATCTAGTTACCTGAAAGATATGTTTAAAAAGTTTCGTCAATATAAAAATATTGGTGAGTTCACAGGTTTTCAGTTTCTAAAACTTGAATACTTGGGAATACCATGTTATGACAATATATAGGAGTTGCAAATTCCTATAAATCTACTTGAGACTATAATCAAACCAAGACGTATATAATAAAATGCCCCGCTCCAAGTCGTTACTCGGTTTCCCACGACTTATGTTCAGAATATTTGCACCCCAGGCATAACCTAATGCATAATCGACGCTATCGATTAGGGGTGGGCCTTGTCAGGCACCAATAGTACTATCCGAATATTCCTCCGGTTTCAATCTCCGAATAAATGATTATAGAGGCGAGGACTCAACCCCGAGTGGCGGTCACACCTCAAGTAATAAACCCGTCAAACATTTCCCTAACATATCTTTCCCCCGAAAACGTAAAAATAGTTTAAAATGGGGCCGTGAAACTCACCTGAAACTGCGTCTGGCTCAAAAGGTAAATAGCAAGTGGGTGGTCTCGCACCTACAAACGTCCTAGACGTATAAGTCACTATTCCTATAGTGCATGTGCCTTGGCAAGTTGTACACCCAACTCCCGACCACAAGTTGTTCCAAATCCCGTTTAATTAAGCGCGTATCCTAGGTTTTGTTGGCGTTACATTACCCTTTGTACTACAAGTTATTTATTACTCTTGTTAATATTTCCATAACTTGTATCTTATTATCATCGACTCGACTTCACTTAACATATAATTATTTTCCCATTTAAATAATTATACTTAAGATCGCATCGTTCGATATAATATATATTTCAACACTCGACCCGACTCACTTTTCCGCACATTTGTTTTCCCATTTAAACAAATATACTAAGATCTTGTCGTTCGATTGTATATTCTTAACGTCCGATTCAACTCACCATACCGTATATTTACTTTCCCATTTAAATAAATATACTAGGATCTCGTTGGTGCGGCATACACATATATATATCTTTGTCTTCTCGTTGCGGCTTTCCTTCCCACATATCTACTTTCCCATTAAGTAGATATACTAGAATTTTGCCGAGACGAGCGTACATATATATAAATGTGTAGTTTTTCTTGTTAAGTATATACGTTTGTTTTAACGTCTTATTTGTTTATGTCATGCGTTTTCTCCCACGAATTAATTCTCCCAACACTTAGGAAAGTGTTTATTTGTTTTCACCCATAATGTATATATATTTTACTTCTTAAAATATATATTTTTCCTTATCTTGCCGCAATGGCATTTTTCTCATGTTTGTCCGTGTACGGTTCGTTAACGCGTCTTAGTTCGATATCTTAACTCGATTAGTTAATTTTTCCAAGTTTTTTTCCCAACATGTATTTTATAGAAATATTATCCATATTTCTTCCTATTTTCACATGTTACTTGGATGGTTTAAAATACTTATGTATTTTTAACCCAACTTGTTAACTTAACTACAAAAATGTTTCCAACACTTTTATATTCCCATTTATATAAAAGTATTCATTTTTGTATAAGTTTCCCAAGTTTGTTTAATATTTTTATAAAATCTCTATTTTATAAAAATCCTTATGTTAAAACCCTTTATATTTTTATAACTTTCAAAAATACACTTTTATACAAAATACCCAAGTTTTTCTACTAGTATTTACAAAAATCATCCTTAGACTTTATTACTTCCATTTTTGACACCAAACTTTCCATACTTGTATTTTTGGACTAATAGTTTCTAAAATGTCCATTTTAGTCCTCTAACTTTCAAAGTTACAACTTTAGTCCCTTAACTTACAAAAGTTGCATTTTTCCACTCTAACTTCCAAAGTTAACATTTTTCACTCAAAATAGTAAACTTTGAAGATTCAACTTTTTATTGGTAAGTCATTTTTGTATCAAAACACTTATGTTAGTCTTGTATTCCATATGGAAGACTAATTATATGTGTGTTTTATGTATTTGTCCATTTTATCAAAATATCATTCATCTAAGTAAGCTAACTTAGATTTTCCATCTTCTTCATTTATGAACTTCTAATATGTTTTACCACATATTATAACTTAGATGATCATAATAAGATGATTTAATGTTACTTTTAACATATTCAAGTTCATTCCATATTCTTACCCAAAACATCATCCTACTTAGTCTTACATGTAAACTTTATATATTTTCAAGACTAATACATCATCATCAACAAATCCATGGTTTATTTTCATATCTTTAACCTTCCATTTTACACATGTAAACCTATTAAAGATTATGTTCAAAACCATTTTTAAACCCTTCATGTACAACTTGCTACTAGGAACACATACATGAATAATAACAATCAAAAACAAGATTAAGAATGCTTACTACTAGCACAAGGCTAGGGAAGACAAAAACCTTGGATTTGAGAGGGGTTTAGTGTGTTCTTCCAAGTGTTTTAGCTCCAAGCTCTTGAAACACACAATAGGGGTTTGGATGATGGATGAATTTAAGTGATTTGGAGATGTAAAAACTTGAAAGAAAGGTGTGTGTGGGAGGATGGAAACTCACGGCCAAGAGGAAGGAAAAGGAAGGAAGAAAAGCTTGAATGTGTAAGTACTTAACACATGTTTATATAATGCTATCACATGTAATCTTCCATGGATCTTGTAATTATTACCAAAGCTTCAAGAGATTTAT
This sequence comes from Ambrosia trifida, assembly GCA_028751855.1. NCBI lineage: Eukaryota > Viridiplantae > Streptophyta > Magnoliopsida > Asterales > Asteraceae > Ambrosia > Ambrosia trifida. The sequence goes on along the minus strand of CM054125.1, from coordinate 119,016,484 downwards.
GAAGTACCTAAAATGATCTTGGTTGGGTATGGAAGGGGTGGTGTGGCCGTGGGTTTTGAAGGGACAAGAGAGGAGTTGTAATCTTTCCAATATCTTTGATAATTATGCCTAATTCTTACACTTGGATTTTATATAAGATCTCCCACCCATGCATGCACATTTAGACCATGATTGGCTAGCCTTGTCTTGGATTTTCTTGGCCTCTTGGCCGAAAATTTGATCAAGGGGGACAAGACTTGAGCCACTTTTGTACTAGTGTCCACTTACACACTTTATCTTACACATTTGCCTTTACATGCATGCTTTGTCTAGCTTAGAGATTATTATTATTATTTACACAAGATATGGATATATTAAGGCCCCTAGGCCGGCCCTTGGATGGGTTTGGTGGGGTCCACAACTTCAAATATTTACCCAATACTTGTTATGTTTAATCCCCCGTCGTTCGGGTGTCGTTCGGGTATTTTTCGGGTTTTAATCACGCGTTATCCGGACATTAAATATACCTTTAATAACCCTTAAATATAGTCTATTTTAAGCGTTGATTGGTTATTTAGGCCCTTGCCGGGTGAAATTATGAGTTATACGCGTATCGGGTGCGGTACGCGCATTTTATTCGTTACCGGGAGATTTGTACAAGACGTTTTCATTTATGGTTTTGGAGTTCCAAAACTCATTATATCTTATGAAAATACCCTTTATTTTATATCCTGGGTGTCCGGGATCCGTTTCGTTTATTTAATTATTACCGGGTAATTGCCAACGTCCATACCGGATAGCTTATTCGCACATGATCCAATCATGCTTTACCATTAAACGTATGCATTCCTATGCACTATTTGGAAATTGCTATCTCCTAAGGCCTTGATAATTAAATCACACATAATTGTATTTAATTACGTTAATCATATATTAATTAATCTGTACGGAATTACCTTATTTTTGCCGGTTGTTACAATATTGCAGCTTTTGAGTCTATCTGTAACACTGTAGGAGGGGCTGGGTTTACTAAGGATCAAGTTATGCTTATGTTGTTTCAATTCACTTTAAAGGATAGGGCTAGGCAGTGGTTTGCAACCCTGACCCCAGGTAGCATTTTTACTTGGCAAGAAATGCAGCAGGTGTTTTTAGAAGAGTATTACACTATGAGTAAGACTTCTGAGGCTAGAGAAGCAATTAGAGCCTTTGAGCATAATTCAGGTGAGACATTTCACGAGGCCTTTACTAGATTTAAGGAGCTACTTAGGAAGTGCCCACATCATGGCATTGAGACTTGGGAGCTTATTAAAGCATTTTATGATGGATTATTGCCTGATGAGGTTAGGGATCTAACAGCTATTAGCAGTGGTACTTTTCTCACTAACACGGTAGCTATAGATTGGGGGTACTTAGAGAGGATGAGTGCAACTTCTAAGAGACAGGCACAGTCTAGTAGGAAATCTAAATCATCTTCTGTTAGGGCTGTTGATTATGAGGCTGAAGAGAGGATAGAAAAACTTAAGCAACAAAATTTGATCTTGGAAAAACAGGTAGCCCATCTGAGAGCAGGAAAAAGTGATGCGGTGAAGGTAGGTAGTGCTTTTAATGTTTGTACTGAATGTGATGAATTGGGTCATATTGCAGCCGAATGTGCAGGTGAACAAGTAAATCAAGTCTATGGAGAAAGAAAACAGTATGACATGCATTCAAATACATATCATCCTGGACTGCACAATCACCCCAATTTAGGGTATGGTAACTCGAATAACCAATCAAATCCTAATTTTTCTAATTCTCATGTGCAGGGTGGAAATCAGCAGCAACACTGGAACCGACAGCAGGGCACTTCAGGTGGAAGCAGTAATGAGTTAAATGTGATTCTGGAAGCTATCAAGGCAGTCCAGGAGGATGTTAAGGGAATTAGGAAGGATAATGAAGTGCGGGACAAAACTGTGGAAGCCTTGTCAAAACAGGTAGGCCAGCTAGCTGCTCAGATGTCAGGGAGAAACCCAGGTAAACTCCCTAGTAATACTGCACTAAATCCTGCTCACCAGTCTTCCTCCAGAAGTCTGCACATCAACGCGGTAAGTATTTTCCCCACATCAGAAATAGGTAGTGTAGACAGTACTCCACCAAAGTTTGTTGAGGGAGTGGTGGAGGAGTGTAACACTGAATCTGAGTCTGAACCTGAACAAGAACATTTTTTCAAATTAGATCTTGAGAGTAAAAACGTGAAGAGTGGGTCTAATGAGGCTAAGTGTGGGGGTGAGAAGTTGAAAAAGGTGCCATTTCCTATGGCTTTATTAGATCCTACCAAGAGAAAAGATTTAATTAAACGGGACCCACCAAAGGATGAAAAGTGGGAAAATTTTAAAACTGTCAAAATAAATTTACCGTTAATTAATAAAATTGAAGAATGTCCAGATCAGGTTCAGTGTCTGAAAGAATTGAGTGCCCAAAAACAACGGCATAAACTTCCTAAACAGTTAGATTTAAGTGTCAGTGTGAATGCCGTGTTGTTGGGTACCCTTCCCCCAAAACTCCAAGACCCAGGAGCGCCTATTATTGTTATACAAGTAGGTGATTTTCAAGTGGATAGAGCACTTCTGGATTTGGGAGCTAGTGTGAGTATTCTACCAGGGAGTTTATATGATCAGTATGATTTTGGTCCATTACAGAAAACCAACACAACTGTGGTGTTGGCCGATCAAACTCCTTCGTGTCCTAGGGGGATTGTAAGGGATGTGATTATTAAGGTTGGAGAGTTTTATTACCCAGTAGATTTTTTAGTGCTTGATTGTGTTAAAAACACACAACCAACTGTCATTCTGGGTAGACCGTTCCTGGCAACTGCTAAAGCCATTATTAATTGTGTTGAGGGGACAGTAAAGATGAGGTTTGGGGATAGGAAGATGAGTCTTAAGGTGTTCTCTAATACTGCTAATCATAAAACTGACAAAAGCGGATCTCCTGTGAAGGAGAATGGAAAAGAAAAGAAAGAATGTTTTGTGATTGACAGGATGGATTTAGTAGGTAAGAATAACACTAAGAGAAAACGAAGGAGAAGAAAGAAGAAGTCCAAGAAGCCACCTGAACCAGATAGTGAGAAGGAAAAGTTAGCATTGTTGGGGTTAATAGGGAGAACTGTGGAAGAGTTACCTGGGTGTAGGAGGAGCACACACTTGGAGGTGTGGGGACACAAACATCCCACTAGACCACCATGAGTAGACGTGTCAGATATGTTTACTTGTAGAGTTTGTATAGTTGTGTAAAGTATTCCAGGTACGTTTTTTTATTTTATTTTTAGAGTTTGAGTATGTTGTTGTTTTTCTGGGAATGCTTGGAGTTTAACTTGCAATCAGATAGCTTCGCCTGTACTCAATCTCCATTCAGGCGAGATAAAGCTGTACATCATCGGTGTATAAGGCATCCCAGTATTTTATGTTTTCATTTTTCTTTTGAGTCTTAGTTTTCAGGTTTATTTAACGGCCGCGAATGAAATGCTATACGGTCACATTGGGAGGAACTGAACGAGACCTATACTTGCACTGTCTATATCCAGGGGAGTCTGTTCCTTGTTATTATTGTTGTACATTTGTTTTTTTTTATTTCTACTTTATTTTATTCCCTAGTTCACATTGAGGACAACGTGTCGTTCAAGTGTGGGGGTGGGGAAACTTCGTTTTTATTTATTTGACTTCGTTTTTATTTATTCTTGAGTCAAAAAAAAAAAAAAATTCAAAACTCAAAAAAAAAAAAAAAAAAAAAAAGTCTTGAAAAGTGTTCCTAAAAAGCATTCTAATCAGGCATAAAGCAGCTCTTTCAGTACATACCAGTTGTTTCTTGATTGTTTTGGCAATAGATCCTTAGTCATGGTCTAATTTGTGGAAAAGTAATATGAACCGTTTTCAGCAGGTATTTTTAAGAAAAATGTTTAGAATTGCCTGACTAGATTTAACAAGCTATCGGTAATAAATGCATGCACACATCGGTAACCCATTTCCACACTTTGGTGAGATCTTGAGCCTACTAGATGATAGATTTATACATATATATTTTCATTTGTTGAGTGTAGGCCAGATGTTTCTCTGTTGCAGAACTTGTGTGATTTGATACATGCTGAGGTTGTAGACTAGATATGCACGTAAATGATAAAGGCAATCTAGGATTTTTCTTTTTCTTTTAATACCCACTTATTTGTTATGTGTTTACCCGTTTAACCAAAAACATTACCATTAGTAGCCAACTTTGAGCCTTATACCCTTTCGTTTGCTAAACCACATAATCACCCAAATAAACCAGTACCTTTACCAACTATTGATGACATCCAAAGTATTAAGTGATTGTGTCTTTATCTTAGAAAAAATATATATGTGAAAAAAAATGAAACGAAAAAAAAAAAGAAAGAAAGAAAGAAAAAAAAATCAAAGAAAATGCAATGAAAAAAAAAGAAGAAGTTGTTTGTGTTATAGGTCGAATATGACCGAAGTTGTGATTATTAGTAGTATAGTGAATAAGGATTGTCAATCATGTTGGTTTCACCATTTTATTTTAGCCACTTTTTAGCCAAATCTATTCTACCTTTACCCTAAGCCCAAAACCCGTAACTCCTTTAGATATGTGCATTGTCTACAGTTGAGGTGTGATTGTTATACAAGCCTATGGTAACAGAGTTGCATACTTGGTTTTGAGTGATTCATACTAGCGCATTACATGCTAGTCCAGATATTAAACCGAGTGGAGTGAAAAATTGTGAGGGGTGTGTTGCATGAAAATAAAAACCGAAAGCATGTTAGACTTAGTTGGGTGAGTTCACTTTTCAAAATTGTGCATCATGGTTGCCTGTTGAATTAACACATCTTATGCTGATCTGTAAATGGGGTATGACTTTGGACCTTAGCTAAAGGTGTGATGGGGCGACTGGGGTGCTAGTATGTGATAATGTTTTGAGCAGAGTGAATATAATTTTTTCGAGACGAAAAAAGATAAGTGTGGGGGTGTGATGTGTTGGTGAAAACACCTTGTTAATATGTTAATTTTGTATATATTTTAGTCTTTTATTGTGTACTTTTAGTCGGTCTTAATTATTTATTAGTGCGCATGTTTGGTAGGTGTTCGTGGATAATGGGCTCAAAACAAAAGAATTTTAATCGAGACACAAACACTTGAGAGCAGGTGTTCATGAACGTTGGCGCGTAGACGAGAAATTTTGGTCGAACGAAGAACACCCAAGTTGAAAGATAATAATAATAATAATAATAATAATAATAATAATAATAATAATAATAATAATAATAAAATAGTAATAAAAAGAAAAGAATCGTGAAAAGGGCCAAGCCCATAATTGAAAAGTGGAGGAAGAGTTCTAATAGCAATAAAGGAGGTCTTGGATGAAAAAAAAAAGGGGTGCGCAGCTTTTGGCTGCTTAGGGGGACGCAAACAGGAGATTATTATACTACGGCGGTTGAGACGAGGTCGCACAACAGAATTTTTGACGAGGATTGCACGAAGTAAAAGAGAGGAAGAGGTGGCAATGGGCAAGATGCTAGGCTAAATCTTTTGTGACTTCCTCTATGCGAATGGTTCAATTAGGTTTTGCACTTTTTCAATTTATTTTTAGTATTGGATTATGTTTTGCTTGTGATGACAAACAATTAAAACATTATTGATGCATTAGTTAAGCAAACAATTGATTTGTGTTTTGAGTCCTTTCTTTACAACTTGTTCGGTTGATGACAAAACTTAGTAGCGGGTTGGGTGACATAAAGAGGGTTGACTTGACGCTTACAATTGGGTAGATAATAGGTTTGATGACAAGAACTTATGCTACCAGTTAATTAACTAATTTCCAGAACCATGTCTATGTGGTTCCCAATCTATAAACTGAAAATTGTGTGAAACCTAGAACCTGAAGTTTAGAGGGAGTTACTTTCTTTATTATTATTGTTTTCTATTCGAATCACTTAATCAACTTTTTCAAGCAAAACAACATTCTACTTCATAATATATTATTTTTAATTAATTAGTTTTACTAATAAAATTACTATTAACACTAACCACATACTCTTCGTGGTTCGACAACCCTACTCCCTATACTGCAGTCCTTGTAGCTAAGGAGTTGTTTTTAAAATAGTTTTTGATTAGCACTCGACACGCGATCAACATGCTTTACGTCTACACTCCCTATCACCTCTCAAAACACTTGTAACATAATTTTGCGTTGCCTCCCCGCAACGCGTGGTCCTTTAACACTAGTTTTCTATTAAAAAACAACCTCTTTTGTCTAACGGCCCAATAAATATTTTAGACGTTTACAAGTCAACTAGACAAGTCAACCGGCATTAACAAATTCCCTCAACTCTTAACCAACCCCCTATAAAACATCTTACCTCCTTTTGCAACCATCAAATAATCACCCATCCTCTCCAAGAAAAAAAAACACCCTGCAAAATGGCAACTTCTCTAGCCATAACTGTGGCGGTAACACTTCTGGCAATCGCAGTATCGATTTCGACAGCACAAGCGCAGTCGCAAACGTGTGCGGCTAAGCTAGTCCCTTGTGCCGAGTACCTCAACTCCACCACAACACCTCCTAACTCGTGCTGTGATCCGATCAAGGAGGCTGTTGCCAATGATCTAGAGTGCCTGTGTGGTCTCTATGAGAATCCATCGTTCTTGTCCGGACTAGGAATCAATGTTGATCAAGCTCTTCGGCTTCCTCGCTTGTGTGGTATTTCTTCAGACTCCACGGCCTGCAAAAGTGGTTAGTTGTTCTTTCTGTTTTCGTATTGTTACGAAATTGATTGATGCTACTTGGTCCGGGTTTGGATGCTTTTGATAAAAATGAAAAAAAAAAAAACTCTACTGTTTTACCGTTTGTTTTTTGTTTTTTTTTTTTTTTTTTTTTTGGTTTCATAGTTTTACACAAAAACTAATATACAAATATAAATAAATGAAAATAGTTTACTAATAATGGGTCGAATAGATTTAGGGCATGTTTGAATAAACTTATTTGAGTTTAAAAACACTTATTAACTTATGATTTTTTAAAAATGACTTTTTTGAAAAGTGTTTGGATTAACTTATGTGAAGGGAAAAAACAATAAGTTGATAAATTATTTTGTAAAAAAGTGTTTGTTTAATTTATTTAGGTAAAATGACTAAAAAGGATATAAGAAGGGTAAGTATAAGAATATAAGGAGGGCATGTAGGTAAATATTCATCAATAAGTTATAGGGAAGTTTAAAAAGTAACACATTCCTTATTTTTCCAAAACAACTTATTATAAACAAATGAAAAGTTAAAACATTAAGTCCTTGTAATTTGTCAAACACTTTTTTTTAACTTATTAACTTTTTGGAAAAGTAATAAATTACAAGGAGGTGGAAATAAGGAGAGCCAAATATGCTCTTAACTTTTCGGTTTTAGAAAAAAAAATTGCAAGATATATAATTTTATTTAATGATTATCATAATATATATACACACATAACTTTATATTACTATAGTAAAACGATAAATAATAAATGTGTGTCGGTCTGGTCCAGTTCAATCACGTTCCAAACATCATACCGGCCAAATTTCTATGGTTTAAAGTTAATTTGGTTTATAAGGTTTGAACTTATATACATCAAACCAGCTAAATTTCATGGGTTTGACCGGTTTGATCAGTTTTGACGACTCATGAACACCTCTGTTATTAGTTATTGTTTTCCTAAACTAGATTTTGATTCATCATTTTTTATCTGATTTAACGCCTAAAACATGATTCTGTAACTTGTATAAACTTTTGATTGTTAAAAATTGATTATGTTTTGATGATTAAATTGTAAATTAATTTTTTAAAATATAAATGTTGATGCAGCTCAATCTCCAACTGGATCCAGGACTCAACCTCCACCAGGTATTGTCATGATCTCCTCACCTTCTATTTACAGCTAATTTTTATTGTTTTTTTTTTTTTTGAACGGCAATCACTTTATATATGGATATAAAGAGCCAGCCAGAGGCTGGGAACAATTACAAACACCAAAAGAAGACGATTACAAATGGCTAGAAACATCAAACTCGGTCCAACATTCCCAAGAAAGATCCGCGAACTTGGCCCTGTTAGTGATCCAAAAAAACGACTCCTCTTTAATCTGGTCCGTTATCCGTTTTACCGGGATGAACATGTTGTTAAACACCATTTCGTTCCGCGCAAGCCAAAGTCTCCAGATTGTCGCAATAAAGATGGTATGAATGAGGCGCTTCCATTTCTTCGACCCCGGGCACGATGCGACATACCCAAAGAAATCTGCTACCGTCTTCATGTTATTCTTCCACTCGATCCTAGTCCATCTTAGAACATTCCACCATGTGGCTCTAGCCCAAAGACAGTCGATAAACAGATGGTCAGTATCTTCATTTGATAAGGAGCATCGAGCACAACGAATGTTCTGCACAGTAACGCCTCTTTTTATCAGCTCTACATTAACCGGCAACCTTCCACGGACAGCTCTCCACAGCAGGAAATTGGTCTTCAACGGGGCCCAGGCGTTCCAAATCGGCAGCTGCGGACCGTCTTGCACATTTGAAATCAGTGAGATCTGCCGCCGTAAGTTCTTAACAGCAAACCCCACTTCCTCGTCGCCTTTCCACTGCCATTTATCAGGCCCACCAGGGAGGGAAGTCATGTGTAGCAGGCTCAAGAGGATACTCATTTGGTTCCATTCATTTGTTGAATTCGGTGCACGAACCCAGACCAAATTCCAAATATTATTCGCCTCCCAAATATCCTTCACCAGTCCATTTTTATTTTTCGCAATACAATAGACATCTGGGATAGCCTTCATCAGCGGTTCTTCCATTAACCAAACATCTTTCCAAAAACGCGTTTTAGAACCGTCCCCAACTTTTACTTTAAGATTTTCGCTGATCTTAATCCCGCGATTTTCAAGAATCTGCCCCATGTTAGCTAATTTTTATTTAATTGGGGCATCTGAACCATCAATAATATGATTATTATTTTTTTTGAAAGTCCCATCAATAATATGATAGAATATTTTTTCAATAAAACGGTGGCACAGTACAACATTTTTATGCATCCGGTGTGTGTCAGAGATGAAATTGTGAAAATGAAGAATTCGCAAGTTAAACTTGCGGATTATGTTTATGTGGTAGAGAGAGAAAAGTGAATCCGTAAGTTCAACCTACAGATTTAATGTCACCTCAACAAACACCCTTCTCTTCCCTCCTAGTCACCTCCCTTCTCTCGTTCCTTCCCTCCTAGTCACCGAGCAGCAACAAAAGTTGTCCACATAAGCATAATTCGCAAGTTGAACTTGGAATTCTCTATTTTCATAAATGTGCCCCTGGCACACGCTAGATGCACAAAAATGTTTTAACCATTTTATCAAAAAATCATGATAGAATGACTTGTTCAACATGTTGGGCGGTTTGAATTTTGACTAAAATTTGGTTTATTTTCTTCTGGGCCCCACTCAACCCTCAATTATTGGTCAAGGATTTACTTCGAAAATTCTTATTGTCCATGGAATATATCAAATCATAACATTTTTTAATAGAAAAATAGTTGTGTTTTTATATAAAAAAAAAATAGTTTATTATTACTTGGCGGAGGTGTAAATAAGTCGAGCTGAGCAAGCTTCGGCTTAAACTTAGTCGAAGATAAACGAGCAGGTTTGACTCGCCTATTACAACAAGCTGAAATTTTGAATTCAACCCCGATTTGTTACATGCACGATATAGATCGTTTAAGTAAACATAATAATTTTGAAACTAATATTATTATGGTCTCAACTCTCAATGGACTCATAGGCTATATCATTTGGGGTTATTAATATATAATATCGAGTTATTAACTTATAAATGTTAAAATTTGGGCTTAACTTATAAGACAAATGAGTGAGCTAACTAGTGAGCTTACTTTGGCTTGAGCATGATTGTTTACAAACTTAGCCAGCCTGAATCAGCTCTTTTATAAACGATTGATTTTGAGCAAGTATCGAGTCACAAACTTTTTGAACAACCTTATGTTGTAATATACTTGTTTTAGCACAAGCTAAAGATGTGTAAATGCATGTAATTTAGATCATAAGAACTCAAATGTAGAAGGACTCGAGCTAGATGGGTTCTACCCTTATGTCAACAAGGGCTTTTCATTCATACTCTGCGAACGATCTAAATATTTTGCGTTGCTTGTTGGAAGTTCTTGTGCTGACAACCATGCCAAGGCAAATCGAATAACCACTTATAGACCGCTTGAAATCTAGGCATCCACCAATTTGTATCACAAAGGACATTTATGAATGGATCAATGAAAAGTGAGGAGACTTGTTGAATTACAAGATCATGCAAAACATACTTTGTTGATATAACGAAGGCAAGGTTAAGGCGAATGGTAGTCAAAAGTTGAAGAACAAAAGCTATCTAGCGATACTTGATCATATTAAAGACTAAGGGGCTGTTTGGTTGATTAAGTGTTGAATTATTAAGAGGTCTGGATGGTTAAGCGCTGAATCATTAAGTTAGACCTCTTAATGGTTAGTTTTCTTGTTCCACGTTGGTAAGGGAGCCTCATTAAGGTTCAGCCTAGTTCAGTGCTTAATAGTTCAGTGCTTAATGGTTCAGTAACATCCCAAATCTTAATGATTTAACCATTCCATTCAGAAGCTGAAACAAACACACTGAATGCTAAATCATTCAGCGTTGAATGGTTAGGAACCTCATTAAGAGGTTACCAAACAGCCCCTAAACCATTGATATGGTGTCAACACAGTACCACCAATTAGTGGGGTCACTTAAATACCTAACAATTAGTGGGGTCGAGCTAAGGTGTTTTAAGTGTAGACAAATAAGGTAAAATTTCGCCTCCCTGTGACACTCCAGGAAAATCCCACATCAACCGTGGCCGGAGAGATCCTTGGTTCATATGTAATCTAATGCCTCTTAAATTATCAATGCGTTTTGGGACTTAATGTTAGTGGATAAGAGGAGAACTCTACAGTTAAGCGTGCTTAGGTGGGAGCAGTATCAGGATGAGTGACCTCCTAAGAAGGCAACCCATCAGGGCAAAGCGGATAATATTTGTGATGAGAGAAGTCAGATGTTACACCACCTAACTTTTAGGGTATAAATACGTTTAGTTTTAAGCTTTGACAAAGAAAACAAGAAAACTAGTATGCTTGGAAGGGTTCTAATCTTATAACTAAAACTCCAAATCTAATATGTAGTAGGCATATCATAAGGATGCGGTGGGTCAAAATATTCAATATACGTACATTTTAGATGACATTTGGCGGATATAATTGTCGACAATTACATCAATGGTAAATTCCTCAATTGAGTTACTGCTGACGACTAGTTACCACTTTAGGTTAGTTACTACTGATGCCAGTTACTTATTGATTGACCAAGTTGCTACTGATCAGTGGTAATTTACTATGAATAATCACCACGAAAAATCAATTACAGTGGTTGATCAATTTTTCTTCTTGTTTCCATAAGTTTCACAAATCCATAGCAACTTCCACTAGTATTTGTATTTCAATAAGTTAACAGCATGGGGTGTTGCCCTTGAACATTCACAAAGGGAGTGAAGGCTCCTTCGAGCCCTTGAGTTCGTGGGTGCATGAAATAAGAATAATAATAAACGATGCACTCAACACCTCATAACTCACGTCAATATTTATTGTTATTAGTCATTTTTTAAGTAAACATCTTTATACTAAAAATGACTATGATAACACTTTATTGATAGCGCACACTTTCTTTCAAATGTCAACTTGTCATACGTGCATTTATTTACATGTGATTACTTAACCTTAGTATTTCATTTTATTAACCTAAATGTGTAAATTGGCTTTCTTATTCTCAAAGTTCTAAGTTAGTTTAAAAGAGACTAGTCATACTAAATATTTAGTGGCATCCAAGTATATCCTGTGGCCATTTGATTTTGTATCAACTTATGGACAATTTTGATGTTTTTAGATTTTGTTATTTTCTAATTTCTAATATACGAGTCAATGGGTCATGTAGATCTAATTGAATTGTATTGAGTGATTTTAGATCTTTAATCCAATCATTTTGTTAATGTGATTATGTATATTGCAGGAAGTACCCCTGGTGGAAACAATGCGGGCAAGATAGCATCAAGTGGGGTTGTTGGTTTGCTACTTATTTCAACTTGTATGATGTTATTTTAGAACATGTTTATGAACATGTCTTGTATGATTCATTGTTATGGTAGTCTGCTAGAGGAGTTTACGTAAGACTTGAATTGAGGTGTCATACCATTATTATTTGTGTAAAATACTTGGTTATTGTTCCTGTGAGTGTATGTATAATAAATCAAGGCCTTTTTCATTTGTTTTTTTAAGTGTTTCATTACTAGTTGTACATCATGCTAGGTAGGAATGTTATTGTTAATGACCAATATTGCAGCGAAACATCACATGTTGTCTTTGTTTGTGATGATCTTAAGATCAGTAGTGAATCCAGGTATTAGAGATGCACTATATTCTCATTGTTATAATTGTATATTTTGAATATGTATTTCAAGTCAAAGTCAAAGACCAAGTTATAGTCATGGTCATAGTCAAAGTATTTTATTACTATTAATTACTAGTGGGAATGCCCGCGCGTTGCGGCGGGTGTCCTAGCTGACATCAGTTACTATTATGTCTATGACGAAACACGACCATTTGAGTTCTAAACATTTCAGTCCATTCAACTAATGTTTTTTTTCCTAGACGATACATTATACATGTATTACTAATCATCTTTTGCATCAAAGACTACCGAACAATTGATGCTACTAAGACTGCAAGGGAGTTAAGAACATGAAGCAAAACCGCATCCAACATTGCCTTTATGGAAGTATTGTATGCCAATGTATCAAGCTCCGGGTCCTTATTGAAATTCATTTATGGTGTTCCCTGCACAATTGTCGTCTTCTTTGACCTGCGTCAAAATGATTCGGGTTATGTTTCATACAAGTCTAATAAAAAAAGCTACAAAAACATGCCAAAAGGGTCCAAATATCACCCAAAGTTTTTTATTTATTTTCAATTTACACTATTATTTAAATAGTATAACTTCTTGTGTGTTATCATTAATTTATAAAGAAAAAAATAGAGAAAATGTTTTTCGGGTCATGATCTAAACTCGACCTGAACAAAAATGACTCATTTAACCCATTACCCAATTTGATTGACCCATTCTTTTCGCCACCTCCATAAGGTAACGCAATCATATTTTCTAGCATATTGCAATCAACATGATTTAAATGAATTCGGTCCTAATTTGCAAAGATTTAAATGATTTCAGAGGAGTTGACCATAATGAGGTTTGGCTTTTTTACATTACCGGTCTATTTTGCACGTGACGACTTGCACATTACCAGTCTAACAAAAACAATGCATCACTGATTTTGACAAATTTGCTACTAATTTGTGACGACAAAAAACACCCTTATTTTTTTGGACAAATTTGCTACACAATAGCAAACAATACTTTGAAAATTGCGTAAGAAATGCGTAGGAATTGCATCAAAAATTTCCTATACCATATTTTCGTAAGAAATACGTTGAAAATTGCGTAATAAATGTGTAGTAATTGGTTTCCGACACATCCATTCCAACACAATCTTAAAAAAACAAAAAAAAAACCTCTACGGCCCATATAGGTCTCTACGACCCGTAAAGACCCATATGTACCTGAACCAATGATTGACAATCATTGCCAATAATTGGGAAACATTTATGGACCATATAGCCCTATACGGCCCCATAAAGACCCATATACGGCCCATATAGCCTTATACGGGCCGTATAGGGTTGTGTGGATAAAATAAGGCCTTGTACAAATAACATGCCCCAAAGAAATATCAAACGATCATGTTAAAGAATTAGAAAGAAGTCAAGTGACTCAACTGTCATTGAAATAGGAAGCAAATTCGTTCTTCTATGTGTTAAATGTCGGCATTTCCCCTCTTAGCATAAACTTATATTATTCTTGTTTTTATCCATGTTGCACTTGTTAGTGGATGTTGTTTAAGTCACACATTTACAACATAACAAACAATTAAACTACATAATAAAAACATAATCATATATTAGTAACAACAATAAACTACAAGACTAAGTTTAGCCGGATAGAATGACCGATTTGTTGCTATAAAACCAGTAACTAAACCAATGACTTGGTTAAAATATACCCACATGTCACACAACGTGATATCAATGATAATTGTTAAGTACGACTATGTTTTGTCAACTCTAAAATCCTCCATTAAAATAACTTTTCATACCAACTGTGAACATTAATATTATAACAATAACGCCACCATAAATCTCACCAATTCAACCAAAACCCTTTGAAATTTTGAATATTTCAACTTAAAGAAGCGTATATCATTCATTATACTGTTTCAAACCAAAACAAAAATAACCAATAATTAGTATAAACTTCTGTACAGTTCTTATCAAAACCCGTCGCTACATCCGCGACCGTCTTTCCTTAACTTACTCATCTCCATTTCTTGTGTATTCCGCCCTTCACTACTTGAAATCGACGGGTTCAACCCGTATTCACTTGTGGGTCAGCTGTACTCGCTGCTCGCATACTCTTGTGTGCCTAGAGCCATTTTTCTGAACTTGATCATGTCTTCATTGTACTGAGTTGTGTCAAAGTCTGAGCTGCCATTGTAGACTGAGCTATGTCCTGGCTTCATCCTATCATTGAGATCAGACAGTGACATGTCACCTTCTAACGCTCGAACCACCTGGCTCATCTTGGGCCTGCGGCGAGCAGAATGGCGGACAACAGCACACGATACCATCCTAGCCATCTCACTATGGTTGTAGTTTTGTTGTAAACGTGAGTCAACAATCGTGTCAAAATTTCCATCTTCCAGTGCTCGAGTTAGCAATGGCCTTGCCTGAAATTTTATACACGGCGTAAAAATAATGTCTCGGAATAATGTTCCAGTTTTCAAATCATGAATTAAAACACAACAAACGTGAGCTTTTTACATACCCAATCGACTAAACTATCATCCATATAAGTATAAGTTGAATCAACAGGTCTACGTCCTGAGATCAACTCTAAGAGCATGACCCCATATGAGAAAACATCAGATTTCTCGGTTAGTTTGCCTGAAGATGCGTATTCTGGTGCTAGGTAACTACACGATTCAAATTTATAGCAAAAACATGAGAAATATAACTGAATTTTAGTATGGTATAACAAAATATATATATACATATGCAATTATGGATACCCAAAAGTTCCCATTACTCGGGTTGATACATGAGTAGCAACATCAGAGGTAATCTTGGCAAGCCCAAAATCAGCAACCTAAATAATCATGTTAACTCGAGAAATTTAAACTCATGGACATCAAAAAGCTGACAAAGAAACCGCTAAAAAGAGATCACACCTTTGCTTCAAAACTGAAATCAATAAGTATGTTAGCAGCCTTGATATCCCGATGAATGATCTTAGGATGGCCTAAAACAACACAAATAAATGTTGAAAAGACTTTATAATCTTGGGGGTTTTCAACACATGATAAACGCCAAGAAAAACGCGCTTACAGTCCTCATGGAGATAAGCTAGTCCTTTAGCAGATCCAAGAGCGATACGCATTCGTGTCGCAAAATCCATCACAGCTTGATTCTTCCCTGAAATATTATGTCAACATTTTAACAAAAAGGTTTTAAATGCTAAATAAAGCTTAATTCTTGACATAATCACATAATCTAATGAAATTTACATACCATGTAAATGTAAATGGAACTCCATAGTGTTGTTATGAACAAACTCATAAACAAGCATTCTTTGAGCACCACTAATGCAATATCCAACCAATGAAACAAGATGTTTGTGATGAACTCGACTAATGATATCAACTTCCGCCTGAAATTCACGCTCTCCCTGACCACTACCGACTTTCAATTGTTTAACCGCCACCTCTTTCCCATTTGGAAGCACCCCTTTATGGACATAACCGAACCCTCCTTGTCCTAGGAGACTGGCATCCGAAAATCCATCCATAGCCAGAGCTAATTCTTCGTATGTAAATGTACTTTTTGAGAAACCTAGTGATAGACCAGGGGTTGGTGGAAGTGAATTTGATCCACCGGAGTAGTTTGATAATGAACAACCACTGCTACTGATAAACGGTTGCTGAGAGCCTGAGACGGTGATCTAGCTGGTGAGTGTGGTGGTGGTTTTAGTGGGGGCATCATTACAACGTTATCGCCCGGAGGTGGTGCGTTGACTAAACTAAAATAATATTACTGAATATTTATGTATACCAGATTCAACCTTTTTCACATCTAAAGTGTTTCTTGATTCATTCAGATCATGAATCTGTGCGCTTCCTTGAACCAGATCTTCGCCTTTCGAACCAGTTGCTTCTGAAATCTTATTGTTTAACTTAGTTTCATTGGTTCTATCATTTCCTGCCAATGTAAGCAAACCGGCAATAGCTGCTTCTTCAGTTTTCATTACTGATTATTCTTCATCCTACACAGTATATTAACTGATTGGTCAAAACAGGTTGTTTGAGTGAATTTACACATTCATCCTCTAACAAAAGTCAACAATATTCAAATTACTAACCGGGTCAAGTTTGACCTTCTTGTTACCATCAGTAGATGGCATTTCATATCTGGAAATCGCGCTTGTTCGATTTGGGGATGAAAGGTCAGCGAACCGCTTGTTCATTACTGCAGATGAAACTAACAAAGATCTTGTTTTAGTTCAAAACCTCAATTTCCAAACATAAATCTTGATTAAAAACCTATTCTCACATGAACAAAGATAGGTTTAGCAACATCATTTATAAAGTAACATGACGGATTAAACACACATGACCGTATGGCCAATATTGTGACAACCTGCACCCTTCACTTTTCATAAATGTGCATAATTGGTTCCTCAACTATTTCAAAATTTTCACTTTTAACCCTCGTATTTTAATAGGACCAAAATTCACAATTTAATAAAACTTATAATTTTTATAAGTAAATGTATATTCGTTTTATACTCACATATACACCCGAGCACGTATGTTTCAGACCTTGATACTCAAAACCCTTAATTTTCGGCCCTAAAACTACTTAGAAACAGAAGGAAACAAGTCTATAACTTAAAATTGATTAAATTAGAAAATTTATTTTTTTTAGCCCTCGCGTTCCGCTGAGACAGTCAAACAGTCAAAGTCCCTGTCAAAATCTTAGTCAAAGTCCTAGTCAAAGTCTCAGTCAAAATCCTAGTCAAAGTCTTAGTCAAATAGTCAATTCATCTTAAAACCTTACTTTATTGTGTTGACCAATTTTAAAGTCTAATTGAATCCAAAACTAGTATAAAAACCCACCTATGACCCATTACACTTTGCACCTCTAAATCAATTGTTTCAATACGATTATACTCTCCCTCATACCTTTCTTCTAGAGTATATTACTTCTACATTTGAAGCTTTGATTATAAGCTCTTGTAATTGACGAATTGGAAGCTTGATATATTTTTTTCCTATTCGGTTTCTTTTCTTCTAAATTGGACTAGTTTCGTTTTTGAACCTTTGGATTGCTCGCATTTTCACGCTCGCTTAGTCATCTAGTCATTTGGCGAATGTGAGTATTCCTACCCCTTTTGCTTTTATACATTTTTGGGGTGTTACATGTACACTATTACAATTTCAAATACAAGTTTACATTTTTACAATACAATTCTAGTACTATGTGCATTGCTTACAACGTGCTTTATGCTTAGACATTACATGTGGATTACATTTGTACTTAGTGAAATCATTAACATGGTACAAGCCGACCTTAACATTGGATAGCGCTATTTGGATTGACAACCCGCCTAGATTGATTCTCCCCCTTTTTCATCGGAGAATCCGTGGCCATTGTTAAGTTATCACCCATTTATTGGATGAGTACACCACCGTTCATGCAGTACATTATACAGTCACAGGGTTGATTTCGCTCATTTGTATGATACATAGTTTACATATTTGCACTGTAGCATGCACTTGAATTGTATATCTTTTTAACATATTATATATATCAAAACTAGGAATGCTCACCAACATTTCTTATGTTGACCAAACCTATTTTTGTACATGTTTCAGGTGCAGTTTGATCTAGTGCTTTAGCAAGAGACATTTAGTGCTTTATTTTAATTCAGTTATTTCAATATTTACATTTCATTTAGACAATATAATTTCCATTTTCATGTAAGACAATTTTGGTTTATTCAATAATATTTACATTTTAGTACCATGTGCTTTTGAACAATCGTCACTACGTGACACCTCGATGATTCCGCCATCGGTTGGGGTGTTACAAATATCCAAAAGCTGCAAATTTCAGAAGGGCAAACAATAAAAGTTATGGTTAATAAAATAAACCTGAATCAAATTAAGAAATATTAAGTTAACATAAGAGCACCTACAGTGGACATGCACAGACAAAGGTATCACTTTATCAAATACATGTTACGAAAATCTCATTTAAATAAAATAAAATGAAAAAGACATCATATATAACTGACCCTTCACCTCTGAGATTGAGTACTCATCGCCTGAATTTGATGAAAACGAAGCCGAATTGATTGATTGTTTTCTTGAATTGTCTCCCCCTCTCTGTGTTGCGTATTTAGGCCACGATTGCAAAACGAAAAGAAGCAAACACGTATCAAAGGAAAGATTGACGTGGCAGCAGAGAAACATAGAAGATTGGTTTCTGGAGCAGCAAAGAACAGCAGATTACAAATGCACAAAGAAGTTAGGAAGGGCGCCAACTTCGCCGCTGGTCATAATCGGAAAAGCGATCACCTGAAACAAATATAATGACTGGTGTAGTGAGAGATTGAAGGGTTCTAGAGAACAATAGAAAGATGAAGCGATGGCAGTGACGGTGGAAGATTGAACAATGGAGTTAACGGATGATTGATGTACACGATGAAGCCACTTCAATGTACATTTAACCCCATTCAATGATGGGGCATTTGAGAAAAAGAGATTGGAAGTTATGTGATGGTCGGTTAGTCTGGACAAAGGGTAGGGATGGAAAACATGTGAAGGTTTTAACTAAAATGTTATTATAAATTTACTATTATACCCTTGTAAGTATCTTAAATGTCCCTAAAGTTTCAATTATACCCTTATTATGTAAGTATAAATCACTTGTGCATGTTGCTTCTTAACTTGTACGGAAATGAAAATTACTATCCTAGCCGTCACTCTTCCTTAATAAGATAATAATATAGATAAGCTAGATTATGTCTTTTCACGCTACTGCGATCCCCACCATATCTACCTAAAGCTCCATTTCTTCAACAATTTCGTGATCACCACCACCCCTAAATTTCTTTAAAACATCCCCTACTATTTCTTTTAATCATCTCTCCAACATCTCCAAAACTCACATCTACCAACATCTTCAAAACTCTAATCCCATCCCCTCAGCAACATCAACCTACCTAACTATTACACTTTGTTAATCCTTTAAAGTTCCTACATAACTTATTCTCTTTCTGCCTGGTTTTGCAAAACCTAAAATCATTTTTTTTTTGTGCCACAACCTTTGTGTTACGGACAAACTGTATCTCTAATCTTCTATCACCTATTCCGTTTACCCTCTGATCATTCTTCTCTATTTCTCTTTTATGGCTTTTAACCATCTCTATTTCATCCATATAAGAGATACACCAAATTTTCAATAATTCATGTTCTTCACCTACAATATTAAAAAAAAAAACACACACACACACACACAAAATGTATTTTCTCTTGATTCATGTGCTTAATCAACCTCATCAGTCATCTTTCTTTACATCTTCAACTTTATCAACTACTTCTCTTACTCAGACAACAACAACATCATCTACTCTATACAAGATTGGACTTATTCCAAGGTCGTCCATCTTGCGGGGGCATATTAGAGATGCACTATATTCTCATTGTTATAATTGTATATTTTGAATATGTATTTCAAGTCAAAGTCAAAGACCAAGTTATAGTCATGGTCATAGTCATAGTCATAGTCAAAGTATTTTATTACTATTAATTATAGGCTAGATTATGTCTTTTCTTCATTATATATATAGTGTATGAATTATGAATAAAATGTGGTTGATCATTCTCTTATGCCAGGAACCCATGATTTTCCAGTTTCAGTGAGTTTATTTTGGTATTTTTTTTTCCAAGTCACGATGTCGAGTAGGAGTATTGCGTAATTTTATAACACAGTAAGATGGACGAAGAGTGGTATGACTTATCATAAAACACTTAGTATGTCAGATTAAGGCGTAGTGATTACGGCGGATCAAATACTTCAAGCACTTAAAGACTTCTAGGGATTGTTTGGTGGCCTCTTAATGGAACATTAAATGTGGTTGGTTTAACATAAGGACAAATTTGAACTAAGCAACAAGCCTCTTACAAAAATAAAAAATATTAGAAATTAAATAAAACATTACCAAAAAAAAAACTTTTCTAGTATTAGTCAATTTGTGCGAAGCCTTCCTGCACATCATCTATTTCGTCGGGAAAGTTTAGCACCATTCGCTTAAAAAAAATCAAAGTTTTAACACTTCGATTCGAGGTCCCCGTAAAAAAAAACATAATAATATAATATTTTGGTTTACATATTGTTAAAAAAATTGAGTTAATATGTTGTTACTTCTTGCGTTAAAATAAAAAACAATATATCTTCTTGAACAAAAACAAATTGTCTTTTGTTCATCATCAACGTTCAGAATACTTGGAAAAAAAATTTGTCTTTTATTCATCAATATCAACGCGAGAACAGAGAAGGCACCCTGATACACATCACACCATTTCTTCATCACAGCCGTGAAACGATACGAGAGACGGTGTTTGCAGTCATCACAGCAATTACAGGGTGGCCATAATGGACCACCCCGTCCACCCTTATAATAATAAACAAAATAGACACTCTCATCATAACATTCTGCAATTTGATTCAACAATAACATAACTAAAAATACTAACTCCTTGTAATTAGAATCACCCCCCCCCCCCCCCCCCCCCCCCCAAATTTATCTGGGCCTTGTATTGTCTTGTTGTCTTGTATCGGTCCACATAAGCACATCAATTTAGCCCATATAGAACTTCATTGAAGTCCAATACCTTGTGTTCATTGTTAACCCAAAATAAGTATCAGTGATAATAACCCATTAATTTTTCTTTCGATACCATGGCCCACTGCAAACAATAGATGTGTAGAACTCCCACTTTCACTTTCCAACAATCTTCCCTCATGATATCTTTAATACTTTTAAATTCAACAATTCGTAGGCCCCTCGTTTCTCTTTGATTGACTGTCTTCTTTTCGTACTTTAACTTGAAAGTAGTAGTAAACCGTGCGATGCGGTAAAAGCGACACTTTACATTGTGGTATTTATTTCAAATTCGTATAATATTTGTTGTATTGTCATTGCGGTAGATATACGTCATAAGCATTACACATGTCTATTAACTAAAAATATTTAACATTTAGATTATAAAGTACTTCAAGAAACATTTGATAAAATAAAGTAACATACGAAAGGAAAAATAAGTATAAACAAACATAAAGTTGAAAATTAAAAGCTCAAGTGTGAACTACTTGAATAATGAGATCAATTTAGTCATACGTCTTCCAAGTCTGTATGATCTCATCTATATTGTCTGTCCACCATTCATCATTAAGAGCGATCCTTAGAATTTCTTGCATATCTTCATATTTGATTATTATATCTTTTGGAGTATGAGATTTATTTTAATAATCAAAATCTAGAAAAAAATTGCTGCTTCCAATCCATCATTTACATTTTTAGTGGACACGTGTATTTTTATTTTCTTGTTGTTGATTTGCAAAGTCAAAATGATAATTAAAATGAATAAAAATCATATCATAATTGGCTAAATTAAATAAAAAAAATACTGTATTGAACAAAATGAATTACGACACTAAAAAATAACACAACTTTTAAAGAGACGTATAATATTAAACCGCATAAAATTTGTTACGCTTCTGAATTGACACCTGGGGCATCTTAAATGGAGTTTTCAGTTTAGTACTTGAATCTGCAGTAATATCAAATACGTCTTCTTTGTCACTTTCATCAGAACTGTCTAGATCAATAACTTGACTCTATTTCCAATCAAAGAGTCTCTTAGATCTCTTCCTATTAGTTTCATGTGTTGCACTATAGTTAATAGACAAGTTAATAGAAGATGAAATAAATATTAATATTACCTCTTCACTAAATTCACGTTGAAGATTAGATTTGTATGGACTAAGCATTGCACTATAGCAAATAAATTTAACACTATCATCACCATTATTCTGCAATAAAACATATATAAGATACCACATAAAATAACAAACCATGTTAATATTAAAAAGTAAACATTAATAAATACAACCTTAGACGCTACTTCAGACGCTTGTATGGCTATTGGTTTGTCCATTTCTGTATGTTTTTCATATAAATGAATCATGAAGGACCGATCAACATTTTATTGTGTGATATTCTGGTGGGCTAGTATTCTTCTATTGGGCTGGGGTTGAAGCTTTGGATGTAGTCGGTGGCCCAGTGTTGCAGATATAATGAAGAAGCCCAGATGTTGGCCAATGTGTGATTGTCGTATAAGAGAAGGGTGTAATATGAGCCCTTGGATAAGTTGCATCTATCCGTCCATCTAGGTGGTGGAGAAGTTTCTAGCAGCTGTATAAAAGGCGTGTGTCAGCTTCATTTGTTGGTTAATCACTTCATATATTTTGAGATCATCTTTTACTTTTCTTTCGTTTAACATTAATTTGTTTTCTCTCAGTTTTCATCTAGATTAGGGTTTAGATCTTTGAACATCTTGTTCTGATCTTTGTGTTTAGTCCCTAGAGTGTTTAGATGATTTGTGATCATGTTAATCAGAGAGTTTTGTAAGTGTTGAGAGTAGCTGATCTTTGTGTTTTGTATTTCCTTTGTTTTCTAGGGTTGTAAACATTTTAGTTTAGGTTAAATCTGAGGTTTTCAGTTTGTTTGTTCATCTGATATCATGTATTTTGACATGGTATTAGAGCTCTAAGTTTAGTTTTGAGTCCTGATATTGATTGATTGAAGATTTTCTTCAATCTTGGTCCAGGTATTGTGGATCTGGGTATTATCTTCCGCTAGATATTCTGTGTGGTTTGATTAAAGAGGGTTTTCGTTGAATCTGTTGAAGAACAATCAGATTTGGTGTAGATCTCCTGTTGGTGATTTTGGCTGACAACTGGATTGGAGTTTTTTCTTATAGCTTCAATTGCCTCACAACTGTTGTCACCTTAAGTGAAGGTTATAAGGTTGTGAGTTTGGAGAACCCTAACTTGGGCAACCCTCCCGGTGAGATCTTTCCAACTCTTTTCTTTAAATTTTATTTTAAAGTTTGTTGAGTATAGGAGTCTTGGTACTGGGTTAGAAGGACCGACAATTGATCGAGTCTTGGTTGTGTTGAGGTCTGTTTAGGTCTAGTGGCTCCCAAGTTAAGACCTACGGTGACACCCTTGAGTGATGAACCATTGATCTGGTCCCTGGGTTGGTTTCGCCTTATGTCTTATATTTTTTTTAGTTCTTTGAGTTTGTTTGATTTAATTTCTTGTTCTTCGAATATTTATGTTTGTGATTGGTTGTTTACTAGTGTGAATCTGATTTGAGATTGTTTTATTAATTGTTTGTTTGATTGCTAATATGGGTGATAATGTTGGTGATGTTGCTATACCTGCCGGTGGTGGTCCTGTTGTTGACCCTGCTAATGTAGTTGTTAATGAAACTTTAATTAGTGGATTAGACGCTAGTGATCCGCTTTATCTGCATCCTTCTTATTCTAGCAATTTGACCATTATAACTGTAACACCCCAACCGATGGCGGAAACATTGGGATGTCACGTATTGACGATTGTTCAGTAGCTCATGTTAAATAATAAGTTTCAATAAATGATTTAAATAAATTACATACAATTGTTCTAAGAATTTGTACATCAAAATGAAAAATACTAGCTACGCATCTTCAAGCATTAACTCTAATCTTCGAGCATGTTATAACCTGAAACATGTTAAGTTTGAAAATATTTTGGGTCAACAAAAGTTGGTGAGAATTACATAGGTTTTTGATAATAAAATGTTGTGCCTTAACCCAATTTTTTTTCTTTTTAACCACAGTTGTCCTAATTTCTATCCAATCACCCTCAACTCTATGTTTTTAATAACTTCGGGACGAAGTTTCCTAAAGTAGGGGAGACTGTAACGCCTCGCTTTTCCCGAATAATATAATAATAATTTTATTTATTTATTTATTCATAAAATGAATCGTTAAATCGTTAACAATGACATCTCAATAACAAGAAATACATTCTTATTTCATTAATAAATTTAATTATCTAAATTCGTAAAATAACGCGTTGTAAGTAATAACGCACTAGTTGACCGGCACTTATCCTTATAGATTTTAAAAGCGACTATAAGTATCTACATAGAAAATATATGGTCCAAATACTCGTTTTATGTCGGTTATTATAAATAGTTTACGTGTTATAATTATCTAAGTGCTCAACCGAGTTGAACTATTAATGAGAGACACAATTTAACGGGTTCATATACGATGTAACCTTCCACATAACCTAATACCCTAGCTATTTAATTTCTCTTTCTCTTTTCTTCTCCTCATTATCTCTTCCAAAACCCTAGTCCCTTGTCTTCTCCTTCTCCATTTCCCTGCACAACTCATTCTTCATCCCTTACCACCAACATTAACCCTAGACTCCATAATAATCAAGCATCCTACTCCATCCTCTAACCCATTAAAGACCCGGCGGCCGGCCATGGGTGGCACACAGCGGCGCCGCCGACAACAGTAGCAACAATCAGCGGCGGCCCTTCACTCTACCACCATAATACGCCACCACCACCACCATTAAACTCACCCTTCCTCTCCTCCCTCTCTAAATCTGCAGCCACCAACAACAACAACCACCCGAGCCCTCAGATCTGAACTCTCTCGCACACCCTCTTACACCACAGCAGCGGCGGCGGCCACCAATAACCACCCTATGCCCGTCGTCCATTCACCCAAGACACCATAGGCCCTTACTCTCTTCCTCCCTCTCGTTATTGTCCGGAGACCAAACTTGGGTTCTGACCGAACCTGTCAGCCGGAAACACCACCAGCGACCACCATCTGAACCACCTTACCCTCTCCTCTCTTCGTCTGAAACCCCCAAACCATCAGCTGACACAGGAGACGCGAATAGACAGAATAACAGTGATGTGTCGTAAAACACATCTATTCTCCTATGTATTTTGAGTTATAATTGAGTCTTTTGTATATAGTTTTTTGTAGTTTTAGGCGTGTATTCGTTTGTTGGCCTATTTTTATCATTGTATAGTTTTTGAGTCATTTTTAGTACTTATTTATTTATTTTATATTTTGGTAGGTGTTCGTGTGAACGTTGGAGCGTAAACGATGAACTTTGGTCGAGCCAATAACACCTGATACGAGAGCACCGAGTTATACTAATAATAATAATAATAATAATAATAATAATAATAATAATAATAATAAATATAATTAAATGGACTTCAACTGCTAGGGCGCACAAGGGTGGAATATATATATCATTCATTCATGCGATTCATATACACAATTCCAATTACATAGCGGCGGAGCAGTGGACAAGGATTGGAGAAATTTCATTCTAAAATTCCAATTCAACAATTAAATTCCAATCGCACAGAAGAAAAGGAACAAAAGTCAACCTAACTACGGTGACGATCGAACGAGCACGGAAGGAGAAAAGGCCACGGGCACGTTAAAGATCAATAGCCAACGAGCCTTGGGTTAGGTTTAGTTTTCGTTTATTATTTTTATAGACATGGTTAAAACTATTTTTATTTATTTTGTGATGTTTATAAATATTATGAGTAGCTAGACTTTTATGGTTGCTTAGGTTTATGAACTAGACACATTATTTGCAGTTTTTAATGATTCTTGGTTTTTAATTTTGATGTGTAGGATTACATGATTTTAATTCTATTGTTGGATTTGATATATGTGTGTTGGTGTTAATTTTATTTGAAGTTTGTTTATTGGTTTTGTGGAGCTAGGCATGTAGAGATACCCCCTAGGCCTTGAAATCAATCTAGTTCGTCAACTTAGGTTAGCGTGCTAGTATTTGGAGTTGGAGTACGACACAAGTATAACAAACTAATATAATAAATTAACTAAGACGTGCAGTCCATTCTTGTGGGTGAGAAATCTAACTCGAGATTGCAAGGTAACTAACTAGGCATTGTTCGGTAGTTGGCAAGCGCTAGGGCGGGAGTCGCTACTTGTCCGTGTTTAGAGTTTTCCTAGGTTTTCTTCAGTAGAGTTTAAGTCTGCTTCATAGTTAGAAGGTTTTAATCCAGGAGAGGTTTTAATCTGATTTCTGTGGGATTTTGGTACGCTAGGGCGATCCAGATCCATCTTAGCATTTCTACACTTGTCCCGCCTTAAGTCTAGTGAGCTATCTTTGACAGGAGGTTTATTAGATAAGAATAGGGTCTCAAGTTAATTACCAGATTCAGGATTTATTGCTAGTGTCTAGGGATTTTGCCTAAGTAACCAGCCTTCTTCCTACCCGATTTCTCCAAGTTCCTAGTTCCCGTAAGCAGCTGAGGTTACTTTATTTATATTTAGTTTCTTTTAAGTTTTTAATCATTAGTTTAACCCCCCCCCCCCCACATAAGTATATATTTATTTAGGCTAGTATTCGGTATAGGTTGTGATCTAGAGTTGCATTCGCGTCTTTGGGTTCGATACTCGGTCTTATCTGTTTACTGCTTTGCGACCGGTACACTTGCCGTGCGTGTGTAGTTTTTAGGTGAGTCGTTTTAATTAGAACTTGTGTTATTTATATTTATACATTTACACACATCAAGTTTTTGGCGCCGTTGCCGGGGACGCAATTAGCACTCTTGAGAATTATCCGATCCGTTTCTAGTCTACTATTTTGTGAATAATTTTTTTTTTCTTATTATTATTTTTTTTTATTCGTAATATATAATTTTTTTTATCATGTGCGAGATCTGCGGAGGACCCCACTTTACCATAAGATGCCCTCATTCATATTCATCGGGGTATTCCACAGATTATTATTCTAACACGTATTTGCAGCCGCAGCCATATCAGTCATACCAGCCTTCATATCCACAGGCTAACCGGTGGTTTAACCCTGCAATATCTGAGCCACTAGATAGAATAAAAAGTCGGACTGATCGTCTACAAGCTGAGATGTATGAGGATAGGCATGGTGGTAACTCGTCAGAGTATCCACCTAGCCAACATTTGTATCCACATCCCGATTATCGGGATGTCTCGTCTCACACTAGACCCGATTTTGCCGCCTTAGTTGCTAAACAACAGCTCATGCTCGAGGATATCGATTCTTTGCTATCCAAGCGCACCGAATCTTTGAGGGAACAAGATGCGGCACTTAAAAGGCTAGAGGCTCAGGTGGATGAACTGAAGACCATAATGGACTTTGAAGTCCCACCTCCAGTTCAGCAGGTTTATTTCACAGATGATGACCCAGACGAGATGGTAACACTTACATTACCTGATTGTGTTAGGCCCGTTGCTGAAACTGTTTGTCCTTACTCATCTGATCCTGTGCATGATTTAACTGACCCATATGATTCTTTACACTTGTCTTGTGAGGATGATATTTTGCAGGATTCAGGGTTAGAGCCAGAGACCATAATGGACGCCTTAGTCCCACCTTTGGTTCAGCAGGATGAGCAGCCTTGCCAGATCTCTAGTTCAACAGCATACCCTTGGGAGGCAGATGTCTGGAGTGATGATGAGGAGATAGAAAGGATAGCCTGGGACGCGCATAGGAAAGCCATGATGGAGAAGATAGGGGAGGCTGAGGAAGATATGGATTTTTCTGAATCCACAGGCTGGCTGTTTGAGGAAGAAGTGGTGGAAGAGGAAGACACCACTGACCTGCTTGAAGAAGCAGTTGATGAGGAAGAAGAGTTTGGTGACGAGTTGGTTGATTTGTCAGCCCCGGAAGTGGACAAAGATTTTGAACAAGTGTCACCAAACAAGGAAGATGAGAAAGAAGTAATGGTGGAAGAAGAAGAACACATCGGCCGGCCCGTGCAGGCATTGGATATTACACTGCTATTAGTGCCACTACCATGGCCACCACCACGGGAGAAGGCGAAGAGGCACCTGGACCGACACAGGGTGAGGGTCAGGAGTTGTAGAGATAACAAGTCCCCTCATTACATGCCAAGAATCAGGTTTGGTCCAGGTAAATTTAAATATTGGTGGCCCGACCCATTTAAATTCGATAAAATATTTTTAAATTCCACTAATGTAATTTTTCTAAATAATATGGACCGGGTGGAATTAAATGGGTTGGATCGGGTCCAGATAAAAGAGAAGCCCCCTGATTAAGTTTAAGTGTGGGGAGGCTCTGTAGAGTTTGTAAATTTATATTTATACCTATTTTTTTTCTAGCTTTTCATTTTTTTTTTTTTTTTGTGGTCGTTCTTTGGTAGTAGTTTATAGGTTTTTATTTTTTTTTATTTTTTTCTTTGTTTTTTTTTGTGTCTTTGAGTCTGTTTGCAGGTTTGCTTGGGTAGAGGAAATTTCACCATGAGCGGATCCCATGTTTTATCCTTATATATATTTTATGAGTGGGAGTTTTGGTAGAGGTTTGGGTAATAAAAGAGAATTTTTCTTAAAAAAAAAAAATTAATTAACTTTCTGTGAAAAAAGATTTTTCATGTAATGTGAGGAGTCTGGGCTGACCTGTTTGCCTTATGCGACCAGCTATTACCCCGGAAAGTTATATTTTTTTCTCTTGCAACGCGTGTTGTGATCACCAGTGTCCTTCACGTTGAGTGAGAACCAGATTTTTTTTTCTACCCATTTGGTTCTACCACCATACACCGCCAGTTTGCCAAGCAGATACGTCTTCTTGTTTGTTGTTATTTTATGAGTCTAAGTCAGTAGTTTGAGTCTTTTTATTTTTGTGTGGTTCGGTATTATGCTCGGTTTTGCTTGTTTTGTTTTGCGCAGGTTTGGATTGCACCACCCGTACTCAATCTCCATTCGGGTGATTCCGAAGCTGTTTATCATTTGTCAAGGAAAGCCCGGAGTTTATCATTGTGTCAGAGCCGATCGCGACCAAAATGCTATACGATCGAGCTGGATTGGACTAGAGTTTTTGGAGCTTACGCATTAATTAACCAGCTAAGTCTTTTCCAAATTGCCCTCGTTTTTTTTTTATTTTTTTATTCGGAATTTATTTTTTTATTTTGAGTCGTTTTCTATTCCTACATTGAGGGCAATGTAGAGTTTAAGTGTCGGGATGGGAAACTGTCGTTTAGTTTGTATATAAAGTCATTTTAAGTCTAAAAAAAAAAAGAAAGAAAAGAAAAGAAAAAAAAAAACGAAAAAATTAAAAAAAAAAAAAAAAAAAACTGAAAAAAAAAAAGTCCCTGATTTTGAAGTTTGCATTATATAAAATATGGAAAATGATAGGTAAAGTTAGGTGTCCGGTTTTCAAATAGTATGTATAATAAGAGATTAAAATTGATTGAAAACGTGTCGGATTTGGGATATGTGGGTAGGCTCGGCCGGTAGAAAGGTTTCCTTTGAAAAAGTAATAAATTAATTATGTTAGGCTATTTTGTGGGTTCTCATCTAGGAGAAACGGGGAGACCGAAACCGCCAAAAATAGTATAAGAAGCACCGTTATAAGTAGAAAACCGTTAGAATTTCTAATCACTTAAAAAAAATTAGAAATCAAAGCAAAAATGCTGAAGCTTAAGGTGCCTGGCCACTGGGATAGCGACTTGGATTGGTCACACCCTCTGAGTTAAGTATGCTGAGATGAAAAAAAAAAATGCTGAAGCTTAAGGTGCCTGGCCACTGGGATAGCGACTTGGATTGGTCACACCCTCTGAGTTAAGTATGCCAAAAAAAAAAAATCATTTTAAATTCTCTTGGTTTTCTACATAAGACGGTTGGGAAATGGTCAATTGGTCGTTCCTTTAGCTTCATATGCTTGAGGCGGGATTAGGAGGAACTGTAGCTTCCTTCGAGTGAGACCCTAGATAGACTAATCAACATGAACTTTACATAAATAAAAAGGGGCTTGGAAACCGGTGTGGGTTTAAGAGGATCAATATACCTGCAATCGCAATCAACACGTTAGTAGATTATTAATTAAGTAACCTATGTTTTGAAACTGGATGTAAACCTAACTGTGATTCCATAGCATAATTCTTTTTCAGGGACGAAAAAGGTTTAAGTGTGGGGATGTTTGATGTGTCGTAAAACACATCTATTCTCCTATGTATTTTGAGTTATAATTGAGTCTTTTGTATATAGTTTTTTGTAGTTTTAGGCGTGTATTCGTTTGTTGGCCTATTTTTATCATTGTATAGTTTTTGAGTCATTTTTAGTACTTATTTATTTATTTTATATTTTGGTAGGTGTTCGTGTGAACGTTGGAGCGTAAACGATGAACTTTGGTCGAGCCAATAACACCTGATACAAGAGCACCGAGTTATACTAATAATAATAATAATAATAATAATAATAATAATAAATATAATTAAATGGACTTCAACTGCTAGGGCGCACAAGGGTGGAATATATATATCATTCATTCATGCGATTCATATACACAATTCCAATTACATAGCGGCGGAGCAGTGGACAAGGATTGGAGAAATTTCATTCTAAAATTCCAATTCAACAATTAAATTCCAATCGCACAGAAGAAAAGGAACAAAAGTCAACCTAACTACGGTGACGATCGAACGAGCACGGAAGGAGAAAAGGCCACGGGCACGTTAAAGATCAATAGCCAACGAGCCTTGGGTTAGGTTTAGTTTTCGTTTATTATTTTTATAGATATGGTTAAAACTATTTTTATTTATTTTGTGATGTTTATAAATATTATGAGTAGCTAGACTTTTATGGTTGCTTAGGTTTATGAACTAGACACATTATTTGCAGTTTTTAATGATTCTTGGTTTTTAATTTTGATGTGTAGGATTACATGATTTTAATTCTATTGTTGGATTTGATATATGTGTGTTGGTGTTAATTTTATTTGAAGTTTGTTTATTGGTTTTGTGGAGCTAGGCATGTAGAGATACCCCCTAGGCCTTGAAATCAATCTAGTTCGTCAACTTAGGTTAGCGTGCTAGTATTTGGAGTTGGAGTACGACACAAGTATAACAAACTAATATAATAAATTAACTAAGACGTGCAGTCCATTCTTGAGGGTGAGAAATCTAACTCGAGATTGCTAGGTAACTAACTAGGCATTGTTCGGTAGTTGGCAAGCGCTAGGGCGGGAGTCGCTACTTGTCCGTGTTTAGAGTTTTCCTAGGTTTTCTTCAGTAGAGTTTAAGTCTGCTTCATAGTTAGAAGGTTTTAATCCAGGAGAGGTTTTAATCTGATTTCTGTGGGATTTTGGTACGCTAGGGCGATCCAGATCCATCTTAGCATTTCTACACTTGTCCCGCCTTAAGTCTAGTGAGCTATCTTTGACAGGAGGTTTATTAGATAAGAATAGGGTCTCAAGTTAATTACCAGATTCAGGATTTATTGCTAGTGTCTAGGGATTTTGCCTAAGTAACCAGCCTTCTTCCTACCCGATTTCTCCAAGTTCCTAGTTCCCGTAAGCAGTTGAGGTTACTTTATTTATATTTAGTTTCTTTTAAGTTTTTAATCATTAGTTTAACCCCCCCCCCCCCCCCCCACATAAGTATATATTTATTTAGGCTAGTATTCGGTATAGGTTGTGATCTAGAGTTTTTAATCTTATCTGTTTACTGCTTTGCGACCGGTACACTTGCCGTGCGTGTGTAGTTTTTAGGTGAGTCGTTTTAATTAGAACTTGTGTTATTTATATTTATATATTTACACACATCAAACAGCGACAAAGGGTTCTCCGTTTGTTTCTGGCCACGATTATACAAGACCCCCACAATAGGGTCGGTTCAGGTTAGTCCCCGGTCTTCCGGTTAGTTGTTCCGATTGGCCTAAATCCAAATCGATAATAGGTTTCGTTTGGTCTTTTGCTCCGGGTCAGAAGGTGTATTGGCAGCAGGGGTAATGTTTGGTTTTGGTTGTGTTCTTTTTGGTCAAGGCGGGTCAGCGTTGGTCAAGATTCGATTCGGTCAACTTCTGGTCAACTGAGTCAGATTCCATTCCGGTCAACTTTAGTCAATGGATCAGACCCGGTCAAAGCGATCAGATCTGTCGACACTCAGTTCGCGAATATAGCTAACGGGAAGGTATAACGCTCGCCGTGTCTTTATTTTATTTATTTTAGCGTTAAAGTTATATTTATGAAGCTTAAGTTATTTTTGTGTAAAACGAACCGAACCGACTTGTGAACAAAAAATATTTCATTATTAGCTTAGACTAACCACTTGGCGACTAACTTACACTATGAACATTATTATTAGAATTATCAAAATGTCAAACTACAAGTATACAAAAATATCGCTTATCAAAATATATAACTCTTGCTCATTAATATTTCATTAATTTAAACCATTTGCCGTGTATAAAAAGGATTGTGTAAAAATAATATTCGGAACATTCGAGTAGGCGAAGTTTTATAAATACTCATTAACACGCTTATACAAGTTTAATACTAGTCGTTTTACTATTTTGTTTTCGAACCATCAAATAAAAAGTAACTTATACTTATACTATCAATTGTTGGTCTGCATATATTTATGTTACTTGTCGAATAGTATAGTTCACCGCTTATCATAGTTTTTAATAAGTTAAGTCTTTTTGTCGTGTCTAAAGGCTTAGTTTAATTATGTTGCGTCTTGTGAATATGGGTGATTGATTTTGGGAATAATATAGACAACTTGAGTTGTCTGGTTTCTTACAAAAACAGAGGAGACTCTGCCCAAATTTTTATAAAATATAACTATAACTTTGTACAAAAGAAGCTATGTTTTACAAATAAACGCTATTCAAACTTTACTTCGTCATGATATAAAGGCGTACATAAATAAATATAATACATATATTGTCCGGTCTTCAAACAAACTAAAACGCGAATCAAGTTACACTATATTATTTTCACTACCTTAAATGCTTTCCTTCCAATTAACTACAAGTTGCGAAATCTAAATATATATATCAAAGTATCCATTATATATATAACTAAACGTGCACGCATATACTTTTGAGAAATAAAACCAAGTTCTTATCGGTTCGTTAAGTTATACACATTAAGACACGTATTGTTTACAATACGAGTCTAGGTAGTTGAATCAACTATCTTTACAACCAAGAAACGAAATAAGCGTATTTGCATTAAAATTTAAGGCATCGTTTATTTGTAATAGGATACAAGAGTTCAATTTATCCAAGTTCAGATTTGTTGCTACTTGCTAGTACTTGCACAGTGAATGTCAGGTGAGTTTTACATAGCCCCTTTTATTTATCACCATTTTTGGGGTGAAACATGTTATAACATCATTATTGCAATTCAATCATCAATGTGTCTATGTGTTTTCTATGTTGCATTATGTCTTGAGCATGATTAGAGTAAGCACCATTCTAGCATAATCATTAACTCCGTACAAGCCGACGGTATACATTGATAGATCTATTGGACTGACAATCCCACCTGGATACGTGCCTCCTACAAAGGTAGCGTGGGTGTTTGTTATCGCATAACATATTCAAGTGAACCATGAGCGTATGGTATGCATCATATTATAACAGTCATCAGGGTTGATTATGCACTCGATTTATTTCTAGTATGTTCTCACATATGGACTAGATTGACATGACACATGAATTGCACAACATTTTTATTCAATTATCAAAAACCTATGTAATTCTCACCAACTTTTGTTGACCCAAAATATTTTCAAACTTAACATGTTTCAGGTTATAACATGCTCGAAGATTAGAGTTAATGCTTGAAGATGCGTAGCTAGTATTTTTCATTTTGATGTACAAATTCTTAGAACAATTGTATGTAATTTATTTAAATCATTTATTGAAACTTATTATTTAACATGAGCTACTGAACAATCGTCAATACGTGACATCCCAATGTTTCCGCCATCGGTTGGGGTGTTACAATAACTACAACAGTGGGATGTAGGCAAGCCTTACCCCCCCACCCCCCACCCCCCCCGGTCCCTAGGGATAGAGGCTGCTTCTAGAGAGACCCTCAGCTCCAAACAGAATAAAACTAAATATATATATAAAATAAAAAGCTACCAATAATCTAGTAAGTGGTGAAATGGTAATATAACAGACAAAGAGACAGATATAACATGATACGTAACATATATGCAAGCAAGATTACAAACACATACCAAGTCTAGCTAAAAATGTAAAACCCCTAAAAATCCTTAACCTTAATTATACGTCTCCACGAACTCCTATCCTAAACCAAGTCCTCAGAGAGGTGCAACTCTAGCAAATCCTGTTTAACACACTCATCCCAAGTCAACTTGGATCTACCTCTACTCCTCCTACCCTCAACAGTGACTGTTTCCACTACTCTAACTGCGTTGTCGTCTGCCTCCTCCTCACAAAATGGAGACTACTAGAATCGAACGCCTGACCTTAGTCGGGTCAGGGTGTTAACACATGAACACCGACCATCTGGTTTGAGCTTCCTAATAAACTAAATGGTTCTGAAAACTATTATGTTTGGTCAAATGCTTTAACTCTAGCTTTACAAGTTAAGAACAAATGGGGTTTCATAGATAAAACTTGTGTTAAATCTCAAACTGATAATGTTCTTGCTAGACAATGGGATAGGTATAATTCAACAGTCTTAACATGGATTCTTAACTCTATTAGTGAAGAGTTGTATATAGGTCATGTTTTTTTCTAGACTTGCTAATGATGTTTGGGTAGAACTTAAGGAAACCTATGATAAGGTTGATGGTTATGTTATGTTTAATTTATATCAAAAATAAATCAGTTTAGTTAAAATGGAATGTATGTTTCTGAATACTATCATAAGTTGAATATTATATGGAAACAAATAGATCAGATTTTACAATTACCTGCTTGCATTTGTGATGCATCTAGAGAATTTAATAATTTCAATAACATTATTAAATAAATGCAATTCCTTGTGGGCTTGGACAGTGTGTATCAAAGTATTAGGACTAGTTTGTTAATTAAAGATGATTTACCTTCTGTTAAAGAGGCTTTTGCCATTGTTTCCAGGGAGGAATCTTATAGAAACTCAAGTAATGTTTCAAAAAGAGGTTAAACCATTGTTTTTTTTTTTTTTGCTAAAACTAATCATTTTGTGGATTTTAATAAGAAGAATATAAGGCTACTAGTAAAAGTATTGGATATCCTCCTTGGGAAAAGGCTAAGGGAATGCAAGGGAAAAGGGTAGTTGCTAATAATTCATCATCTGATAAATCTGGTGTTTAAATCCCTTCATTGTCTAGTGATCAACTATCAAAACTGTTAAGTTTGATATCTGATAAAAGTGTTGATCCTCGTCAAAGTCATAATGTTTCAGGTAATATATTTTCTCCATTTTGTGCTAATGTTCATGTTAAACCTATTTTTTGCTTTAATGTAAATGGTAAAAAACTGAAAATGGGTTGGATAATTGATTCTAGTGCTAATCAACACATGGTACCTAGTGAACATGGCTTAACAGATTATATTGATGTGTCAGATTTGAATATTCAGGTTAAACATCCTAATGGTCCAAATGCATTAGTAACTAAAATTGGAACCTTAAAATTAGAAAATGGTGTTGTGTTACATGATGTTTTTATAGTGCCTTAATATTGTGTAAATCTGATTTTTGTTGTGACACCCGTCGAAATCACAGGTCATGTCCGTACATTTAACTACACGTAAATACACTGTGCATAGCATTACATGTATCATTTGCATCATAGTTGGACTATACAGGGTTCCAACGAGTCAATATCAAAGCACACAGTCTAACAAGTAGACACACTAGTTAGTTCAAGGCTTTAGTTAATCCAATAAGTCATGCTAGACTACAGGAAACCCATGCAAAGCCATGCAATTGAACATACGATTCCAAATTGTTAACCCGACAAGAACAAAAACAAACAATGTTCATTCACAAGAGGTTACCAACATATGTTTGGAAATAACAAAATACCTCACACATACATGTGAAAATACACACGCGGCCACCTACATACAATACACGAATGCATCCATACATACTCACTTACTAGTCACCATTTTTATCATAACAAGAGACTCTACACAAGAATGGAATCCACAAACATTCTACAACCTCCAAGACATGTTGATTTACCATAAGAATTCCATATTCTTTCCCAAAGGCCATCGATCACCACACCACCATCTAATAGGTCCAAGAACCTAGGTGTTTTCACTAACAAGGGACTTTGTAATCACACTTCATGAATTTAGATAGTTTTGACTTCCCAAATTGTTGAATAACACCCGTGCATTTCGGCCCATGTGTTCCCAAGACAAGCTAAGTGACACAATGGATCAAACTAGCCTACACATCTACACTATACATACATACCCACACGCATACATATACACGCAAGTATACATCCACACACAACTCCATAACCTAAGTTCCTAGACTTATACTAATCTAGTAACAACATACATTCCATGATCATACAATCTAAGTCAACTTGCCTAAACAATCATGACCATTTTCCCATAATTTTCGGCCCCTAAGAATGTGCACACAACCAAACAAAAACACTAGTCTTCTTGTTGTACCAACATGGTAAGAACATGAAAAGCATGAACCTCCACACCTTGTCCACCTTGCCATCCAAGACTTGCTCTTTCCCCATGTATTTCAGCTATAACCCCACCCCTACAAGTCAAGCCAAAAACCTCAAGTCAACACATTTCCCTTACAAGGCTCCTAGAGAATACACATTAAGAAGGCAAGGGGTTGACTATCCTCAATTGTGAACCAATGAAACCATACCCATCCTCTCACCAATCGGCTATATATATAGAGCCATGAGGACATGATGATCACACTACAAACTTCACATAACTCACAAACACTTGAACTCTCTTTCCTTTATTTTGTATACCATTCGGCCGAGCCAAGTGGGACCCGAGAGGTGTCTTGTTCGATCACTAGTCTTCACCCTTTGGAGTCACAAGTAGCTAGCAAGTTGTTAGGAGTCATTTGGAAGGAAGTTAGCTTATTTTTCTTTATTATCTTCGGCTATATACAAGTGAGGTATAATACCCGAACCATTTTCATTCTTATTACATTTCGGCTACATGTGGTGGTCACCCGAGCACACTCACACTCGCACACACCCTTAACAAGAAGTTTTTCAAGATAAACTAACCAAAACACTTGAGTTTCATGTTAAAAGATTCAATACTATGGCATATACCTACTAACCCACATATATACGATTATGTACAACTTGGAGCCCTTACATGGACATATGCGTACACCCACACATACATTTGAATGTATGCGTGAGTGTATGGGGTCGAGGCCAGCCCAAATCTAAGCCAAAGTCGTTTAGTTTTGAAACCTATGCTAAGTTATGTTTTGAGAACATGTGTTAAGATCAACAAGAACATGTGTTAACAACCTTAACACAATGGTTTTACTAGAAATCTATGTTAAACACCTAAATATATGTACATTCAAAGGCAAAGTGCCAAAATACGTTAATTTTATACAATATTGTAGTAAAATATGTCCATACCTTACCCTAGACTTGTATATCAAATACATAAGTAACCCTTGGTGACCCTAAGCAAGTCACAACATTTGTTTTGCCAAAAATAGAATAAACATGGCCACGTGAATAACAAAACGAACAATTACTAACAAGTACAGTGTGTAACACACGTCGATAGTGGTACAGAAGCCCTAGTCCATAGGTGTTACAGTCGGGTGAACAATTGCATGGTAGTTAGAGCCAAACATAGACCTAAGTTGCTTTTAATTGCATTTAGAGTTCCTAGACCAGACACACCGCATCAGATTCAGTTCAATCTAGCATCCAGACATCATGTGAGTATTCACGGCCCCTTTTTACAGTCTTTTTACATTTTGGGGGAAAAACATGCGTACAGTTTTCATTTACATACATGACTATTATGTGAACATGAGACATTACGGTTCATGATCCATTAAGCCCTCGTGTCATACATCATACCATAACCATTAGCTATGGACTTAGCCATGAAACAACGGAATAGATCTATTGGGTTGACACCCCCACTCTTGGTCAGTCGCTCTGACTGGATGACAGATATCAAGAGAGTGCTTGTATTTCACATTATTTCATTGTCTTTAGTGTACAATGGGCGAGGCATAACATGTCAAGGTTTGGTTATGGGCTCATGTCAGATCACATGATAATTATTGCCCTAGCTAGGCAGTAATTTAGTCGGTTTTGGATAACATGTCCATTCATACAAACCCGTGTACTCTCCAACTTTAGGTTGACCCATATATTTTACATGCATGCTTTTCAGGAAATTAGCATGGAGCACGGAACTTGGGAAGGTCGCGTGCGGGCATTTAGGGGATACCATCTTTTGAACTATTGTTGTGACGTTTTGACCTAAACATTTTACACAATGGTTTTTAAATCAAACAATTAATGTTATGTTTTTGTAAGACTTGATTGTTAAATGGTAATTCCTGTTTTATTTAAATAATGCTCGTGTGACCTTTGTGCTTGGAAATCATTCAAAGTTACACCCCGTGTTTCCGCCTTGGCGGGGTGTGACATTTGTGCATAAGTTGATTAAAGATAATCACTTTTTTTGTTGGTTTTGATGAATCTAATTGTTATATTCAGGATTTGTCAACAAAGAAAACCCTAGTGACTGGAAGTCAACTTGAAAGGTTGTATTTTTGTGGTGGCTCTTTTATTAGTAATAAGGTAGGTATTAGGACATGTGTAGTGGGGGGTTCCATGGGGAATAAAATATTATAAAGTAATAAAAGGGGCTCCATGGGGCATTATGGAAAAATAGGGGTGTAGTGGGAAGGGGCTCCATGGGGCTTTATAAATGATTGGGTAATCATTGCTTAATTATTGTTTTTTATTTAAATAATAATATTAATATTAATAATAATAGTAATAATAATAATAATAATAAAAATATTAAAAGAAAATTATTAAATTAAAAAATAATAATAATAAAATAATATTTAATATTAAATAAAAAATAATATTCAAACGGCTAGTTTTCAAAGGGTTACTATTCCAACGGCTAGTTTTCAAACAGTTACTATTCCAACGGCTAGTTTTCTAACCTTATAAATACAAGACCAAAACCTCCTGCTCAGTCACAATTATCACTCAAACATTCAAAGATATGGGTGGTGGTTATCCTAACGAAGCTACCGGACCTTCCAATCTCCGGCGATACTCTCGCCGGAGACGTCGTCTACCAGTTTCATCTTCTCCTCCTCCTCAACCATTGTTCTCTTCTCTTCTCCTCCTCCTCCTCCTCCTCAACCAATGTTCTCTCCTCCTCATCCTCCTACTCAACCAGTGTCCACACCTCTTCCTCCTCGTCAAGTATTGACCCACATTCCTCCTCTACCAGGTTACACTCCCCCAACTCCAGATGCTCCTCTCAGTGATGAGGAATGCATCTCAGCTTTGGACTATACTATGGCTGTCATGGGAATGGGACAACTACAATCGCTGGAGACCCAACCCAACCCCAAACCCTCCTACTCCAGAGCCAAGTGATGAAGGTTATGAAGCAGATATTGCTAGGGAATACATACCATACTATATTCCCAGTCCTGACGATGGTCGCATTCGCTCGGATACCAGGTCCGACGGTCGTAATAGCGATCGTTCCGTATCCTCGCCGGAGTACACACTAGAGGACTGGGATAATTATTCTTCATAGGGGAGAAATTTAGATTTAATTATGTAATGTTTTAATAAGTAGTTTAGGATTATGTAATGTGTTTATGTAATGGTTTTAATTTAAATTTTATGTAACGTGTTTATCTAAACTAACATTAAACATTAAAAACAAACATTAAACATTAAAACTACGGAGTAATATTAAACATTAAAACATAATATTAAACATTACACATTAAAATACTAAAAAAACATTAAACATAAACTAAATATTAAACACTAACCATTAAAATACTAAAATAAAACATTAAACATTAACACTAAACATTAATAATTGAACATTAAAAAAATGGATCAATTGCTAAGATAGAAGATTGGTGATGTGGAAGTCGCTTCCGTACCACTGTCGATTAGTGTCTTGTGTGAGTTGAATTCCCATTTGTTCGCTAACGCCAGGGTGTGTCTCCATCGTCGCTTCATAGAGAGTGCTCCATCTCGTCAAGTTATTTTTTATGACATACTACTTATTGGCGATCTCATCAACGGTGCATTTGTTTGCTTGACTATTTCGATTGTAACCCGCCAACACATTGTGCCAAAAATGCTCCCTATTGTTTGGCGGGTTACCTTGGGTGTTAATCCACGCCGTCACCAACTGGATCTGCTACTGATTAGTCCACCGTGCCATACTTTCGATTTGGGTTTGGGTTTGGGTTTGTGTTAAAAGTATATGTGTTTGTTTTAATGTGTGTATGTATCTATATCTATATCTATATCTATACTACATTACAAAGGAGGAAGGATGTCTACAAAAGTCATTTTACATAAATTTTAAGATGTCATAGGAAAAGTCTCATGCTTAAAACCCGAATGTCATGTAATTTTTTCCCTTTCTACCCTTCATGCAAAACCTACTTGTACACATTCTTTTATCATAACCTCCAATTACCATTACTTGTACATTCTTTTATCATAACCTCCAATTACCATTAATCTATATCTATAATCTATATGATATTATAAAGCATTTGAGAAGGGTATCAAACAAAATTAAGTAATTACTACATTTTATTAAAAAAATTGCAATTTTATATAAAAAAAGATTATTTATCAAGATTATAAAAAAAGGTTTCTACACTTAAAAATATATACCTATACACCGTAAAAAAATTGTAAAAATCAATAAAAGTTGAACTTTACGTAGAAAAAAATAATATTTTTGTGATGCCCTTTCTTAAAAAAAAGTGTGCACATGATTGGTTCACAAACCCAAACCGAACCAAAACCAGTTTTTTCAAACTGGCGAAACCAGATCCGAACCAAACCGAAACCGGTTTAGACGCGAACCGACACCAAATACGAACCGGTTCGGTTCCTAGAAAAAAACCCGATCTATGCACGTCTATATAGTTTTCAGGTTGGGATGCCTTATGTGGAATATTTTCAACTAACGTAACTTCCATTTTCACTTTCTGATGCCGCTGATGAAATTTATGGTGCACTTGATTTGCAGTTGTATTGCATTGCTTTTATTTTGTGGAAAAAGTTATGGGTATGCTTCTTTGCAAGTTGACTACATATGAACCGTTCCAACCTCCTCTTAATTTGGATCATATAAAGGTCCTTATGCTTTCTTCTTCTCTGTAATCTCTCCAGATTTGACACTTTCAACATGCATATTGAGTAGGACTATTAGTATAATAATAGTTGCTAATGAGTCAAACCGCTACTTTCATTTTTTACCGGCATATTTTAATTTGGATTTGGGTTTGGGTTTGGGTTTGGGTTTGTGTTAAAAGTATATGTCTCTGTGTTAACATGTGTATGTATATATATATATATGTGTGTGTGTGTGTGTAAAAATGGGGGAAGTAAAAAAATACACGTTGGCATCATCAATGGTTCCAACGTTCAATTTTTAAATTTTCAAACGGTCCCAAGCTTGATAACGCTCGTCAAATCCATAAAGCATCCCCCCATAGCGCCCCCATAGCGCCGGAGGAGGCAGTGTTCCCGGTGCTATGGGAGGCCAAAATGCACGGGCATGAAGCCCACTACACAAGCATTTAGTTCTAATTAATAGTATGATATGTGGTATCATACAAGGCTAGATCGGATTAGAAACGGGGTTTTTAGAGAGAGGTTTGGAGTGGCTAGGATATCAGACAAGATAAAGGAAGGGAGATTGAGATCGTTTGGACATGTGAACAGGAGACGAACAACGGCACCAGTTAGAGCAGTGGAAGCATGCGTTGTAGAGGGGAGAAGGAATAGGGGCAGACCTAAATTGACCTGGAATGAGCGAATTAGACAGGATCTCATAGAGTTGCACCTTTCTGAGGACATGGTCCAAGAAAGGAGTTCGTGGAAAAGTAAGTGACTTTTAGGATTTGACACTTAGGTAGCAGAACCGGGTATTACGAGACCTTAACTATAGGATCTCTAAACCTATTTTGATTTATGTGTCTATTTATCCGGTTTTCTTAAGGAACGTGAAACTTACATGTGGGTGTCGTCCCGTTTACATATTTGTATGATGTTCAATGTATTTTATTTTTATGCACTATCTTA
This sequence comes from Ambrosia trifida, assembly GCA_028751855.1. NCBI lineage: Eukaryota > Viridiplantae > Streptophyta > Magnoliopsida > Asterales > Asteraceae > Ambrosia > Ambrosia trifida. The sequence goes on along the minus strand of CM054125.1, from coordinate 118,973,984 downwards.
CTAGCTTACTCCTGCACTTGGTCTATTAGCCGATAACGAAATATTCCTGTGGTGCTTGTCTCTTTACTTGTATACTTGCTTGTCTTCTGTTCTCTCCTTTTGAGCCGGGGGTCTCTCTGGAAGCATCCTCTCTATCCTTATGGGTAGAGGTAAGGTGTGCCTACATCTCACCCTCCCCTGACCCTACCAATAGTTTCTACTATTCGTGGGATATACTGGGTATGATTGATTGATTGATATGTGGTATGCTAGATTAGGACATCCTACTGATATTGTTATTAAGAAATTAGAGTCTGTCATAGGTACTAAACTTGTTCATGATCCTGAATTACCTTGTGATGTTTGTCATAAGGCTAAACAACATAGGGAGCCATTTCCCTTAAGTGTCATAAGTCAACAAGTTTAGGTGATCTAATCCACCTTGATATGTGGGGACCCTATAGATTTGCAAGTAAGGATGGTTTTAAATACTTCCTTACTATTATTGATGACTACTCTAGGGTTGTTTGGGTGTGTTTGATGACTACTCTAGGGTTGTTTGGGTGTGTTTGATGATGAATATAAGCAAAGTGTTTGAAAACATTCAGGATTTTGTTAACATTTTGAAAACTCAATTTAGTAAAACTATTAAAAGGTTTAGAAGTGATAATGGATTTGAGTTTGCTAACAATCAAATGACAAATTATTGTAAATCTTTGGGAATTCTTCATCAAACCTCTTGTGGTTACACTCTTTAGCAAAATGGGATTGCTAAGAGAAAGCATAGACACTCTTAAGTGTGTAATGTCAGTTTGTTGTGCAAAATGGTTGGAAAATGATTCAACTTGATTTTAATAATGCTTTTTTATATGGTGATTTAGATGAGGATGTTTTTATGTCTCTTCTTGAGGGTTATTTTTCTGATAATGAAACTAGAGTATGTAAGTTAAATAAATCTCTTTATGGCTTAAAGCAAGCCCTTAGAATGTGGAATGAAAAACTTGGGGTCTTATGCGACTTGGGTTTTACCCAAAGTAAGTGTGATTATTCTTTATCTGTTAAATTTTCTGATTTTGTTATTGTGTTCTTGCTTGTATATGTTGATGATATTGTATTGACTAGAAATTGTGTAAATGAAATAAGAGGGTGTTGGGGATTGGGTTGAGAAAATGATTATTGACTTATTGGCTTCTTTAAAAAGCCAATAAGTCAATAAGTTGTTTGTCTAACACAGAAGCACTTTTGGTTTTGGCTTTTTGATATGGGTTGAAAAGTTGTTTTCAAGAAGTCAGAAATCCTGGCTTTTGGCTTTTGACTTTTGGTTAATTTTGTAACGCCCCGAAAACCCGCTTCATTTAAAGACGTTGATAGGCGGAATTAATAAAATGGTATTGAGTCAAGAGATTATAAGTTGGAGGGTGGAAATTGCCAAATACCCAAAGTCCATATTATTATTATTAAATAAGAGGCAAACACCAAACACACACACCAAGTGTGTGTTTTGGTCGATTATCAGGAAGGAGAAAAAGGGGGTTTCAACCCCAACCCAACTACCAAGATCAATCTAGTGATAAATCAAGGAGAAATCATTACATGAGCCAGAAATGGATGACTTAAGGTCAATCAAACCCAAAGGTACCTTCTATTTGGTAGATTTTGATGTTAAGGTTAATTTTGGAGTTGATGAAACCTAGGGTGTGTATAAAAATGTGAATCAAGGAAGAATGGAGGTGTCTAGATGTTGATAGACATTAGAGGAACCATAATTCATGATACTACATAAGGCTATGCTTGATTCTTGTACTAGTTAGATTGTTTTACACTTATGATGAAAGTGGGTCTTGATCTTGGTGTAATCCAAGACCATTCTTAGTTAATTGATTGAGTGCATTGAAAAGAAAGTGATGATTTGCTATGTTGATAACTATTGAATGAATGGTATGTAATGTAGGGAAGAAATATGATGATTTATGTTATGAGCTATGAAAGTATGCATGAAATGCTTGTACATTGTGTTTTAAATGTTGTACGCACACCAAGTGTTTGATGAAATGCCTAGATTAGTCTAACTTGTGAAATTGTAGGCAAGATTGGATAAGTATGAAAGTAGTATGATAATAAATATAATTGAAAGTGGGTTAGCATGAGAATTGTGTTCTAAGGAGCATTCATGTAGGGATTTAGTGTTATGAGGTATTCTTGGGCTATGTTACTAGTTGGAGATTATGAAGGCCCTAGTATGTGTGTGAGGAAATGTATGAACGTATATGACAACCGTTGTGATCATATGGTTGTATGTGTTTCGAAATATATGAGAATTATTGTTATGGTGAAGTTCATATGGTCTAGTACACTAGTATGGTTATATGTTTCTAACTAGAAAGTTTGAATGGTTGAAAGTTGACTTTCCGCCAAGTCAATAGTGTAGAATAACATGGTTAGGCTCCCAAACTTGATTGTGTGATTAGAAACACTATGTGACGCATAACATGTTAAAACTATGAGGCATATATGATAATAAGTGGGATTACATGATGTGAGAATAAATGTGGTTATGAATGTATGTTTTAAGTATGATGGAAATTGACTAATGAAAATCAATGTGATATTTGGTTGGGAATTGTTGTTAGTGTGAATGATCATGTATGCTAACAATGATGTGAACATGATGATATGAAAGGATAGGAAGGAAGGACTCAAGCATGGGAAGCTAATGGGTCAAGAGGAGGCAAGTAAACGAGCATGAGCTTGGAGGACTTGAGGTAAGTGATTCCCGAACTTAACTCGCATCTATGATATTGAATTACGTTCACATAGAATGGGAATCTTGAAAGAGTACATGGTTTTGGTTATGGGTCAAAGATTCACATGGTAGCTAACTTGGACATTGTCTTTTGTAAATGTAACTAGTGTCGCCAAGGTTTGAGCGAATCAAGTATATTAGGCACTTGAACTCAAACCGGAAGCTCGTAGGGGCGTGCATTCGATCCGAGACTTGATCAAGTTATGTGTGGAATGATGGGTGGGAGAGTTAGTAAATGAGCTGCTAGAATGTCGGAAATTGTGGGTAAGAATGGCATGAAAGATATTGCGTTGAAAAAGGAAAGCGTTGAGCAAAACCTGCTTTTGGCGTACCCTACGCCAGTTTTGGCGTAGGCTACGCCAAGCCCAGTTTGCCTACGCCAAATCCTTCTGTCCTACGCCACTCTGTCACTCCTTGCCTACGCAAGTGGCGTAGGGTACGCCACTTTTGGCGTACCCTACGCCAACCCACCCTTCAACCTTGGATGTTGATTGTTCAGCTTTTTTATGCTTCTGTACCTTGCCCGAGCAACTCCAAAACTCATTTATAGTACATATGTGTACTCATGCTCGGGTTTGATAGAGAGCTTCATGTATGTAAGGGTTGGTAGTTATGCGTAGATTGAGTATAGGATTGGAAACGTCATATTTGTCTTAGAGATTGGCGAAGAAAGAGTAACATGACGGGCCAAAGTAAGTTATATGAGGGAATTGTATGCTTGTATGTATTGTGGGGTTATATGAGGGATTTGTATGCTCGTATGTACTATGGGGTATTGAGGGAATTGTATATTTGTATGAATTGTGGGGTTATTAACCTTTGTTATGTGAATGGTAATGAAGATGCAGGCATATAAGTGTGAATGCATGAGACTTGTAGGTTCGGCTCAGGGTACCACACCCGAACTTTCAAAAAGGCGTTGGAACGAGATCATGGAGTATCTATGGATATTATCTCTGCATTTTGAGCAGTGGGCATTAAGTCACTAAATGAACTAACGAAACGGTTAATTGGTGATCGCAGGTTGTCTTGTCTACCTAATAGAGTAAGGAAAGGATGGAGATCGAGCAAGGAGGCGGATTGTACGAGGACACGACCCCATAACGTGATATAGATGGGTCACGTTTAATGTAACAGAACATATTTAAATGATGTAATACCTAAAATGCTTAGTAGATTTGGGTTCTAAACATCCAAGGTTGTTTTTAAAAGAAATGAATTTTTCGGTTGGTATTTCCGCTGCTCGTTTTCTGTAAATTGGTTCAGGGCCTTACAAGTTGGTATCAGAGCCTTGGTTTGAGTGAAATCTTGTACAAGGAAGTAAGTACTTGAACTCAAACTTGCGTGCTCCTGAATGCACTGACCCGTACAATCCAAGACTCGATCAAGGCCCAAAGGCAGAATTTAATATTAACTCACATGACATGTTAAAAGCTAATTGTGGTGTTTATGTTAAGGTGGGCTTTTGCGGATAATGAAGATGTCTCAAAGACACGATTCAAGATAGATCGCGGAAATTGTAGATAAGATGGAATAATCACAGGTACGCGATACTTAACTATTGGTACCGGTGGGAGGAAAGTCCTCAGGGATGGTAAAACATAGAAGGGAAAAATAACCATGTTGTTAGGAAATGGAATTGAAATGTAGCACGAAGCTGAAAACCAGTCCCCAGGCATAAGGTAATGATTTCATGAAGGCACGTGGATAGCGTGTGGACTGTGCGCCTGGCAAGTGCACAAGAAGCATGCGATGCACGTGAGACCGTGAAAATCATCACAGGTATGCCTGGTAAAATTGGAAAGTAAGTGGTCATATGGGTGAATAGTTGGAATGAAAGGTTTGAGTCCGTAGGTAAGTACGGATCAAACCTATATGAATGAAAGGTTGGAATGAAAGGTTTGAGTCCGTAGGTAAGTACGGATCAAACCTATATGAATGAAAGGTTGGAATGAAAGGTTTGAGTCCGTAGGTAAGTACGGATCAAACCTATATGGTGGAAATACCCTTATGGGTTAAAATGGTAGAATGACCATGGTGGGTCAAAGTGGTAGAAAACCCTTATGGGTCAAAATGGTTGGAAAGGTAATGGTTGGAAAGACCTTAACGGGTCATATGGTTGAAACCATGTAAAATAGGCTGGAAAGACCTTAGCGGGTCAAACGGTTGGGAAGACCTTAGCGGTTCATAGGGTGGAAATCATGTATGATAGGTAGGAGAACCTTAATGGGACAAGGTTGGAAAGGCCTTGACGTGTAAGGATGGATGAAAGTATGTAATAGACTACCTCATGGAGGATGATGAGGAAGGATGGTTTCCTTTTGAAAATGTATGATTAACTGACTTGTTGGTTTACAAGCCATAAAGCTCCGGTATGTACGTCTTTTATTAGCCTTTGAAGGGAATGTTAGAATAGGTACAGAATACCCTTGTTGATAAGTGGACAATAAACGCCTTGTGGCAAGATGCACAAGTAAAAAGGGAAAATGATGACTACATTGTAGAAATATAGAATGACCCATGAAATGGGTCATTTGGATAGGAATGAAGAAGAGAATACATTGTTTTCTCTAACCAAGATAAGCACAAGTTAGTAACTTAATTTAGATATGCATGTTATGTGACATGTGAAATGTATATACATATATGTGTAGTGGAAGATGGTAAGGCATGGTATTAATGTGAGTCAATTTTTAGAAACCTGTGGAAATGAATGGATGATATTATGAATTGCAAGAGTGCAATGTAGGAATTATTACAAAGTAGTAGAATATGGCGCAATTACTGTGAAAAGTCGAATTGTAGAAAATTAGCAAGATAGTGAATGAAATGTAAGGATCTTGCATAGGAAAATGCAATAATTAATGTGGTATAGAACGTAAATAAGAGATCAGGGAGCAAATAGATATAATTAGACATTATAGGTGAAAGAAAAAACTTGCATGGACCAATGAAGGTCAATTTTCATGAATGTAAGCAGTGGCGGATCCTGGAATTTTTTTCATTGGGTTCCCTTTTTTAGATGCTCCAATTTTGTTTGACCAAACATAAAAAAATTCGGGTCGGTATAGAGGTTCGGGTCGGTTTGACGGTTCGGGTCGTTTTAGGGGTTCGGGTCGGTTTGACGATTCGGGTTGTTTTTTGTAAAGGGATATTGCTTTCCTACGGTAAACAAGTTTTCAATAAATTTTCTCTTCAAATAGTTAGTCAGTTAACATAAGTTGATTTGGTTAAGGTTACAACTAACGGCAAAATTATCATTAAGGTTTTTAAACATGCTAAGGGGGTGGCAACAATAAGACAAATGCCATTAACCTACGCACAAGTCCTTAATCAATCAACAAATTAAGTATTAAGCAATCAATTTATTACCTAAATGCATAATAAATAGACAAATCAACTTGTGGACTTAAGCATTTACATAATCAAATAAAGAAGATAACTTGTTAAAAACTAAAGTGTTACTAACCTGTTAAATGAAGAACGTAGAAGCACAACTGATACACCCGAAACACATAAGGTTGAAGGAGGCTGGAGGCAGAGTCAACTCAACCTATTTAGAGGCACAAAATGAACACCAATATTGGGACCCCTTTTGAAGAATGTCAACCAAATCTATGTCTGACGAGTCAATTTGAACAAACACATTGTAAAGTGGATGAAAGTCAGTGCCTTACAAAACTCGATATACCTTAAAGTAGGCAGATAAAAACTCAATATACCTACCTACAAACAAGAATAAGCAAAGAATTCAAGAAAAGGAAACAAACCTTAAAGAAAGCAGATAAAAACTGATTGAGTTAATTGCCAATTTAGTCCCTGACGTTTGTCAAAAATTGCCACTTTCATCAAAATCTTTTTATTTGGTCAATTTAGTCCCCGTGGTTTCATTTTTTTGTCATTTTAGTCCTTGTGAACTAACAAGATTTGGATGAATGTGGCAATTTTTAACAAACCACATGGACTAAAATGACAAAAAAATGAAACCACAGGGACTAAATTGACCAAATAAAAAAATTTGGATGAAAGTGGCAATTTTTGACAAACCTCAGGGACTAAATTGCCAATTAACTCAAACTGATTTATTTGTTACATCACTCTTCTTTACAAAAATCAATATACCTACCTACAAACAAGAATCAGCAAAGATTAAAAATTATTAACATCAACAATACATCTTAATACAAAATAACTAAAAGTGATCATCTACTTCTAACATCTTAATATCCTACTATGAGATTTGAAGTCTCTTTAACATGATTAAGCACAACCAAAAGCTTGATTAAAAAAAAGACTTAAAATTATAGTCTTAATCCATTAGTCCATTTGTTTTAGCTCCACCACCATAGTCTCCAAGAGTAGACAGTAGATTACAAACAACATCCAAATTAATTACAAACCTGAACTTGCAAATAACATCCAAGTTAATTACAAACCCAAAAAGTAAAAACATACCTAAAACTACACAAATGAAACATAAAAATCACATATGTTAATTTCTAGGTTAGGACCATTGTTATTCCAAATCACATCTGTTAATTACATACCTAAATGGCCTTTTAAAAAAAAATTACATACCTAAATGGGTCGCGTGGAGGAGGAGGCTGGAGACCGGAGTGGGTTGCGTGGAGGACTGGAGGAGGAAGCAGGAAGAGGAAGTAAGGGCTGCAGTGTAGGTTTGTTTCTTTGGAGGAGATGGGCAGTGGTGATGAATGAGGAGGGCAGGACTCAGGAGGCGGTTTAAAAAGTTTGTATGTTTGTTTTTAATGAAGAAACCCTAACGTAGGTTTAAAATTAAAAAAAATAGAGAACGGAAAAAGGGATTTGATGCCGCATTGAGGAATCGAACCAGGCATCTCAGGTTTAGAATTGAAGTTCCCAGCCACTAGAACACTTCATAGATTTGTTTATGGGTTCCTTTTGTATTATTTTTATGGGATCCTTTTAAATTTTCTATATAAATTAACACTAAAATTTCCAAACCGAGTGGGTTCCCGGGAACCCGCTCCTTACAACGTAAATCCGCCCCTGAATGTAAGGTATATGTCTAACCTATGATTTTGTAGATACGAATGGTCGAATTTATGAATATAATGAAATCTACAAGATAGGTGATATGAAGTTAGCAAGTTGGAACTCCTTGTGAACGAACTAAGGCAAGCGAAGTATGGCGTGGACTTGTCAAGGGGCAAGTTAAGCCGACATATGGATCGTTGGATAACGTTGTAAAAGGAAGGTTAGTAAACTTAGAGATTTTGTGATTGTTAAATAGAAAATTTATATATGTTCAATAGTACCCACATATGAATGAAGGGTAGTTTAAGCATGGTGTAGTTGGGAAAAGTTGACTTTTAAAGGTCAAAAGATGAATGAATATTAGTTAGACTCGGTGTTGTTCAGCAATGGACATATGTGTTACAGTAGGTAGTGCATGGAATGAACTAACAAATTAGCGTGAATAGAATGACTTTGAAATTTACCAAAAAGGGGGCGGGGGTGCATGTGGTAGATGTACCGATTCAGTAGTGCCTAGGTAATTATGCCTAACTCTCAAGATAAGTGAGAGTGAATGAGGAATGAAATGGTATGCATGTTGTGAAAGAGATAACTATGATCTAAGGACTTGGGATATACGTAGGTATATAGTCTAACTAATTACATGATTGAAGTAATTAAAAAGGAATTTACAATAGTGGAATATTGTAGTAAGATAAGGATGAATACTAATTGCGATTGATGCAATAATAAGAGATTAATAAGGTTGATGAGGTGAAGGATGGCAATGATAGTTCGGTATGCTTGATACTTGCATGAAGGCTTGTTGTTAATATTAGAAAGTGTGGACATATTATTGTGTCTATTCACGGTTAAAGTTGTAGTATGGTCTATAATTGTAACACCCCAACCGATGGCGGAAATATCGAGGTGTCACGTAAGAATGAGTATACAGTAGCACATGGTATTCAAGTTTTATTTTGAAACTTATTTAAAGTAAAAATATCCAAAATTGAAAATACATAACATGTCTTGAGTGAAATTCTAATACATCAAATAGTCAAATAAAGCATAAACTTCAATTATCTCATCCTGCTAGCTCTAGACTTCAAGCATCATTATTTCCTGTTGAGTTGTAAAAATGGGGGGGGGGGGGGGGGGGCTCAACTAGAAGTTGGTGAGAATACATAAGCCATGTCAAGCAATTAAATTTAAGAATAAAAGTTTAGCAATTCATATGTCTATCGTAAGTTTAAGTCTACATGAATAAACATGAAGTGTTGTATGCACATAATCAAACCTCCGACTAGTTTAGGTCCATCCCGTCATCCACGGTTCACCTTAATATCACGTTGGAACGATAACAATCACCCGCGCTCCCCATAAAAGATGGTCAACGAATCTAGGTGAGATTGTCAATCCAATAGATCTATTATTGAGTATCGCCGGCTTGGCCATAGCTAATGGTTATGTATGTTGAAGTTTAAGTCTAACTGTAGTTGTCTAAGTCATGATGCATTAAAGTTTACAACTAGACATGTATGTAGAATTGCTTAAGTATAATGTTGCAAGTATAAAGAATTGCATAAACATGGTTACGTAAACTCACCTTAGCAAAGTATTAAGTCTCGAGAAAAAGAATAAGTGTAGCCCCAAAGTTGCCAAGTATTACCCTATGTATAAGGTAACAAATAAGTCTAAGTCTTTCTAGTCTACAAGTATTTTCTAGGGTTTCGAATTTGGGGATAAGTATTCGTTCGATAAATAAATAAACAAAAGTCTTTTTGTAAATTTTAGATTAAAGATGGTCACATTATAAAGTTTTAAGTATGAAAATAATTTTTATAAAATTATTTCTGAAAAATAGAATATTTAATCTATTTATTTCGATTTGTCAAAATACAACTTTAATATCTAAAAATATTAAAATTAAAGAATTTTTAAATTAAAATTTGTATTTCTGTTCTAAATGGACAGAAATAATTTATATAAAATTTTGGTGTAAAAATATTGAAAAATGAATTTATTATGATTTATTTATGATAAAAAACAACAAAAATTGATTAAAAATATTAAATAAATGATTTTTCAGAAATAAAAATCATTTCAGAAATGTTTAATGTTATATAAACTCAGAATAATTTTCGTGGGAATTTATATAATCGTTTTGATATTTTTATAGAATTTTATAATTAAAATAGAATAAACTTGAAATATTTATTATATATATTAAATAAATAATTCTTGGAAAACTAAAAATTGTATAATAAACTTTTCTATTAAAACATCATAAAATAATTTTTGTAGGATTTATAAAGGGGTTTTAGTATTTTAAAACCAATTTTAAAAATATTAGTGAAAATATATAAAGCTAAAAGGTTAAAAAAATGTTTTGTTCAAGCCGGGTATCGAACCCGGGTCTGGGACCGGTTCGTGTTTAGTATCACAAGTCTAGATCATCTAGTCTAGACCCTGAGAACGATAAATCTTGGTTTTGAATACTATATATATGTAAACAGAAACAGTTATATAATTCCTTTTAAAATGAAAATAAAAGATTGTGGGATACGGGACTCGAACCCGCGTCCCTTGTATACAAACAGACAGACACAACCACTTGATCTAGATCAGTGGTTGTGTTTGTCTTGTCTCTGTTATAATTAAGTAATCAAGTCTGCAGAAGGTTTCTTCCCCAAATAAAAACATTCAAACCCTAGATAATCAATAATCAGACTTGCACAACAATAACCCAATTGAACATAGGGTTATTGTTGTGAGATGGCCGATGAACAAAACCATGTAAAATATTAGAACTTACGAAGCTTTAATCGTGTTTATTGAGCGGTCAACCCAAAAGTCAAACACGAAACAATTTGGAGATTAAAGTGACGTTTTTAGCAGAAATTGAGAGTGGGGAAAGAGTATTCGGCGAGTTTAGCTTGTGGTTGAGGGTTCAATTTATAGTGGGAGGGCTCGGGTGATGCGAATTGGTAAGTTGACCCTATTAAAAATGGTGACGCGATAATTGGCACGATATGGTAAGAATTGATGGCGATTAGGCGTGTTGAATACGCGTTTTAGTCTTATAAATCAGTAATCATGCCTTAATGGGATCATAAACGCGGATTGATTTTGTAATTTTGGATGATTGGTACGCAGGTTGACTTCTCGTAAGTCAACTGTAGTGTTAATCATAATATACATATATTATAAATAAGAGTTAAACCAAGTAATAGCTGTAGACCAGCTGGTTAAGTCTGTGAGTATGATGTTGAACCGGCCATGGGCTCGGGTTCGAATCCCGGCCCATGCCTTTATTTTTTGACAATTAAATCAATAATATAATGATGTTATATGTATATAGTATAGTACTAGGGGTCCAAATGCGTCACGAAATATTTTTTTTTAAAAGGACGATAATGATGAAATTCGACGTTTTATTAATAATCAACGTAACGTACAAATAATTCAATGCGAAATGTTACAATAATGCAGGCTTGCGATGCGACATGAAAGTTTGAATGAAGCGTCAGAGTAAATAAGTACGCAGGGAATGCCTAGTAGGGTAGTAATGAAAGAGGTTTCGGGGACGAAACCTTCTTTAAGGGGGTAGACTTGTAACGCCCCGAAAACCCGCTTCATTTAAAGACGTTGATAAGCGGAATTAATAAAATGATATTGAGTCAAGAGATTATAAGTTGGAGGGTGGAAATTGCCAAATACCTAAAGTCCATATTATTATTATTAAATAAGAGGCAAACACCACACTTGGTGTGTGTTTTGGTCGATTATCAGGAAGGAGAAAAAGGGGGTTTCAACCCCAACCCAACTACCAAGATCAATCTAGTGAGAAATCAAGGAGAAATCATTGCATGAGCCAGAAATGGATGATTTAAGGTCAATCAAACCCAAAGGTACCTTCTATTTGGTAGATTTTGATGTTAAGGTTAATTTTGGAGTTGATGAAACCTAGGGTGTGTATAAAAACATGAATCAAGGAAGAATGGAGGTGTCTAGATGTTGATATACATTAGAGGAACCATAATTCATGATACTACATAAGACTATGCTTGATTCTTGTACTAGTTAGATTGTTTTACACTTATGATGAAAGTGGGTCTTGATCTTGGTGTAATCCAAGACCATTCTTAGTTAATTGATTGAGTGCATTGAAAAGAAAGTGATGATTTGCTATGTTGATAACTATTGAATGAATGGTATGTAATGTAGGGAAGAAATATGATGATTTATGTTATGAGCTATGAAAGTATGCATGAAATGCTTGTACATTGTGTTTTAAATGTTGTACGCACACCAAGTGTTTGATGAAATGCCTAGATTAGTCTAACTTGTGAAATTGTAGGCAAGATTGGATAAGTATGAAAGTAGTATGATAATAAATATAATTGAAAGTGGGTTAGCATGAGAATTGTGTTCTAAGGAGCATTCATGTAGGGATTTAGTGTTATGAGGTATTCTTGGGCTATTTTGCTAGTTGGAGATTATGAAGGCCCTAGTATGTGTGTGAGGAAATGTATGAACGTATATGACAACCGTTGTGATCATATGGTTGTATGTGTTTCGAAATATATGAGAATTATTGTTATGGTGAAGTTCATATGGTCTAGTACACTAGTATGGTTATATGTTTCTAACTAGAAAGTTTGAATGGTTGAAAGTTGACTTTCCGCCAAGTCAATAGTGTAGAATAACATGGTTAGGCTCCCAAACTTGATTGTGTGATTAGAAACACTATGTGACGCATAACATGTTAAAACTATGAGGCATATATGATAATAAGTGGGATTACATGATGTGAGAATAAATGTGGTTATGAATGTATGTTTTAAGTATGATGGAAATTGACTAATGAAAATCAATGCGATATTTGGTTGGGAATTGTTGTTAGTGTGAATGATCATGTATGCTAACAATGATGTGAACATGATGATATGAAAGGATAGGAAGGAAGGACTCAAGCATGGGAAGCTAATGGGTCAAGAGGAGGCAAGTAAACGAGCATGAGCTTGGAGGACTTGAGGTAAGTGATTCCCGAACTTAACTCGCATCTATGATATTGAATTACGTTCACATAGAATGGGAATCTTGAAAGAGTACATGGTTTTGGTTATGGGTCAAAGATTCACATGGTAGCTAACTTGGACATTGTCTTTTGTAAATGTAACTAGTGTCGCCAAGGTTTGAGCGAATCAAGTATATTAGGCACTTGAACTCAAATCGGAAGCTCGTAGGGGCGTGCATTCGATCCGAGACTTGATAAAGTTATGTGTGGAATGATGGGTGGGAGAGTTAGTAAATGAGCTGCTAGAATGTCGGAAATTGTGGGTAAGAATGGCATGAAAGATATTGCGTTGAAAAAGGAAAGCGTTGAGCAAAACCTGCTTTTGGCGTACCCTACGCCAGTTTTGGCGTAGGCTACGCCAAGCCCAGTTTGCCTACGCCAAATCCTTCTGTCCTACGCCACTCTGTCACTCCTTGCCTACGCAAGTGGCGTAGGGTACGCCACTTTTGGCGTACCCTACGCCAACCCACCCTTGGATGTTGATTTTTCAGCTTGTTTATGCTTCCGTACCTTGCCCGAGCAACGCCAAAACTCATTTATAGTACATATGTGTACTCATGCTCGGGTTTGAGAGAGAGCTTCATGTATGTAAGGGTTGGTAGTTATGTGTAGATTGAGTATAGGATTGGAAACGTCATATTTGTCTTAGAGATTGGCGAAGAAAGAGTAACATGACGGGCCAAAGTAAGTTATATGAGGGAATTGTATGCTTGTATGTATTGTGGGGTTATATGAAGGAATTGTATGCTCGTATGTACTATGGGGTATTGAGGGAATTGTATATTTGTATGAATTGTGGGGTTATTAACCTTTGTTATGTGAATGGTAATGAAGATGCATGTATAAAAGTGTGAATGCATGAGACTTGTAGGTTCGGCTCGGGGTACCACACCCGAACTTTCAAAAAGGCGTTGGAACGAGATCATGGAGTATCTATGGATATTATCTCCGCATTTTGAGCAGTGGGCATTAAGTCACTAAATGAACTAACGAAATGGTTAATTGGTGATCGCAGGTTGTCTTGTCTACCTAATAGAGTAAGGAAAGGATGGAGATCGAGCAAGGAGGCGGATTGTACGAGGACACGACCCCATAACGTGATATAGATGGGTCACGTTTAATGTAACAGAACATATTTAAATGATGTAATACCTAAAATGCTTAGTAGATTTGGGTTCTAAACATCCAAGTTTGTTTTTAAAAGAAATGAATTTTTCGGTTGATATTTCCGCTGCACGTTTTCTGTAAATTGGTTCAGGGCCTTACAAATTTACACTAATAAGCTAAAGCAAAACACTTTTTTAAACAATAACTTATTGACTTATTGGCTTTTCTTACTACAAAAGCTAATCCAAACACTTTTTTAAAAACTCCTTTTAAAAAAGCCATAAGTCAATAAGTACTTTTGAAGTTAAATAAGCAATCCCAAACACCCTCTAAATAAGGTTAAAGCTTGTCTTAAAGAAAAGTTTATGATAAAAGACCTGAGAGAGTTAAAATACTTTTTAGGTCTTGAAGTGGTTTCTGGTGAAGATAGTTTGTGTCTGTCACAAAGAAAGTATTGCCTGGACTTGTTAACTGAGTATGGCATGTTAGGTTGTAAAACAGTTAACAGTCCCTTGGAGCCTAATAATGTCTTAACCAATATTTGCAATATAAATTCAATTATCCTTGTAAATATGACTGGATATCAATAGTTGGTAGGAAAATTGATTGACTTGACTCATACTAGGCTTGATATTTCCTATGCTGAGCATTTCTTGAGTTAATACATGCACAACCAACTAAGGGTCATTTGAAAATTGCTTTTAGATTGTTGAGACATCTGAAATTAGCTCCAGGGAAGGGAATTTGTTTTAAGAAGAGTACAAGCTTTTATCTGATAGCTTATTCTGATTTAGATTGGGCTAAGTGTATAGACACAAGAACGTTAGTGATTGGTGTTTGTATATTCTTAGGGAATTCTTTTGTTTTTTGGAAAAGCAAAAAATAGTCTACAATTTCTTGATCATCTACTAAGGTTAGAATACAGGGCAATGTGCACAACTGCTTTGTGAGGTTTTGTGGATTAAAAACCTCTTGTCAGAACTTAATGTAAATGTTGAATTACTTGTCAGACTTTTATGTGGTAATAGTGCAGCATTGTCTATTGCTGCAAACCCTGTGTTTTTTTTACAAAACAAAACATTTTGAATTAGATTTGTTTTTCTTAAGAGAATTGGTGTCAAAAGGTTTTGTCAAACTTGAGAAGGTGACTTTTGATAGACAGTTGGCCGATATAATGACTAAGGTGGTGTTTGTTTTCTGTTAAGAAGAGCTTCTAAACTCTTCTGTCTGCGCCGTGCAGACGCGGAAAGACATTTGAGGTGGGTAGCTCGTTTGTTTTTTTAGAAGTTAGAAGCTCTTCTTACCTTTGCCATTCCTCTTCCTTGTACAGATGTTATCCCACCTCTTTTTATCTTTTCTCAACAAAACACATAAGAGATCATCTTATTCATACCTATCCTCCTCCTTCTTCCTCCCTCCCATTCACCACCGGCACTGCCTCCCTCCACCACCACCACCACCGTCGCCTCCCTCCTCCCTCCACCACCGCCGTCACTTCCACCTCCTCCCCTCCACCACCGCTGCCACTTCCCCCTCCTACTCTCCACCGCCGCTGCCACTTCCCCCTCCTCCTCTCCACTGCCGCTGCCACTTCCCTCTCCTCCCTTCCACCACCGCTGCTAATTAGGTGTTAGGTGTGTTTATATATATATATATATATATATATATATATATATATATATATAGAGATAGAGAAAGAGAGGAAGAATAGAAGTTATGGTTTTGTGGATATTTGTTTAAAGAGAGAGATAGGAAGAACTGTTTCTCTCTCTAGAATTATGTTACCTGCAAACGATGATCGATGAAGTGATGATCAGAAGCAGAGAGTAGTAAAGTAGTAAACAATTTGCTTTGTATTATTACTGGTGAAGACAAATGGGGTGTTTTAGGTGGTGTTTGTTAGGTGTTGGTGTGTGTTTTATTTGTTTATGATTTTGTGGATATTTGTGGTGGATTATGGTTATGGTTTTAGGTTACGCAGACTTTAAAAAACAAACAGCCTTCCTCTTCAGACTGCAGACCTTTGGTCCACATCTTATTTTGTAAATGTCTGCAGTTGTGATCCGTAGACTGCAGACCTTTTGACTCAGAAAAACAAACGACACCTAAAGGTCTTGGTGTTGGTAATGAAGAGTCATGTAAGAGGCTGTTTGGTAGCCTCTTAATCATCCTTTTAACCATTCAGGTCTGAATCATTCAGCATTCAGACTGTTTGTTTCAGCATCTGAATAGAATGATTAAGTGCTGAACCATTAAGCTAATAAGGGATGCTGAATGATTCAGCTCTTAACCAGTTAGAGCCTCTTAACCATTCAGACTATCTTAATAATTCAGCACTTAATCAACCAAACAACCCCTAAGTCTTTAAGTTTAGGCAATCCTTTTAATTATTAAATTGTGTTCTGCGTGTGGGGTGGGAGGGTTGTTTGTGTTAGATAGTCAAGGGACTATTTATGTAACATACATACATGAATCGGAAAGTACTAGAAGTCTAGAACCATCTTAATTAATCTAGAAGTCACCAACAATAATAACGCCCACAGTAAGCAAAACCCTATACCCCTTAATCCTCATCCTTATTCTTCCACACGACGGACGGCCATGGACGCCGCTAAACTAGAGCAACTGAAGCTGTTTATTAGCAGCTGCAAATCCGATCCTTCCATTCTCACTGATCCTTCTCTCTCCTTCTTCCGTGACTATCTCGAAAGGTATATTATTATTATTATTATTATTATTATTATTATTATTATTATTATTATTATACATTTACACAATTCGGATTTATAATCATTCTGCGTGTTTAATATATTTATTGAAAATATGTTGTGTTTTTTGGTTTCAGTCTTGGAGCTAAACTTCCTGCATCTGCTTACAAGACTGAATCGCAATCGGTATGATTAATTATTTATTTATTTATTATTTATATTTGAATTGAAAGTATTGGTGGTTTTGGATTTAGTCTTGTTTTTTTTAATAAAATTAATTTGAATTATAGGTGTTGATGCATTTAGTTTTTAAGTTTGTGATCAGTGTTGTAAGAACCGCTAGGTGCTTCTGGAGGGGTACTGACTAGTGATTAATGAGGATTAATTGATTTTGGATTTATATATGTATCAGTTTTATATGTATACACACACATTTTTACATATATTTTTTTTAGACATATTTTGCCCCCCTCCTCGACCGATATTTTTTAGTAGATAGGATTAATTGCTGGAATTTGCCGATTTTTGGTTGATTGGGATCGCCTTTGACCAACGTTGACCACCAGTAGATCAATTGGCTTATAGTATAAAAATTACTTGGTGAACCTCCGACTAGCGACTAATCGGAGGCTAGGCTCGATTTTTAGAACCATGCTTGTGATTAGCCTATCTAGATTGTGTTCTTATTTTGAGGATGCTTTTTTTTTTTTTTTTTTTTTTTTTAAATCAGGCTTTTCATGAATCTTATATACTTATTATTAAGGCTAGAAGTATGAAGATAGTTTTGAATTTATGATGCATGAAGAGTGGTCCATAAAATTTGGCAATTTGAGCAAACTGATTAATATTTGGACGGGTGGGTTGTGACTTGTGACATCTTGCTCTTGCTCTTGAAATGTGAATGTACTCTAGATAGGCTTATCATAATGATCATAGGTATAAATAGGGGAAGCTGCATTTGCGCATACCACCTCATAGTTGCAAACTAAATGCGTCAATACCTATAAGTTGGATTAATTTTATAAAAAAGTACTTTTTTTAGCGTGGTTCAGAATGGTCCCAGGCCAATTTTAGCTGTTCCATACCGGTGCAGACACTTTTTTTTTTTTCCTGTTCAGTGCACCTGTGTGCCTTGCTGCGCTCAAGGTGGGTTGGCTTCGCCTCAGCGCCTAGGCTCGCCTGTGACTACATAGGATAGAATGGAATCTTGTGTTGCAAAAAGTGATCAATTTATAATGATAAAAAAGAGGATTATTGATTCAGTTATTGTTGTTAAGGAGAAGAAAGGACTAGTGATCATAAATGAATAAATAGCTGGTTTTTAAATGATTGTACTTTTGGTTTGATCTTGCAGAAGCCATATGTCGTGGAAGAGAGTGATGAAGAAGTTGAACTTCCTCAAGAAGAAGAAGAGGAGGATGAGATAGTAGAATCTGACATTGAATTTGAAGGTGAAACTGTGGAACCTGATAATGATCCTCCACAAAAGGTCCATCTTTTTTCCTTAATGAATGTTATCTTTTTTCTTATTACATTGACTTCTTTTCTATAACTATTATATTTATCATAGATGGGAGATTCTTCTGTGGAAGTCTCTGAAGAAAACCGTGATGCTTCTCAAGAGGCGAAAGCAAAGGCCATGGAAGCAATTTCTGATGGTTTTTGAATTTTTTTCACTGTTCTTTAATTAAACTAGCCTGTGTATTAGTTTTTTTGGTTAATATATAATTTTGGTGGTGCAAGCCGGGGCATATGTTTTGGTCTTAGTAAGCATATCACTTGTTGTCGTGAACAGGTAAGCTAGAGGAAGCAATTGAGCATCTAACGGAGGCAATATTGCTTAACCCTACTTCTGCTATCATGTATGCAACTAGAGGTAATCCGAGCTTCATTTTTGACACAATGTTACTTGTTTATTCTAGTATCTAACACATGAATCTCAAATTGTTATTTGAATTTATTTTATTTCATTGGCATATAGCTTCTGTATATATCAAAATGAAGAAACCAAATGCCGCCATTCGGGATGCTGATGCTGCTCTAAAGGTAGGATCCAGAGTTCCACACTCCAGTTTTCATAAATGCTTACAACTAACAGTTTCCTTTCTACTTTTTGATCATTCTTCTGACTGTTGAGCTCTATATACAATACATTTGTAAAACGGTGTGAGTTTACATTCATATTTATGAATTTATGTGTCCCAATGCAAATGATATGCATTTGTGTAATCAGTGATATTTGTATTGTTTATGTGTTTTGTTGGTTTGTCATATACTTTAATAACTGACTGTATTTCGACGGATATTTCCAGATAAATCCAGATTCTGCTAAAGGTTACAAGTCACGTGGAATTGCGCGATCGATGCTTGGCCAATGGGAAGAGGCCGCAAAGGATCTTCATGTAGCATCAAATATTGATTTTGATGAAGAAATAAGTTCCATCCTTAAGAAGGTTAGTCGTCATACGCAATCTGTATATTCACATTATGTCCAATGGACACTGCTTTTGATTTTCTTAAATCATTTCTGCATTGCTATCATATGAAGTTATACACTTATACCTAATGAGATTATAAATGATCAGAGTGTTTGCTGCCTGTTCATAGTCACATAAATTGATCAAGAGGCCACGATTTTCGTATTGGATCGTTTCGTACCGGATCGGAATTCGCCACCGTTCCGATCGAGTATGGTACGGCGATCCAAACATCTGTAATTCACGATCCAAATTTATGCAATTCACGTGTGCCATATGATAGAGAAATCGATTTCTTAGACAAAAATCACGAATTGAAGGAGTCTGACAGACTTTTCAGCTTTCCCTGTTTTGGTTCTGTTTTGATATAAAATTCTGTTTTGGATGAAAATTCTGTTTGGGTAAAACTAGTTGTTTTTGAATGAATCTTCTGTTTTTGAATTAATCTTTTGTTGAATGAAATATGAATCTACTGCAAGTGTTCATGCATTCTGTTTTGCTACTGCAAGCAAGTATTCATGCAATTTATAGTATTGGATCAGATGCAACATCATTGAAATGATTTTTGTGACTTTGTTCCATAAACAAAATTATATATAAACAAAATTATAGCAACATCCCTTAGTGGTGAATATCATTAAAATTTATATCGGGTACATCGAACCGGACTATACGGAAAACCGTACCGGATCGTACCGGTACGTACCGAAATGAACCTACCCCCTCTGTACCGAATTCGTTGAGCATAGCGAACCGCGTACCCGATCCGCGTTCCCGTACCGGAGCGAACCGCGATTTAGGTGACTGTGTCTGTTATTTTTACCTGCATGTTGAACTCATAGATGTTTCGTTAGAAAAAAGTTTAACTTAATCTCAGTAGTTTACACTTCACAAATTTATACTCACAAAGTTGTATGTTAAATGTATTTTTTTGTTTGACAAAAAGTATGCGTATTATTAACTGATTTATGTCTCATCAATTTTTTTTTCCTGAATGCACATAGGTTGAACCAAATGCACACAAAATAGTCGAACATCGTAGGAAATACGATAAGCTCAGGAAAGAGCGAGATGACAGGAAAGCAGAACGCGAGAGGCAACGTCGCCGGGCTGAAGCCAAGGCAAATATCATTTTCTCCATATAGATCTCTACATTGTTTTTTGTTACTTGTTATTTATACAATCTGATGATTTGTCGTGTTATGCATAGGCTGCATATGAGAAGGCTAAAAAGGAAGAAAAAGCATCTTCAAGTGATAGAGGTGGAGGCATGCCAGGTGGGTTCCCTGGAGGAATGCCCGGTGGTTTCCCTGGTGGGTTCCCCGGAGGCATGCCAGGTGGGTTCCCCGGAGGCATGCCAGGTGGGTTCCCCGGAGGCATGCCTGGTGGGTTCCCAGGAGGAATGCCTGGTGGGTTCCCAGGTGGAATGCCTGGTGGGTTCCCTGGTGCTGGTTCTGGTGGTGGTATGCCCGGTGGGTTCCCCGGTGCTGGAGCTGGAGGTGGTATGCCCGGTGGGTTTCCCGGTGCTGGTGCTGGAGCTGGAGCTGGAGGTGGTATGCCTGGTGGTATTGACTACAGCAAAATCTTAAATGTGAGTATCGATCTAAATATGATGATTTATACCAAGTTTCTAGGTACTGTCTAACACACAACGGGTTCACTACTTAACTTGCTTGAATCAATCCACAAAATTTTTATATAGTTTTAGCATATTCAGTCGATGTTCTTCTAACTTATTGAACCTTGTCAAGCCAAGTTGCTATGTATATGTGTATGTGGATAAATGTTTCTGTTTGTTCAATGATGTGGTTATTTTCAAATTAATGATTTCATCTAAAAGTTGCAATTTGGGCAGTTGCAGTTCAAAACACTGCCAATTTTACAGTTTGGTCCAAAATCTTTAATTTTGATGTTTCCTTTCTCTTCAACTTGTTCCTCCACAGGATCCCGAATTAATGGCAGCATTTAAAGATCCTGAAGTAATGGCTGCTCTGCAAGATGGTTAGTCCGTCTTCACCTTACTCTGATTTATGCGACCTTTAGAAACTATAACAAATAATTGTATATTTAACAAGACATGCTAAATACGCAAATCTTGATCATTAAATGAGCTTTGGTGCGAAAATGATACATTTTAATTTTGGTGGTTTTTTCCCAGTTATGAAAAACCCTGCGAATCTAGCGAAACACCAAGCGAACCCGAAGGTTGCTCCGCTTATTGCAAAAATGATGAGCAAATTTGGTGGGCCCAAGTGAAGAACATATACACGAGAGGTATTTTGAGGTCATTCCGGTATTCATTTCCATTTGGTATTTTAGGTTGGGATGTCATACTTCTGTGAATTTAATTTGCTGGTTTTCGTATGTTTTGGAATGGATGAATGACACTTGTTCAATAGCTTTCATATGTCATATGCCTTTACCTCAATGTATTTGTTTGGTATATTTACGGTTCTTGAGTCTCCGTCGTTTATTAGTCGAATCAAAACAAGACATTAGTGTATTTTTTATTGTCTTTTCCCAACCTGAGGGAGGATAATATGAGATTAAATTTGATATACTAATGAAGTTTCGGTTAATCATGTTGCTCATTAGATCTTTAAGAATATGAAGAACACGTTGGTGTTTTGGAAATGCAAACAAACATATGTTACATAAGTAACATTTGTGGCAGTCTCTTTAACAAGTATATGAAGTTGATAAGAAATGTACACACTTGATTACCATTATATGTACTATGGCGAATAGGGAAGTTTTGAAGATGTATTAGCCTTACAACCTGAGTATAGAAACATATTACACGAATTGGAGTAAGTTACATTTTACATCCTATAAGTTTCAGTAAATTATAGATGTCGTACTTAAATAATGAGAGTACAACGGATGTCTTGTGTCTTTTATGTTATTATTCTTATTAGGCGGTGTCCTTATGGTTTAACCAAGTTAATTTTTCTTGTTAACGTAAGACACGTGCTTTGCATGTGAATGCAAGATCGTCGATTCCTTTTAACACTTGCATTAGACCCCTTTAACAAAAACCACTTTCCATTATGTAAAAAGGAATTGATACAAGAGGTTAAGCCACACGGACACTACCTAATGAGACGTGATAACATAAAAAATATTTGCTTTGGACAACACCAGTAATTTGGTTGAAACATTTTGACTGCAAGCACAATCAGACGAACTCTTCAAACAAGTAGAAGCTTTTCTATGGGAAGATTAGGAGTTTTTATGATTATCTAATTATTCTATCTCCTTGAGTTAAATGAGTCAAGTGCGAGCTAAGCTTGAGTTTGTATAGTTATTCATTAGGCGAGCTCAAACATTACATGTAAGGATAACAAAGGATGTAAATGAGCCCAACACAACACTAGCTCTTCTAAACTTGACTCGTCTCAACTTCTATTACTACCTTTCACGTTCAGTTCGTAATTAGTTTTTCAAGGTTGAGCTTGACTCATTTATTATCCGTGAACTAAGTAGTTGTTTATTGTAATAGTATAAATACATATATCTTCATAATTATATTTTCTAATAATGTTCTATATACTAAGTTGTTTTTATAATAAAAGTTTATCAAATAATAGCTATGTAAATATATATTCAACACACCAAGCAAAAGCAACATAAAAAGGGCTTGTTTTGGCTTGTCGGTCTAGTCGAGCTCAATAAGTGATGTTTTGAGCTCCAATATGCTCTAGCTTAAGCTGATTCAGGTCATCTCAATTTGAGCTTGGTCTCAAGTAGCACCAACGGTTTGGCTCTTTACACTCATGGTGTTTCTTGAAACAAATCAAGCTCTAGCTCTTAAAAGTTAAGCAATCTCAACCAAAGTTCACGTTGTTTGACATTTTAACAAGCCGAGCTCTACCTTAGTTAACTTTGGACTCGATTTAACTTTGTATGGCAGTGGAATTGGTGTCGTTAATCACAGTTTTATTCCCCATTGTAAACATGTATCTTATACTCCTATGGTACCCAATTAGTCATTACTTGTCAGTATCCGTGATACGTTAGTTTGTTAAATATTATCTGTTGGGACTCCAAAGTGCATTTCTCACTTTTTTGATTTTCATATAATTTTATGGGACTTTTGTTGTTTTAGGGAATCAAAAATATTTAAACAAAAAATAGCAAATTAGTAAATTACTCTATTAACTAAGGAGTAAGGAAAAATAACAATGAAATCTAAAAGAGTAGGTTTACGGATATGATTCAGGTGAAAAGGAATGCATGTCTTGGGTAATTAAACCAGCTATCACATAATACCATATTTGTCCTATAACTAGTGGCAGGTCCATGAATTTTATTTTATTTTATTTTTTTTTTTTCAGTGGGTTTCTTATTTTTAGATACTCCAATTTCACATGAACATACAAAAAAAACTTCGGGTTGTTTCACCGGTTTTGGTCGGGTATTACATAAAAAAATACAATACAATAATTAAAAAAATCGTCGTTAGAAAGTAAAAAACACATAATATAAATACGATAGTCTTTGCAAATAATAAAAACTACGTATAGTTATTCCTTACGAGTTTTTATCTTTTTAAAACCCTGCTATATATCTTCGACTGACACTTGTTTGAATGAATTCCCTACTATTGAAGGTTTGATATTTTGAAAAAAATTATTAATACCCATAAATACCTAAATCAACCATTCAAAATTATGTTACGTGTCTAGCCCCATGCGACTAGAGCCCAAGCCCATGAGTGAGAATCCATCGTAAGTGGGGGTTAAAAAAAGCAGTGATAAGCAGGGACTTGTCCATTGAGGCTTGAGGCTTGAGGCTTGAGCTATGATATAATAATATTTTTTAAATCAAAGGTGGTATAACCTCTAAACCTATGAGTACCATCCTCTCATGAACTGCTTGTGATGCTGGCAATCATCGAATATACTAGTCTAAACGTTATGTTGTGCGTTAATCATATGAAAATGCACGTTTTAATGTATTCGATTTAACTCAGTGTGACCTTTATAAGCATTGTGGTTGGATCAAAACGTAAATAGAATATAATTTATACTGTACAATTATAACGTATTATTATTTATATGTGACTTGACTCACATATAGGATATATGCATATATAGCATAAAACATTTATAATGTAAAAATTGACATGTGTAATCAAAAGGGATTAACTAAGCTTTTAAAAAAGAAACAAAAATCTCAATATGACCAAGGAAAACACATTGGGTAAACGGTAAACATGAGTAGTTTGTAAAGTGAAAGGATCAAATTCTGGAGAAGTGTAAACACCAACGACTTTGGTTTTTAGTATCGATATATAATATAATATTAGTTCTATAAGTCGGGCATTACGCTGGGGTCGAAAAGTAGACTAACTTTAATTATATGTTTTGGAACAAAATTTACTTCGAACGTAGACTAACTAGAAACGCACATAAAATATGCGCGAAAAAGTATTATATTTGACCTGACTCGTTTTCAAAGAAAAGGTTACGTCGAAACGTAGATCAACTCAAATTTATATCGTCACGTACATAAAAATAAACTACGCACGTAAAAAGTACTATATATATTTTTTTAAATAAAGGAACGAAAAGGGTAAACTTGAAACTTTAAAAACTTGAGTGTGTCAAAATAATATTTTCAAAGTTTTTAAACACAACAACAAACCTAGTCCCTAGATGTTCATAAGCCCTTGTCTTTGTCAATGGGCCACTAACTCCATTAATATAATCCTTTAATATATATATATATATATATATATATATATTTGAAAAGTGAACTTCATTTAAACAGGCAAGAGGTCCTCAAAACAAGGACCTCCGCCAACAACTACAACATATACAACGGAGATACAACCAAATCCTTCCACAACAACGTTTTAAACCTAGAACTTAACCAAAGAAAAGACATAGACTTAACTTTAGCTACAACATCTCCCACTTTCGCATCTTTAGATCTAAAAATCTTGTCGTTCCGTGCATTCCAAATGACCCAAAGCGTGATCATAATTATGCCTTGGATAATCCTTTGCTCTTGTTTATTCCTCCTATCCCTTGCTATGTGTAGAAGATCCTTAATATCAAACGCGTAAAACTGTCCGAGTTTGCACCAAGAATCAATAGCAGACCAAACGCCAAAGGAGAAACCACATCCGATGAAAATATGCATCGAGGATTCTTCATCCACCTCACAAAGAGAACACACCACGTCTTCTATATAAATGTGCCTTTGCCAGAGAGCAAGTCTAGTCGGTATCCGATCCATTTGAAGCCGCCAGATAAAAAAATTTATTTCTAAGGGAACCAAGCTATCCAATTCCTATGATAATCATTTTGCCAATTCCGATCCATATTGACAATCTTCTTCATACTTGGTACAGTAAAGGTCCCATCCGAATTCCCATCCCATCTCCAATGATCCTCCACTTCCGAAACCTGGATAGGACTTAAAGATTGTTGCAGCCGCAAGAACTCGTCCGTTTCAGCATCTGTCATAGACGCATTTGACCACCTGTAACTGAAAGCAGCGTCTGTGTTGTTCCACACCTCTTCCACTTTAGCCTTTTTATTTTCTGCAATCCGAAATAAGCCGGGGAAAGAGTCTTTTAAAGGCGAGTCACTTTATTAATAGCCATAGCCATTGCTTTCCAACACTTCTCAGAAATGAGTAGTCAAAAAACGGGACTGCAGCGTCACTTTATTAATAGCCATAGCCATTGCTTTCCAACTTCCGGACGATTGACGATTAAATGGTAGAGTCTCCCAATTATTATAGTTGCTATGGCATTCATCAACAACTCTATGCCATAGAAGAGCCAATTGCGTCTTGTATCTCCACGCCCATTTCACTAGGAGAGCTAGATTAACATCCGTTAACCTTGCTACACCCAAACCACCATCCTTCTTTGGTCTTGAAACCATATCCCATGAAACCCAATGCATTTTTTTAACCTCATCATCACCTACCCACAAAAACCTTTTCATCATAATCTCAATGGTATCTAAAACTTTCACTGGCGCTTTATAGAGGGACAAATAATAAATAGGTAAACTAGAAAGCACCGATTTGATAAGGATAAGACGACCGCCGATTGAAAGAAGTTTAGATTTCCACGGTTTAAGGCGGAATTTACATTTTTCAATAACCTTATCCCAACTACGGATACGATTCATGTTGGCGCCCACCTTGATGCCAAGATAATCAAATGGAACCGATTCAATCTTGCACCCGCTCAATTCAGCCAAATGATGCAAATCTTCTTCGGGGATGTTGACACCAATAGTTTGATTTGTGAAGGTTAATTTTCAAACCTGAGCACAAATGAAACACCCTAAGAATATGGATCATTCTTTTAAAATTCTCGACCGACCATTTTCCCACAAGAAGAGAGTCATCTGCAGAAAGAATGTGGGAAATAGCCGGCCCATTATTACCAACACAAACACAATCAAAGAAACCAGAACCGCAAGCCTTATTAATAAGGCATGTAAAAGCCTCCATCACTATCAGAAAAAGAAAAGGAGATAAAGGATCGCCTTGTCTCAACCCCTTCTCACATTGAAAGACAAAAGTAGGGGAACCGTTTACCAAAACCGAGGATCGGGCAGAATTCAAAGCGCCTTCTATCCATATACACCACCGACTTGGAAATCCCATTTGATTCAAAACGGAAAGCAAAAACTTCCAATCTACATTATCATACGCCTTTTCAAAGTCAATCTTAAATAAGAAATCCGCATCCCGTTTCCGTTTTAAATCAGAAATCAACTCGTTAATAACAAGCGGACCATCTAGAATAAAGCCCTCCGATAAGAAGCCACTTTTGTTTTCAGAGATAATACACCCCATCACCTTCTTGAGCCGATTCGCCAAGAATTTGAAAATCACCTTAGAGATGATCCCAATCAATGTAATAGGCCTGTAGTCTTTTAACCCGCACGGATTTTTGGACTTAGGAATAAGAGTGATAAAAGCCTCGCTATATCTGTGGTTAATCATACCTGATTGATGGAACTCCTACATTAACTTAACAAAATCCTCTTCAAAGAAGGCCTAAAAGTGCTTAAGAAAAGAGAAGTTGAAGCCGTCGGGACCGGGCACTCGATCACTACCACATTGAAACACTGCCTCCTTAATTTCTTCTTTTGAAAAATCAGCCACTAAACCATCTATTCGATCACCCGGAAGGCGATGGATAATATCACAAGATAAAGAAGGCCGGTTCTTAACAGGAGCTTTAACGAGGCCGCGAAAAAAGTTAAAAACTTCTTTCTTAACTAGAGAAGGCTTAGAGATCCAATTCCCGTCAATCATTAAACCCGGGATGCTATTTTTAGCTTTACGGCCATTAACAACTCGGTGAAAAAGGCCGAGTTCTCATCCCCACCCACCGTCCATCGAATCCTTGACTTTTGCTTTATATCAAGAGAACGTAGATGCTCTATCAACGCCACTTCTTTTTTACATTCTTCATATACCCATAAGTCCGCTTCATCCAAGTCTTTTTCTTCCATAACTAATTCTAACCTTTCCATCTCAGATTGCATATGATTATAATCGGCCCCTTCTTTGTTCAAAATATCCATACGCCAAGACTTAAGAACCTCTCTCACCCTCTTAAACTTGGCAGTTATAACAGCCCCTGCCTCACCTTCAAATCGCTCACCATCCAACACCTCAATAATAATTTTTTCACACCCGTCACGCTCTAACCACGAATTATACCACTGAAAAGGTTTGGGTCTGAAGTTCAAATCAACAATGGACAATAACAATGGACAGTGGTTAGATCTCTCCCTCGGAAGCGCCCTCAAACATGCTTGCGGCCATTTATTAAAAAAGCTTTGAGAAACTAACATCCGGTCAATTTTACTGAACTTGAAACCAGTATCACTACCCACCATGTATGTAAACTTGTTGCTCCGCATATGTTATTCCGCAAGACCCAAATCATCAATAAAATTATTAAAATCAAGTGCACTAACCGGGTTGAATTTAGATTGTCGCCGATCTTCAGGAAAACGAACGGCATTCAAGTCTCCTAACAACACCCATAAATCTTCTAATGGTTGGATAACACCCTTTAACACATTCCATAATTTCCTCTTTTGAACCACATTTTGTGGCCCGTATACATTAACAATGTGCAAAACTGAACCATCCGATGCCAAGGTCCCGGAAGTTAATAGAAAGTTCCGGTTCTGAATAGACGAGAACTTAATAAAATTCTTCGAATCCCAAACATTAAGCAGCCCCTCTGATCTTCCATCCGAATCCAACGTATGAAAGCTATAATCACTACCACCCCATAACCGACACAAATTAAAAGAATCAACTTGTGTCGATTGTGTTTCTTGTAAAGCTAAGAAGGACACATCATTCTTCGTTTTTAAACCCCGAACCCAATTTAACTTCCCATCCGCCCCTAATCCTTTAACATTAAGAGATAAAAGATTCATACTTTACCTTGTTGTAAACCTTCTTCCAATACCGTATCACGAACCAAACCTTCAAAGGAAACCAAATTAACACCCAAATTGTTACCCAATTGAATAGTTTTTTCCACCTCTCTATTAATTTGCTCGCTTCTGTCATTAGTGGAATTGACTTCGGTCCCTTCAACATGCCTTCGGACCATATTTCAAACTTGTTCGTCGCTTTTTTCCGGTTGTGAATTAAGGTCAATCCTTCTCTCAGCCTCCTCAAGAATCACGCTGTCTATACCTTGTTCATCCAACATCTGAGCATCAGTATCCTTAGGCAAAGACTCTTCCTTATCAGAAACATCAATGGGTTTAGTAATCCCAATCAAAGCATCTAGCCCAAAAATATCACTCCCACTTGGATCAATATCTAACCTTGGTCTTTTAACATTGGGCCTTTCATCAATAGAGATCATTTTGGGCTGATAAACCTTGGCCTTGTCGTTTTTTTTATTATTACCCTTTTTCTTAGACTTCACCGGGCCCATAGAATGAGTCAAAAAAGTTTCCTTGTTCCATGTAAAGTCAGCCTTCACATTTGAAAAATTATCCGTAAAGGAAGTCAACCCATATTTAAAAGGTATTGATTGAGACTTAAATGCATTAAAAAATTATCCGTATGTCCCTCCTCGATTGGCGACTTTTCCGGAAATAGACCAACGTTACCATTTTCCCCCATCACGTGATCCACTGTCGGTAATCGATCGGAAATTTCATCGGAATTAACATTATTAACCAGAACTTAGTTAACCTCAACTTTTTTAAATAAAAACTCCGGCACCCAATCGCCGATTTCCTCCATTACCCATACTCGGAACCTCCGTCTCCACCACTGGATCACAACTTCCTCCATAATCCTCCTACCCTCATCCACCAAAACCCCAACATATTCATACGAAAGATCACCATCAGATTGTTTTACATTGGCTTTATGAATTATTTTACCAAACCTCGATCCTATACAATCAAGAGTTTCGTTGCATAGAACACTCATTGGAATTCCCTGATCCTTAAGCCAAGCCACCCTTTCAAAAGGGAATGAATGACCTCTCCATGTATCGACTGATTGAAAAACTTCTGTTCGAACCAAAGCTTTAGCACGAAAACCTTTAGCTTCATCTTCACTCTGAAAGGATAATAAAACTGATAGTCCACCCAAGTATTGGACACCAACCTCTTGATCACACAGATCCTTAATCACAGACGGTATTGCTTTCAAGGCATCAATATAAAAAATAGTTGACACTAATGCCTTGCCATGTATGTCACTGAACTCGTTGACAACATCCGGAATCACCACCAAGACCTCTTCTTTTCTATCATCCTTGATTCCCGTTAACATCTCCTTGAACGATATATCTTGACGGTCGTTAGTAAACAACTTATCATCAACAAAAATCTTCTCAGGCAATGGAACAGTAGTTTGCTTCCCACGAGATTTATTTTCTTTTTCTTCCAAATCTGTAAAATGAGCAATATTGGCTCTCAGTTTATATGAGCCTAACCAAAGATTCTTCATTTGTTTCTCCAGTTCTTCTCTATCTTTGATCTTCTGGAACGTCACGAATCCAAACCTCCTGCCAAGTTTATCCCATTTTCTAGCGATGTAAACCTTCGAAATCTCCCCGTGGCACTTCAATATTCTTACTAAATCAATACCACTGCACCCATCTAGAAGATTAGTGATGTAGTATTTGATCGATTCGTCATCGTCTTGCTATTCGATCCTTGTATTTTGAGATGACTCCGACGCGTCGTCTTTTGGTCTTCGGTCGCCCATAGCCAGAGAGAAATCCTAACAATGTCTAGACAGGAGAGAATCCATTAATATACTGATGCAAGCTTATTAATGTCATTGAAATCTTTGCTTTTTCTAGCAAAACATGGGTGTTTGACACAAGATGTGGTTTCTACATTTGTAATGTTTTGCAGGGACTAAGAAAGATTAGAAAGCTAACACACACGATAACATATTATGCAACATCTCCCATAAACGTAATAAGTTGGACTTTAATGATACGTATATATGGCATTGTAGACTTGGTCACATTAGCGAGAATCGTGTCAAACAACTTGGTCACACGCTTCGTATTTGATACCATGATTCCCATCAGTGGTATTAGAGTCGCGGTTACGCACATATAGATGGTAAAAGTTATAACTTTGATCTATGTTTTATTTGTCAAAAAATATTTATTTTGACAAAAGATCAAAAGCTTTTTGTTGTTCATGGATTGTGATGTGAATTGAGCCCTAGGTATTTGACCCTTGTCATGGTTGTGTTTGTGATGGTTTTATTTTATTGATTTGTATTTTTATTACGGATATTGGATCCGGTGTAATAGATAGGATTAAAATAGATTTGATTTTATTGTATTTTCAAATTTATTGTTGTAATCCTTCAAGTACAAGATCAAGACGAGGATAAAAAGGCGAACATGTTCCATGAAGATAGAGATCTCGGGTCAAGTGGGAGTTATCAAAATAGTTTTGAAACCCTTTTAGACTAGTTCATTTCGTTTCTGGCTAAAACGAAACAGGCGACCTATTAGGGGCTCGATTCGTTTAATTTTATTATTATGTTTTGTAGTTGTGTTTTATTTATTGTAAATAATCTAGATAACCCAAAATAAATAAAATTTTCACAATCATGAGAACGGTTTTATTAAAACAAGTTTTATAAAACTGAAAAGCATATTTAATAAAAGAGTTTTATTAATATTAAAACAAGTCCATTCGCAATAAAACGACCAACATAGTTTAAATAGGGTATTTAAAACTATACCGTGTCGAGTGTTGAAAGGAGTTTCAATTATCACTAATTATATAAAATTGGATTTTATAAACTGTTGTGTAACTCGCGTCATACTACGAGTTATTCAAAATATTTATGGTAAATATTAAAATAAATCCCAATTTTAAATTGATGTTTTATGCCACCCTTAACGAGTTAACACTTCATACTAAATCGAACCCAAATGTTAGTGCTGAACCCTGCATCTGGGCGTTGATCGTGAGTGAAGGTAATCATCGCGTTTCCTGTGTAACATAGGCCGGTGTTACAGTTAACAGGAAAGGACCAAACATCGTTTGTTTATCAAGTGGGCATAGTTGGGGTTAAACATACATCACTTTTAGCAATAACCCCAAATGGAGAGTTGTGTAGTGGACACAATTAACAATCGTTGTTTACCTACATAATCGTACCAGTGGACAGTGCTAAGCTAGTTCACTGTGTATTGATCAATCGGGGTCTCATCCTAATTAATTTTGCCTTTTGGGTCATAAAATTATTAGGATATTTAAAACACAAAATACTAATAAGTTAATTATTTTGAACTTTGTAGATGTCAACTGAAAACAATTCCACCTCCCAATTCTCTCTTAGGGTCTGTTTGATATGGGGTAATGGAATGGAAGAGGGAATAGAATGGATGAGGTAATGGAATGGACAAGGTAATGGAATGGACAAGGTAATGGAATGTATCATTACCATTCCATGTCTTGTTTGGTTGCCATGTGGGAATGAAACAAAACAAAACATTATTTTGTGTTGTTGGATAGGCATGAAACGACGAAAGAATAAAATCGGTGGTTAGTGGCGGTGGTGGATGGTGGTTAGTGGCGATGATGGTGGTGGTGATATGTGGCGGTAGCGGCGGTGGTAGGTGGCGGCAACGACCGTGGAAGGTGGAGGTGGATGGCCGTGATGGTGGGTGGGCGACGATGGTGAGTAGTGGCGGTGGTGGGTAGTGGTTGGTGGTAGTGATGGTAGGTGGTGGTATGTGGCGGTAGCGTGGTGGTGGGTGGCGGCAACGGTGACGATGGGTGGAGGTGGATGGCGGTGATGGTGGGTGGGTGACAATTGTGACCAGTGGCAGTGGTGGGTAGCGGAGGTGGGTGAGTGATGGTGGTAGGCGGCGGTGGGTGGTGTTGGATGGCGGCGGTAGGTAGGTGACGGTGGTGGGTAGGTGGGTGAAGGTAGCGGGTGGCGGTAGCAGTGGTGGGTGACGGTGGTGGGTGGTGGCGGCAGCGATGGTGGGCGACGGTGGTGGGTGGTGACGGTGGTGGTGGGTGGTGGCGACAGCGGTGGTGGCTGGTGGCGACAGCGGTGGTGGGTGGTGACGGTGGTGGTGAGTGGTGGGTGGTGGTAGTGGGTTATGGTGTTGTTAGTAAAGGATGAATGAGAGATGAAATGAAAAATAACATGAGAGGTGGATGGAATGGTTATGAGGGAATGGAATGATTTGTGGAATGGGTGATTCCATTCCTTTAACCAACCAAACACACCATTTTTCATTACCTCGTAATGGTCCATTCCATTCCCCCTTCCATTCCACCATACCAAACGCTACCTCAAGTCTATCTTAGAGAAGGACAAACTGAACCACTCTAACTTCATGAACTGACACCGCTTTCTAATCTTTCTAATCCATTAATATAATTGAAGTATTGATGATTAGAATTTTCTTAGTGGTTGTGAAACGATAGTTAATCTATCATGATTTAAGTATAACAGTTGCATCTTAAACATAGTCCCAACAAAATCATCATCAACAC